>JAQFVV010000031.1:10290420-10725715 GCA_028023455.1 Epiperipatus broadwayi | reverse complement strand
TTAATATTCAAAAATATTATGGTTTTTATAATCAGATAATATGAAAGCAAGTTAATTTGGGTTCGAACTTTGGGTATCTGAATGTATACCAAAAAGTTAAAGATGTTTGACAAATACATAACTGCTTTGGTTCTATATTGTATCTCTGGCCTGATTAATAAAGACAAAAAGCAAAATTGGGCAGGGTATGGAAATTAAAAGGTATTACCATCTAGTAATTACTAATTACATAAGCTTACAATAGATGGCATTAGAGTAGAAAGTTGCTCTTTTTTATTATATATATGTAAATAAAAGAACCAGGGAATTTTCATGTAAAAACTAAAGAAATATGCTCAGCAATGATTTTGCTAGGTAGCCATAGCCACTAGTTGAAATTGACAGCTCCAAACTGAATTATTTAATTTAATGGACAATAGATTTTTGTCTGAATTGAATTCAGATATAAAGCTATTTCCGGCCACTAGAGAGAGCTACAATTTAGGCTATCAATTTTAATTGGTGGTTATCTAGAAACATCATTGCTAGACATATTTCTTTAGTAATAACATGGAAATTCACCACTCATTCCTTTGCTTGCATCTCAATTAATCTATGAGAATATTGAAATTAATAAATATATATTAAATAAGCAGAGCTTTAAAATATTCTTTATGGTTTGCTGATGTTAAAAAACATGAATCTGAGGATTTATTGACAACTAGAAAAGTTTAGACTACTTCCAGTTCTATTATATATATCAACAAAAGACCAATGAATGTTTAAAACTTTCTAGAAAAAAAAAAAAAATTATATTTAAAAAAATAAAAGGAAGAATAGATAAATAAATACCAAAGAATAATTGAATAAAAAGAAGAAAATAATAGAAGAAAAGAGTATGGGAAAGATAGAAAAAAGGGAGACAAAAATATGATAAAGAATAAAAGAGAAAGAAAAACAAAAAATATGCAAAAAGTAAAAAAAAAATCAGAAAGACAGAGAAAAGAGATGGTCAAATTAAAGTAAAATGAAAACAAAATGTTTATCGGTAAAGTGGACAACTACAAATACCAAATATTTAAAACATTGGGTAGCAGTGAGATAAAAAAATAAATAAAGAGTATGAAATTATAGCTATGCAAATAATTTAATAGATAGACAAGTAGAGGTATGTATACGTATATAGTTAAATACAGAATTACACAGATAATTAAGTTAATGAATAAATAGAAATATACATAGTCAGACAGTATATGTAAGCAAATTTTACAAAAAATAATTATTTGTGGATTTATTTTTTAGAATCAAGCATATAAAGAGTTCATAAAAGATGTGACAACTTTACTTGTTCGAGATTTTCATAGGAGTGTTTCTGAAAAAGAAGATGCTATTATGGACTTTATTTCATCTGTTTACAATATCGAAACTGAAATAGCTCAGGTAATTCAGTATACAGTATATAATAAATTAGAATAAGCATATTTATTAAATATATCTATATGTGTTAATAGCATAAACATTTCTTCTTG
This sequence comes from Epiperipatus broadwayi, assembly GCA_028023455.1. Classification (NCBI taxonomy): domain Eukaryota; kingdom Metazoa; phylum Onychophora; class Udeonychophora; order Euonychophora; family Peripatidae; genus Epiperipatus; species Epiperipatus broadwayi. Next base: position 10,724,207 of record JAQFVV010000031.1, on the reverse strand, counting down.
ATGAAATTTAAGATTTTAAAAATTAAGTTCACGTTTTAAAAAGATCGAATGCTTTATTGCTCGATTATTCATAAGAAGTATTAGTATATGCGAAGTGATAAAGCTGAAGTCGAGATCCTTGGGATTTTTTAAAATAAAGAAATATAACGTTCATAAAAATTCTTCAGCCCCGATAACCACTTATTATTGTTACTTGTGTTAGCGCACATAAAATATTTATCCAAAATATATTTTCCTAAAATATTTATTATCTTTTTGTAAAGTTTTCCTTATCAAACATTAATGATAAAATGGATTATTTTAATCAATAATGATTAATCCTAAAACGAGGGCAAAAAAATCACCCAGCGTCAGGCCCGGATTTAATGCGATTGGCCCAATCAGGCCCTGCACTTGAAGGGGCCCCGCATCACCACCAAAATTAACAAAAAGTTATTTTTCGAAATTTAAAGCAAATTGCTTTTGACGATAAAGGATAAATTATAAATTATTCAAATAATTAAAAATATATTTATTTTAAGTTTGCATTGATGGATGAGATTTATTATAGAGCCCCCCCCAGATCGGATCATGCCCCGCGCTTATTGGATCCGGGCCTGCTGAAAGCGTGGTTTAGTTCAATGATAGAACGGCAGACTCTACTGCTCAAGGTCTATAGATCGCCGTTAAGTTTGTCACTTCCGATTCGAATTTATTATGAACTCTGAACAATAAGTCATTCGATTATTAATAAGAAAGAAAATTGACGCCGCCAAAGTAAAAAAGTTAAAAACATTTTAATTAATATATTTATTTTTGCTATTCATAAACAAAATCATCTTATATATAATATCCGTATTTTCTCAGTTGTCTGATTGGTGAATGAATGATTATTTCTTCATAAGGCTGACATGTGTCAAATACTCATTGAGGTATATTTTTCAACTAAAATAATTATTATTTGTTCCACCATTAACAAACGAGCCATTTTATGCAAAGGAAGTAATTTATTAAAGCAATCGATAAAAGAAATATAAAAATGACAAGTGGATACATTTCTGGATTCTAAAAGATATATGGTATTGGAATAAAACGTTTTGAAGAAAAATACTCTTAAAAATCAGTACATGTGATTTTAATTAGAACTTAATAGGTATAGCATTTAAATCATGAAGAAAGTATGATTACTGTGCCTAAATTCATGTTTGAAATGTGATATTTAGTGAGGGGAAAAAATAGATGCTATGGTACCATATTTACATTTAGTTTTGATTAGCAGATAATTGAAGTTATGTAGTTTGATATATAGTTCATGCTAATTCCACCATTAATTATTGGGTCGGTTTGTCAAGCTTTGGTGGTCGAGAGGTCAGCACAGCTGCCTTACAAGCAGTTGTCCCAGGTGAGTGGGTTCACTTCCCGGCCGATTCTATGACACATGAAAAAAAAATAGTTGGGTCAGTTAATATAAAAACTTAATTTGATTATGCACATTTTAATCAAAGCAAGTAATTCTGCAAAGCAAAAAAAAAATTATTAAAGCAATCAATTACAACAGACTTTCAGTCTGACTATATTTTTCACATATATTTCTGTAATATTAAAATATTTTGTTTAATTTACATTAAATCTTAACAAAAATTGTTAAAGCAACCAATTAAAAAAGCGATAACGTTACATAGGCTGGCTACATCTGATAATACAATAAACAATATGTTGCATAAGTACATTTCAAAATTTACTTCATATAAAAACTGAAAATACACATATGATATTAACTGAAACTGTTCTAAAGGTCATTCCCACTTATTATCTAAAATTTGCAGATAATTTTCATAAATTGGTACATTATTTATTTCTCAATTCTTATGTTGTGACATAATTGCTTCCATTTTATAGCATTTACAAAAAAAAAACTTGTTTTGAAATTCAGCTTACTAGGAATATTTTTGGTGTAAAGTTGATAATATATTATTTTAACAATGGCATAGTAAAAAGCCTCTGATACATGGTGACCTGTAAAGTGATTTCCTCTATGGTGATTTATATTTTTAAGCCATAATCCTTCATAATGTTAATCAGTTCTTGTTAGAAAGCAATGGCTTCTGCATACAGGTTTATTTTTCCAGGTCTTATTGCGTATTTATAAAATCATTCATCATACTTAAGATTGCTAATCTTAAAATATTAATCACTATAGATATTGATTTTTAATACTGACTAATCAGTTTTCATCAGTTCAAACTTGAACACTTTCAATATTTTATTATAAGTTTATGAAAATATTTCTTTCTGTTTATACTCTCTACTAGCCCTCTGAAGTTGTATTATTGTTGAGTACTTTTATTTCTGTGAAATATGATGTTCAAAGCATAATATTTACATACCTGTATTTGTGCTATTTAAAAAAACAGCTCCATATATATTGAAAATCACTTTTATTGCTATTACACTTCACACATATGATTGCAAATAAACCATTAAAACATCATAGGACCATTATTTTTTAACTTGTACAAATTATTGAAATAATAGCAATTTTCCCTATACAGTGGCATCATCCAGTGCAAGCTATAGTAACCAATAGACAGCCATAACACTAGTCTGATGATATTGGATGAGTAGGCTCTAGATATATATTCAAATGCAAAAAGCTTCTGGCATCTATTGATTACTATAGTTTTCACTAGGTGGCACTACTTTAGAGAGCTAATTGCTACTATAGTTGCAAATACTAGGAAAATATATCAATGAATACTATTGAAATCTCTTTAATTAGATGAAATCAGGTTTTCTCCAATAGTTGATTAATGATTATTGATATATTTATGGAAGGATTATTACTTTAAGTACTGAATAATATTACAGTGCTTGAAAATATATCAAACAATGGAAAATGAATTAAACTTGTAATATATATACACACTATTAGATAAATAGCAAAAACTATAATAAATTTATTATGTTACAAAATTATTTTTCCTAGGTCATCTATTATAAGCTTGAGTTATTTATTAGTGGTTATCGACAAGTAGTGCAATTTAATCTCCTTTGTCAAAATTGTTTCTGAATTTTGTCTTTATATATATGGCAGTTACCCTTTAATCTCTTGTACTACCAAGCTTATAAGTTCAAATTTAAAAATCCTAAAATGAAAAAATGCCTATATTTAGTATAGAATGAAGAACATGGAAATGTATAGATACTGATCTTGTGAGAGATTTGTGCCATTAGACAAGTTAGTTTGCTTGTGTCCAAAATTTTAGGGTTTGTTGAAATTCAAACTAAAAGTTTGACAATAAAAAGTTGGAAAAAACCTGACATCAGACTTTGTGAAGTCCGAAAAAAAGGCAAAAAACAATTGATTTAAAAAGTGAATATATAAATTTCTATATCACAATTATTGCAATATTAATGGAATGGAATTAAATGATAAAAGAATAACATTATGAGATTGTAAATATATCTGACAATATAAAAAGATTAGTTATTTTATTAAATGTGAAATAACAAATGGAATTATTAGGGTTTTCATTGAGATGAAAGGAGTTGAGTTTTACATAGGTATATTGTCACTGAATGGTTGTAATCAGACAAAATAACATTTAAAAAGTACCATAGTAGAAAATGACTGAAAGATAAACGTTTATGAGAGAGAAAATAAACTTATGAAATTAGTGGTTAAAGAAAAATTGTATTTTGAGAGTTTTTCTTGAAAAATTGGTAAATGGAAGAATGTGGGAGAATCTAAATAATGTACAGTGGAATTGGATTATATTTTGATCAACAGAAAATATATATTTGAAGATGCAATGTGTCTAATAGATTCAACACTTTATAAAAAAATCTGGAGGCATTGAACTATTAAACAGGTCAATATTAATAGTTGATAATCCTAATCTTTAAAAATACTCCAATAAAATTTAAATAGAATTTTTTAAAGTGTTTAACAAACTTTAAAGCATGCTAATCTCGAATAATATCAAAAGGAAGATAACTAATACTATATTAAGAACTTATATATATGAAGTTTACTGGTAAATTTTCAGTGATACAAATTTATATATGGGGAGGAATATGAAAATATTTAAAAATGATCCATTTAGATGAATTGATTATTGGGAATCTTCAAATTGGTAGAATATATAATCTTAATGTGACAAGAAAACCTATAGGAAAAAAGAACAATAGACTCAAAAATGATTTCAGCATATCATTGTAAAGAATATTTAATTTTATCTTCTTGAATTCCTTATGGTCGATTTTTTCCATACCTTTTATAATGTCAGGTTAGTTGGTTAGAGTGTTGTCTTAAAATTTGATATTCAAGAATCTAAAGGTGTAAGTTAGACACCTACGCTAATATTGTCCATGGGCAGGCCAGCAACACTCAAAAAGACAATGGAGAATAATACAACTTGAAATATTGTGTAATTAGTAATCTGTATTGTCTATTTGTGTGTTATTACTAACAAGTTGTTAATTTTTGAAAAGTTTAAATAAAGTTTAAAGTTTTTTAGACATTTGACATTTAATAACAGGTGATGGACTAAGTCCAACATATTGTCACAGGTACCATCTTCTTATTGGAGATGTAACTTTTTCTTTATTACTAAGATTATATTTCCAAAAGGGAGAATATCATCACTTAAATGTATAAAAAAGTTTTACAAAAAGTTATAAAGTATTCAAGAATAAGAAAACTAAATAATCCATACAAATTCCAAGAGAGTTTAAATGAAAGATTGAAATATGCAATTAAATCTATGAAGAAGTAAAAAGTTCCAGATAATGAAAGATTTATTACACTATTTTAAAGAAACAAATGAAGAAGACAGAAATCGTTAACAATGTCATACCTCAAATATCTAAATAATAAAGATATACTAATTGACTGGAATAATTTTGTAGTAATATTGTTATCTAAGAAAAGTGAAAATAATGATATTAGAGGTTGCTGACTTATCAGTTCTCTATTTGTTCTATAGGAGATCTTTAGTAAAGTCATTAATACTAGTCTACAGATTATTTTAGACTTAAATTTCAAACCAACCAATCAGAAAATAGCAACAAAAAAATAAGCTGGATTTTAAATTGATTTTAGCACAGTAGTTCACAAACATTAGAGAATTCATCGAAAAAAACGATGACTAAATATAATCATTATGTTTTGCATTTGTGAATTATGAAAAGGCATTTGATTCTATAAAGTATTTTTGCTGTGATTAAAGATTTGAAACATCAAAGCCTACATCCATAATATTGTCAAATTCCCAAAAATATTTGTCCAAAATATAATAGCAGTGCATAGATTATATGATGACATAATTAAATATTTATGAGGGCAGGATAGAATATTTTATATCTCTATACCTATTGATAGTATTTTAAGAAATATTTTATGAAGTATTTTGTAGATTAAAATGCAATCCAAAGACAACAAAAATAAATAGATATTTTAAAGACGTCTAGATTTTATAGATGGCATTATTGTTTTTGCAAATAATATTTCAGAACCTTAGAACATATTAAAAGAATTATCAGATAAAAGCAAATAAATAGAACTAAAGATATGTTCTTAAAGAACTAAAATAATATATAATGGTTTTTTACTTATAGAACAAAATAAAAATTTTAAAAAATTAAAATTAACAATAATAATTTTAAATATAAAAACTATAAAGACGTTGGTTTAATTATTATGGAATTGAAAACATAAATAAAATTTATTATAGAATTACACTTGGATAGAATGGTTTGTAAAAATCATGTAATATTTTTAAAAATAGAATTATGTGTAAGATAAGGAAAGTGTTTAACAAATGTACTTTACCAGTATAGATTTACAGATCTGAATTTTGAACTCAGACTTTCACACAATGGATGTTCAACTATTCATGCTATCTCATACTGCTGACACACTTGATCACACACATGTTGTAAATGGATTATGTCCTGTACATGAAAAGTCAGAGTGACTTATGGTCAACATGGGTAGGATGAGAAGGTTGGAACCAATGCAGGCTTTGAGCATTCTATCATTAGATTTTTAATGAAATGGACAGCTGAAGAGATGTGGGGTGGAATGGATCAAAGCCTGTCCATTAAAGTAAGAAGATTGGTTATCTTTAATAAGCTGAGCATTAATTGTATATATGTAAAGAGATGATAATCTGGACCAACTGATGAGTGCTGATTTAGCATGAAATATGTATATTGGTGATTGTTTATCTTTTCAACATGTGTGTGATCAAGTGTCAGCAATATGAGATAGTGTGGATATCTGAGGGTCATGTGAAAGTCTGACTTCAAATTCCCTATATTACATATTGGAGTGCAGGTATGAAAAAGCCTGTACTGTAGAAAAATTCATAGATCTGAATTTTATAAACTTAATAAAAGAGAAGTATAACATTTCAGTATAGAGATATGTATACTAGTATTAATAAAAAAAATTAAAAATGAAATACTGAGATTAACTTCAACTGGACATGTTTCACAAGAAATGGATAATTAATATCTCAAACTGACAAAAACAGGCAAAACTCTCCATACTGTAGTACATGTGATCTTAAAATGAATTCCAACATCTTTCTACACCTGTTGAATGATGTGATCTCTGTGTATTGTTTTTTTTTTCTGTTAAGTGTTCAATTCTTAGATCAATATGTTATTAAATCATTCCTTTTTAAATTTATAGGTATGTTTCATTTTAAAATTAGGTTATTTCTACCAAAATTACTCCATTTAATTTTACAATTAATTTAATTCTTTATCCTTCCATATATATTAATATTCTGATTAAAGTGTTTGCAGTTATTGATGAGTTTGTGAAAAGTATTCCATGAATTTAATAAAAAGCTAAGGAAATAAAAAGATACACAGAGGCAAAATGCTCCATACAGTAGCACCACTTAGTACAAGTCAAGGTAATTATTAGATGCAGGAAGGTTGTGCATAAAATCCCTATCTAGTGCCTATTCATCCAATATCCTTAAACTAGTTCATCTGTGAGGAACCTTGGATCTGAGATCATTGCACCTAGACCTGAGGATCTAATTCAACCCTCCAGCAGCCACCTTTTATCCTATTAGTTAATTATAAAGCTAGAGCCTAGTCTTGGGGATATTGGATGAGTAAGCACTAAGTAGGGATTTTATGCACAAACCTTCCTGCATCCATTGATTACTCTGGTTTGCACTGAATGACACTATTGTATGGAGTGTTTTACCTCAGTGTATACACCTTGTGTAAGCATAAAGAATGGTGATCAGGTGATGTTTAGTGAAATAAAAAATAAATAAAGAATAAGTTATTCATATTTGAAGAAGATGTGTTTGTAAATAATGTTTCAGAATTTTAATTTTTTTTTTTATAAAAGATATTAGAATAAAACCAGAAAAGGGGACTAAAGATAAATATTAAAAAGACAAGATTTTTACAAAAGTCCTAATCATTAATTAGAAGTTAAACATCCAGTATTAAAACTGACTAAATATAATGTAAGGTGGGTGAAAAAGTGTTCGAGGTATAATATGAATAAATAAGATATGAGGTTAGGGAGATCGAGTTCTTCTATTGATTAGAGTATTTGTCATTTGTTTTTGTCGGTAGCATCTCTGGGTATAAGCAATATGTGAATTTAGGTTTTTGTCATTGTTCTTATTAAAAAAAACTTTTAAGTTTGAACGGTGGGAAAATGTCATTAATGATTACATGTTTAACTTCCATTTTATTTCACTACAAGTTTTTTATCCAGTCTGTGACAAGACCATTGTTTCAATTTAAATATTATACTTATTCAGATGTATACTGTAGTTAAAAGCACATGTACTGATTTTTTTCTGAGCATTTTTTCCTTCAACAAGTTTTATTCCATATGTCAATACTATATTTTTTTAGAATCCTGAAATGTACCCGGCCTACAGAAAGACCATCAATAGTTTTTTTTTAATTGTTAGCCTTAACAATTGTATTTGCTTTACGTAAAATGACTGTAATCAAATTAAGCTTTTAAATGTAAGGAATGAATTATTTTCCTTGCATAAAATGCTTGATAAAAAAATTACGATTTATTAATGGCGAATTACTTCCTTTTACAGCATTATGGACAAATGTAATAGTTTTTGTTTAATTGGTTGTAAATTTGACACATGATAGATATTCAAACAACAGACAAATAGGGATTTTTATACATAAGTTACTTGTTCACATTTAGATATATTGAATAAAAAATGATTCCAATCTGGTACTTTAAATATTAGACTATTGATAAAACTTATTCACATCAAAATAATTTAATTTTTAAAAAAAATTGTTTAAAATTTTTAAAAGTTTATAGATTGGAACATTTCAATCTCAAGAGACGTTATTTTTTCAATAACGATATTGGTTTGCAATTATAAATATATAAACCACATTTACCACCTTAAATAAAGATTGAAAACAAATTTTGGTGAAACTAAACTGATGCTTAACCTATTTCTTTTAACATAAACAAAATGAAAGAAGTAAATATTTCTGTTTACATGGGTTAGTTGCTATCAACTAAAACAAATAAAACAAAAATATTTGAAGTGCATTTGGTAAGTTTTAATATTATATTTAAAAAAATGTTATGCTCAAAAAAAGCTTTTACGTTGTCACATTTGTTTTTGACTTAATATTATAGAACTAAAATGAAACAAACTGTGTAAACGATTATGTTTTTGTTAAAAAAATTTTTTTGAAAATGTTAAAAGTCATGAAGGGATTCGAACTCAGACTTTCACCCGACCCACCACTCTCAGTGCCACCTCATATTGCTGACCCACCTGATCAGACACATGTTGAAAAGATAAATAATCGCCAATCTACATATTTCATGCTAAACCAACAATCATCAGTTGGTCCAGATTACTATTGTCACACACATATATAATCAGTGCTCAGCTTTATATTAAGATAGCCAATCTTCATACTTTAATGGACAGGCTTCAAACTATTCCAACTCATAACTCTTCAGCCTTCCATTTCATTGAAAATCTGATGATGGAACGTTCAAAGCCCTTGTTAGCGCCAAGGTTGTCATCCTACCCATGTTGACATATTAGTCATTCTGACCCCCCATATACAGGAGAATAATCCATTTATACATACATATGTGAGGGATGGGCAGACCTTTTATACACTATTTATATAAATTAATATATTTCACAGGCTTAAACCTGCATTTATATATGTAATATAGGCGGGATTCGAACTCAGACTTTCACCCGACCCACCACTCTCAGTGCTATTTCATATTGCTGACCCACCTGATCTTAATATAAAGCTGAGCACTGATTATATATATGTGTGAGGATAGTAATCTGGACCAACTGATGATTGCTGGTTTAGCATGAAATACTTATATTGGTGATTATTTATCTTTTCAACATGTGTGTGATCAGGTGGGTCAGCAATATGAGATGGCACTGAGAGCGGTGGGTCGGTGAAAGTCTGAGTTCGAATCCCGCTTATATTACATATATAAATGCAGGTTTAAGCCTGTGCAATATATTAAAAGTCGTGAAGAAAATTTAGATTCCAATCCAAATTAAAATTACTGATATTTCTGGAAAAATTAAAGAACTTAAATGTGAATGTATGAAAGCAGAAGGTCAATATAATGTAAGAGTGTCCAACCAATGTTCTGTGGTCCAGGATGGATATGAATGCTGCCCTATGCAAAATTATGAACTTACTTAAAACATGTAATAACTGAAACACACAGGCTTATTATATACCTGTGTCTATATATGTAATATATAGGGTATATGAGCACAGACTTACACATGACCCACCACTCTCCACATTACATTATGAAAACTTTTTGAGATTAGGTGCTGCAATGTGACTAAGCTAGATGTACCTACACTCTCAAATTCAGTGACAAATATATTACTAGTTTTATGTTGCTCTTTTCCTTTATTTTACAATATATATATACATACACACATATATATATATAAACATTTATAATATTTTATTTAGATATGTACATTTTCTTTATTAGTGATCATAACTTTGGGATCAGCTTGAGATTTTAAATAATCTCTGAATAGGCACTGCATAAATGGGATTATTAAGCAAGTACTTATTTTCTTAAACCACTAAACATCACATGATCACTATTTTTTATGCTAGCACATTATTATTATTAAAACGGGCAAAACTCTCCATACAGTAGTGCCACTCAGTGCTAACCAGAGTAATCAATAGATGCCAGAAGGCTTGTGCATAAAATCCCTATCTAGTGCCTACTCATCCAATATCCCTAGACTAGTTTCTGGCTTGTGGCCTTCTTCAGTGAGGAGCTTTGGATCTGAGAGCACTGCACTGAGATCTTAGGATCTAATGCAACCCTCCAGCAACCACCTTTTATCTCTACTTAACTACAAAACTATGAGAATAAAATTGAAAACACAATAATATTTTCAATCTAAGTTCAATACCTTATATAGTCATATGGGTCTGAACCCAGTTCAGTACCTATACATTTTGGTGTCTTTGGATCTATATAAGCTATTGAGCTTAAATTGAAAATATTATCATGTTTTCAATTTTATCATAGTTTTGTAATTAAGTGGAGATAAAAGATGGCTGCTGGAGGATTGCATTAGATCCTAAGATCTAGGTGCAGTTCTTTCAGATTCAAAGCACCTCAAGCCAAAAACTAGTATGGGGATATTGGAGGAGTAGGCACTAAATAGGGATTTTATGCACAAGCCTTCTGGCATCCATTGTTTTCTCAGGTTGGCACAGAGTGGCACTACTGTATGGAGAGTTTTGCCTGTTTTAGTTATTTGCTTGTAAGTGGTAGCACAAAAAGTAAGCACTGGTGTGTTTTTTTTTTTGCTTTTGTTAATGTTTGTGTGTTTAATATGTGGGCTAGGAGATAACTCTTTTTTTTCAATATGACTCAGAGACACCAAAAGATTGGACAACCTTAAGTGTAAGACAATTTTTAACTATCTATTAAAAATATTAATCTTTTCTAAAAATGTCCAACTTATGAAAGCTACAAAAAGGCTTTTATGAAGAAATATTGCAAAGATTTTAACTAGCACCAGATTATTAGTAGATGATCATGATGTTATATATATATAAAATGAGCTTGCCAATAGCTCTTAACAAGCTTTTCAGAATATTCCCAACCCCAGACCAGTTTCTGTTTCTAGCTTCCTGAGTGATGTGCTACAAATATATATATATATATATATATATATATACTTATTTGTGAGGTATATATATATATATATATATATATATATATATACCTCACAAATAAGTTCTTAACAATCCTTGCAGAATATCCCCAATCCCTGACTGGTTTCCTCAGTGAGGTGCTAGGATATTCAAGCATTAGATTAAAAATATCAATACAAACCCAGCACTTTATCTAATGGATAACTATTAAGTAGAAAACCTGAAATTTTCAGATATTCATGTCTTCCAATCCAGTTATCTAACTTAAATAATCATATGGGACTGAACCAAGTTCAGATACACCATATATATATATATATATGTCAACAGATGGCGTTCTACCAAAAACACCGTCAAGCGTATTTCATTTACATAAACGTCAGAGAATGCATTCACTATCTCTAACTTTAATTCCACTTTCTTATTCCTGTCTTTCACTGACGATAGAAAATAGCTTGAAATCATGATCTGAAAGTGGAATTAAAGTTAGAGATAGTGAATGCATTCTCTGACGTTTATGTAAACGAAATACGCTTGACGGTGTTTTTGGTAGAACGCCATCTGTTGACCTAAATACAAGCATTAACAAGTTTTTAACTTGATTTTGTTTTTCATATATATATAAAGAACATGAACTGAGACTTGATCCATCTTGATTGTTAATATAATTTCAAAATAGCAAGTGCACATACTGAAAAATTTAAAACATATGCATAAACTGTAAAACCATCTTCATATGTAAAATCTACAGTTTTTATGAACATATAATTTAAATATGCAAATAAACTTTGTGTTATTTCACAAGTCAGTGTATTAATAAATTATAAAATCTGGATTCTGTCACAATTTTTTTGATCTGGTTGAACTGATGATGTTAGGGATTTTACACAATAATAAAGGAGCAGGCTTAAGAGCAAATCATTTTTGGATTGAAGTTTATCTGATTATTATTGGTATTTAATAATTAAATTCATGTATAGTATTTATATTTAATCTAGATGTAATTAGAGAGAAATTGAATCCAAAATTTCAAACTCCCTTTACTCATCCACTCCATCTTATACAACCAATACCCATGATCACATACATGATAAAAGATAAAAGATTTTCAGCATATGTATTTCATGCAGAACCAGCACTCATCTGTTGGTCTGGATCATCATCTCTCACATACATATATAATCAATGCTTGGTTTATATTAAGATAGTAAATCATCATACTTTAATAATGGATAGGTTTCAATTGTCACTCTCCAACTCTTTAGCTATCCAAATCATTAAAAATCTGATGATGGTGTGTTTAAAGCTCTTGTTAGCCAATTTTTGTTGTGTATACCCATGTTGAACAGAAATCAATCTGACCCCTCATATGTAGCACCTTAAGCCCATCTTTTAAATAATTAAATGGGCTTGAGGTCCTACATAAGAGGGGTCAGATTGACTTATGGGCAACATAGGTATGATACAATAAAAATTGGAAAACAAGGGCTTTGAACACACCATCATCAGATTTTCAATGATATAGATGGCTGGAGGGTGGGGAAGATTGAAGTCTGTCCATTAAAGTTTATAGATTTGCTATCTTAATATAAAGTGAGCATTGGTTACATATATGTGAAAGATGATGATCTGGACCAACTGATGAGTACTGCTTCAGCATAAAATCCATATATTGGAGATCATTTATCATTTTCACTTGCATATGGTCATATGAATCACTAGTATAAGATGGAGTGGATGACTTAAGGGAGCTTGAAATTCTGGCTTCAAATCCCTTTCTAATTATTGATGTTAGAAAGTAACATGATCTTCTGAGAAATTAATCATTAATTGTTCAACTTGTTTAAATTATGTTTACATTATACTTAACTTTTTGTATGTGAATTATATATAGTCATAATATTTTGGATATTCCAATTAAATTGTCAAATAAAGCTGTGATGCCATAAGTTCTTATTTTAATTATAACATGTTGAATATGTGAGTGATGTAAATGTGATTTATAATATAGAGGTTTTAAAGTAACATTTGCATTATTTAATACTGAAATGTATCATGTCAAATCCTGATGTTTGGATGAAAGGGCAGTTTGAAAACCCAAGTTAATATCATAAAAAATAAACTATTATTAGACACTGTAATACTTCTTGATATGTAAAAGTTTGTGAGAATATATCATTTGTTAATCATGTGTTGTAAATGCACCTATGCATAATTAAACTTAAAGAATGAAAGATCCTATGACATGATTGCTAGAGCATTCCTTTAGTATGTCCAAAGAATGGAGTTAGAATTTAAAATGGTACATCTTAAATTTTTATTCAAGTTTCAAATAGAAACTCCAAGAATAGTCAATAAATGGTTATCTAAATATTCATAGTTAAAGAATGAAAAAAAAAATTAAAAAGTGCTAAATTTTTTTCTGTTTGACTTATCTGTTAAGAAATGTCTTCTTTTTCATTGGTGGAAAATTTTTTGCTTTCATTCAGTTTTTTAAAAATTGCATATCATCCTTCTTGATTATTTTAATTAAAAAACCAATACATGTTAAGTTATGCAAGAAAAAGCACAACAAATAATATATCTGATAAAAGGAAAATACATACTGAAAAGGTAGTGATTTAATAATATTTAGAATTATTATTGATTAGCATGCTTTCAATATATTTTCACTATATCATATTTATGATTTATGATATAGTAAAAATATACTGAATGCATGCTAGGCAGTAATAAAGCTAAATAATATGAAAAAAGTAACTTTTCTTTGTGTACTTTCATTTTAGCAGATATTACTATGGCTCAGTAAGGAAGGAAATTAGTAGCAATTGAATAAAAATACTACAGTAACTGTTAACGTCTGTTTCTCAAAACTGTATTTCAATGTGAAGATTTAACAGCTACTTTGAGCCAAAAAAAGCTTAATAAAATGTATTATAAGAAAGTGATAGTTTTTAAATAGATATGTCATAATTCCAAATTGAATGTATTATCTACATACACACAAAAACGTTTGGATGTAATTTACAATAAATAACAGGGAAATATGATTACTCATGGGACAATTTGTATAGATCCTTGCGAATACATACACATATATAACACAAAACTTTATGAGCTACGATATTAGCAAAATGTCTTTTAAGAGCATATGGAGTTTAAAGGAGCTCAGAATTTAAGATTCCAGGATTAGTTATTGGCTGAATAAAAATACAAACAATTGGTTCAGTTTACTGCCATTTTTAAATACCCAATTACCAGAATATGCATAACCATCACATGATAACCTAAGCAATTCATTAAACAAGTAGTCACTTATCTTTCAACACACAAAAAATGAGTATCAATTGTTTTATTACATATCACTAACATTCACTATTCGATGTGTGGTATTATCCATTTTTTTCTAAAAATGCCATTTTTTCTTAATCATGTACTATGATCTTATTTTAAATCTTTTATTCTTAGACTTCAAGAATATAGGCTTTAGAAATTGATATAGACTTTATATTACAATGGCAGCATAAAATGTTTAAAGTGTGATGTTAATTACAAACATACACACATACAGTATACTTAATTAAAATTACAGAAACAGTATAATAAATTAAAGTTATATTAACTATATGCTCCTTATATGTGGTAAATGTTTGTTATAACCTTAATTTATTTTTGGTATGTTAATAACTACATATAACATTCTTGCATAGAAATATTGATTACTTCAATCTTAATCCATATCAATTGCAATTTATTCAGTTAAGAAACAAAATATGTCATGGAATGTTTAAGCATTGTATACTGCCTAAGATGCTAATACTGAAATAAGCAATGCTTAGAAAAATTTGTGATGTTTTCTGTTTGCTGACTCAGTTATAGTGATTATAATTTTAGCAATAAAAACTATTTCTCTATAACAATATTACATATCATTATTATTTACTTCTGCTGAAAAATAAGTGAATGGTCTTATTGCTTAGGAATTCATAAAAAGTTGAAGTTTCAAAAATGCCAAAACTGGAATTGATTTCAGAACCATATCCTCCAATGTCTGTCAATCTACCACAACACCAAACCACACATGGATATCATAATTTTAACCAATTATAATTAATTTTTTTTATTAATTTACTTATATCCAGGTTTGTCCATGTAGTATTAATAATATTATTGCACTAACAGTTTTACTGGATCATATATTTCATCTAATACTATGATCAACAGGTATTTTAATGGGCTTTAATTTTTGTCCAAATGAAAGATAATTAACATTTGTCATTACATTTGCCAATACAATCCAGTTTCTTAAGGATCTCAATGGCATCTCTGACTTTTATAGTGGAGAGTCATATTTGGTTAGAATCTGACTGTTTGAAAGTTCTATGTTATAATCAGTAGTGATGATGGGTGCTTAATTGCATGTTTGTATCTTTTAATCTTGATACAACAATTATTCTTAACCATGTAAGAGTTTCCACAATAGAAGCAACATATTCTATTAATCAAAAAATTGATGTTTTGTCCAAGTCTATAAATTTAATTCTCTTTTTGGCTTAAAGTACTTATGAAATTCCATGGAGAATATATAGCATTTCTTCTGTGAATCATTACATTAATGACAGGAGAAACAAACATGCTAATGCAGTTGAGCAGTTCTCATTTCCATTATTGACACTCAAATTCTATACTATAAAGACTGCTTATAACAGATTTTTCAATACTAGCATTTTATTCAGCTATGATGCCATCTACCAAAGAGATGCAAATTATATTTTCATCTCTACGTTTATATTTTAATATTCCTGTTTTTGTTTTTTATGTGTTGAACCTTTGATTTTGTTATATGTATTTATCTGTAGCACCTCTGTAATGGCTTTTTTAATAATAATATTTATTTCCTATTTAATGATAAATATGATTTGGCTGAATATGAAATAGCAGTATAATAGTATTATTAACTAACTATACATAAGTTGAACCTGGATAATATAAAAATTTGCAACTGTTGCCTATGAAAACCTTTCTTTTAACACACATACATATATGATAAATGTCACTAACGTCTAACATTATATTAATTTCAGCAACCCTGTCTTGTAAAACAGTCATAAATTAAAGCAGCATAGACAATCAATTCTATTTAAATAGTAAGAAAAGGTCGCATTTCTAAATATTTAACAATTTTGCAGGACTCAGGTAAGAAAGTGACCTTTTACCTGTGCTGCTTTAATCAGACATAGGTGTGTTTTACAAAACAATACTGCTAAGATTAGTGTAATGTTAATATATTCCAGCTAGCAATATACTACTGTTTATATATAAATATGATAAATTCTAGAGGTAATTGAATATAGTATACTAAAAGCCAAGATATTGTTTTTAAACTTTAAAAAAATTGGATAACGTAACAATTAAAACAGAATAATGCATTTAAATAGTTTTTATTGCGGATCAGAGCTGAGTTGCAAATCAATATTATTTATATACAAAAGCAAAAGACGTATAATCAAACTATAATTATTATTATTATTTTGGTTTAATAACTATGCAGAAAAAGTCACTAAAATGATTTAATATATACAAATTTTAATTAGCACTAATTATTACTTGTAATCATGTTTTAATTTTAAATATTTTTTCCAGATAGTTGTAACTGCTAAAAAATGTAATATTTTGAACAAAGGAATAAATGTTTTTAATATTTTAAATAATACAAATAAATTTTAAAATTTTATCTGCATTTAGATTTATGGTAATTGATTATCGTATTTTTGAACAAGAGCGATTTTAAGTAATCTTAGTTATTGATTATCAGTTCATATTGTTATGTTATTATAAAACTGTACAAATAATGTATATGTTAAAGATTCTAACAAATATCTAAGTAAATTGCAACTTATCACACATTAACACTATAGCGTACACTATTCATGGAACAACCAAGTCCGAAAACATTACTACAACAATCCACAAACAGATTCCTAAGGATTCATTTGAGTGAATTTACAAATAATACCTATTTTTTATAACAATGCTAAGCTATTTGTCATTTTTTTTACAAGAGACTGACATTGGTATAAAAAAGGAACATTATTTACAAGTTCATATAACTGATTCTTGGGAAATCTGTCTTGTGAATTATAATCGTAATGTTATCACATGATCACATTTCCTATACTAGCACATTAATTGTTGATAAACAGCAAAACTCTCCATACAGTATTGCCACCTGTGCTAAACAGAGTAATCAATGGATGCCAGAAGGCTTGTGCATAAAATCCCTATCTAATGCCTACTCATCCAATATCCCCAGACTAGTTTCTGGCTTGTGGCCTTCGTCCATTGATTACTCTGTTTAGCACAGGTGGCAATACTGTATGGAGAGTTTTGCTCTGTTTATCAACAATTAATGTGCTAGTATAGAAAATGTGATCATGTGATACTTAATGGTTTAACACCAATCCTGCCTAATAGGATAGTGGTGGCTATGGTTGTAAAAGAGCCAAAGACACCAAAATGTATGGGTGCTGAACTGAGTTCAGACCCATATGACTATATAAGCTATTGAGCTTAGATTGAAAATATTTTTTGTGTTTTCAATTTCATTCTCATAGTTTTGTAGTTAAGTAGAGATAAAAGGTGGTTGCTAGAGGGTTGCATTAGATCCTAAGATCTAGATGCAGTGCTCTCAGATCCAAAGCTCCTCACTGACGAAGGCCACAAGCCAGAAACTAGTCTGGGGATATTGGATGAGTAGGCATTAGATAGGGATTTTATGCACAAGCCTTCTGGCATCCATTGATTACTCTGTTTAGCACAGGTGGCAATACTGTATGGAGAGTTTTGCTCTGTTAATCGCAATGTTTTTAAACTTGATTGTATATATCTATTTAAAAAAGATCCTTCACCACACATTCATTCTGCCTTCAAAAAACTTAACTGATATTTGATTATAAGTTATTAGAACTACTGAGATAAAAACCCACAGCATTTTTTGATTTTAAAGTCAGACATAAAAGCTATTAAATCCAGAAAATGATTTTTGGACTGAATGCCAACTTGTTACTATTGGAGTTAGAAAGTTACACAGAGCTTCTGAGCAATTAACCATTAATCATTTAACTTGTTTAAATTAGGTTTATATTATGGTTGATTTTTTTTTGTTGTGAATTAAATGTGGTCATAATATTTTGGATATTCCATATAAATTGTCAGATGAAGCTGTGATGTCCTAACTTTTTATTCTAATTTTAACACGTTGAACATGTGAGTGATGTATATGCGATTTACAATGCAATCATCCTTTAAAGTAAAATTTGCATTGTTTGATACTGAAATGTGTCATGTGACAGATGTACTGATGACTTAATCAAAGGGCAGTTTGCAAACCCATGCTAATATAAAAAAATGAACTATTGTCAGAGACTGTAATATTTTTTTACATGTTAAAGTTTACTTTAACTAAAATAAGAATAGATATCATTTATTAATGATATGTTATAAATGCATATATGCATAGTTAAATTGAACTATGAAGGGTCTTATGACATAATTGTTAGTGCATTCCTTTAGTATGGCCAAAAAATGGAATTAAAATTTAGAATGGTAAATCTTAGATGTTTTTTTCAAGTTTCATGTAGAAATCTGATATTGGTCAGTAAATGGATATCTAAAAATTCATAGTTAAAAAAATGGAAAAAAATAAAAAAGTGCTAAAATTTCAACTGGTTGACAAACCTACTAAGAAATGTATTTTTCATTGGTAGTTGTTGGAAAGATTTTTGCTTTCATTCAGTTACTTAAAACCTGCATATCATCCTCTTTTTTGATTTTAATTAAAAAAAACAAATACATGTTAGTTTTGCAGTAAAAAGCATAACAAATAATATAATATCAGGTAAAATGGAAATACACACAGAAAAGGTAATTTTTTAATAATATTTGGCTTTATGATTGCCTATCATACTTTCAGTATATTTTTATTATATCATATTCATGCTATATGATATATAAAATATATTGAAAGCATGCTATGCAGTTATAAAGCAAAATATTATGTGTATTATTATTTTAGTAGATATTAGAATGGCTCAGGCAAGAACAAAATTAGTAACAAATGAATAACAAATAAAATAGTAACTATAATATAATACACCATAAACACCTTAAATGACACTTTACAATGCAGTTTAACATATGATCTATTTTATTTCCTTATAGATTCAACTGTCCAGCAGTCATCATCAGAGCTTTAAATCTCAGTACTCTTCTGATGTGACTGCTGGACAGATTAAAACTGTAAGGAAATAAAATAGATCATATGTTAAACTGCATTGTAAAGTGTCACTGAATGTGTATAAGGTGTATTATATTATATATAATTCAGCAATGCAAATAAGAAGAAGTGGAAGAAAATTTTAAAATAGTAACTGTTAACATCAAATTCTAAAAAGTGTATTTCAATGTGAAGATTTAACAGCTATTGTTTTGAACCAAAAAAAAAGCTTATTAAAATATAAGAAAGTGAGTAGTTTTTAAACAGATATGTCATTATTACAAATTGAATATATTGTCTGCATACACACAATAACAAGTTGATATAATTTAAGATAAATGACAAGAAAATTTGATTACTCATTGGACAACTTATATAGCTTCTTGCAAATAGAAACACATATATGACATAAATATTTTATAACAGCTAAGATATTAGCAATCACTTAGTCATAGTGAATATATTTTAATAGCATAGCGATTTAAAGCAGTTTGCAATGAGACTCAGAGCTTAAGATTCCAGGATTAGTTCTTGGCTAAATAACAAAGACAAAATATTGGTTCAGTTTACTGCCATTTTAAACAGCCCAACTGCTAGAAAAAGCATAAATATCACATGATAACCCAAGCATTACATACTCATCTTTCAATATACAAAAAATTAATATTAATTGCTTTATTATATTAAAAAATATTATATTTTATTCAATTATATATCACTAACATTCCCTATATAATGAATGAGATTCTTCATTTTTTGTAAAAATGCTATTTTTTTAAATCACATACTATGATCTTATTTTAAACATTTTATTCTTAGACATCAAGAATACAAGCTTCTGTAATACAATGAATGAATGAAATGTTTAAAATGTGATGTTAATTTCAAACATACACACATATGTTATATTTATTTAAAATTATATTAACAATATAATAAATTAAAGTTATATAAACATTGCTCCTTATACATGGAAAATGTTAGTTATAACCTTAATTCATTTTTGATATGTTTATAACTATATATAAAATTCTTATATAGAAATGTTGCTTACTTCCATCTTAATCCTTATCAATTGAATTTATGAGCTTAAGAAACAAAAAATGTCATGAAATGTCCAAGCATTGTGTACTGCCTAAGATGCTAACACTGAAATAAGAAATCCTAAGAAAATCTTGTAGTATTTTTTTTTTGCTGACTGATTAAGTTCAGTTGATAATGATTATGATTTTAGCAATAAAAAGTATTTCTCTATAAAAATATTACATAGCATTATTATTTATTTCTGCTGTAAAATAAATGAATGGCCTTACTTCTTAGGAATCCATAAGAAATAGAAGTATCTCAAAAATGACAGAACCAGAATTAATTTAAGAATCTTACCCCCCAATGTCCATCAATCTACTATTGTTATCATGTGATGTTTATTGTCTTAATCTACCACTGCATACAGTGATATCATAATTTTAAGCAATTATGAATATTACATGATATAATGAATTTTTTATTAATTTACTTATATCCAGGTTTATCCATATAATATTAATAATACTATTGTCCTAACAGTTCATCTGAATCATATTTTTCATCCAATGGCTAGGATCAACAGGCATGTTTTTTATTAATGGGCTTTAACTTATTTTTCCAAATGGAAGGTAATTTACATTTGTTATTACATTTGCCAATACAACCCAGTTTCTTAAGATCTCAATAGTTTCTTTGGCTTTTCTTTAATGAAGATTTGTAAATGGGTAGGATATTTAAAAATCTATATCACAATCAGTATTTAGAGCATGGATGGGTGAACAGTAATCATGAGTACTGTTTGTATCTCTTAATCTTGATATAACAATTACTCATACACATATAAGAGATGCCACAATATAAATAACATATTCTATTAATTATGAATTTGATAACATTTTCTCCAGCACTGCTCAAAATACTTATAAAATTCCATAGAGAATTTATAGCATTTCTTTTGTGGATCATTACATCAGTGCCAGGAGAGACAAACATGCTAATGAAGTTAAACAGTCCTCACTACCACTATTGATACTCTAATTCCATACTATAAAGTTTGGTTATAACATAGATTTCTCAATACTAATATCTTATTCAGCTATGACACAATCTACCAAAAAGGCTGAGGAAATGTTAAGAGCGTTAAGAAACCAAATTATATTTGCAAATTGTCATCTCCACTTTTATATTTTAAATTTTTGTTTTTCTTTTTTTGGTTGAATCTTTTATTTTGTTAACTGCAGGATCTTTATAATGGCTCTATTGAAAATATTATTTTTTTACCCATTTAATGATGTGTGATTCTTCTAATTATGAAATAGCATATAATAGTATTATTAACTATACATGAATGAACCTGGCTAACATAAAATTTCAACTGTTGCCTATGATATCTTTCTTTTAAAACACTCTCATATGTAATATATATCACTAACATATAACATTAGATTAATTTTAGCAACTCTATCTTATAAAACAATCATAAATTAAAGCACCACAGGTAAAAAAAAATCAATCTGCTAACTGTTGGCTGAAAAGTTGTTAAGTATATTGACAATCAGATCTATTTAAATAGGAAGTATGAAAAAGCTCATATTTCTATATATTTAACAACTTTGCAGATGACCAGTAAAAAAGTGGCTTTTTACTTATGCTACTTTAATCAGACTTAGGTTTGTTTCACAAAACAGTACTGCTGAGATTAATGTAATGTTAGTGTATTTCAGTTAGCAATATTCTACTGTATATATATTGTAAATATCAATAGGTCGATATTTATATTTTAAAAATTTGTTATTTGTTATTAAAAAAAAAAAATCTCTTTAAGTTGAAGTTTACATATGAAATATTTAAATTTTTCTTTTATGTTTATTAAATATAGTTATTATTTGAAGTTATTATTTTATTTATATATATTGATAGTACATCGTTATAAACATTTAATTATTAAAATAAATAAGGACATATAAATTATTAATTATAAAAAAGATTATTTTATTTGCAATGATTACTAAATGTAATAAATAATTATTTATGTATATTTTAAAAGATGTTAAATTTTCGATTTGATACTTTTTATATGTATACTTGATATTTTATTTTTATTTTGATGTTAATTGTTGTAAAAGAGAACATATATATATAACATGAGTTTTAAAATAGCATCTGCTGGCATGAAACCACGCGACAATAATAAGGAAGCCATTATTAGGATTATTGCTTATTAAAAATGGGATATAGAACAAACAACTGAAGGATAGAATTATATTACATTTTATTTCTTTAAAGTTTACCATTTTTTTTAAAATACTGAAGTAACGTATATATTTTGTAATAAACATATAAATTATGACGGGGTAATAAGGATATATCGCAGCTAGGGCTGCATCATCATCATCGCTTTCATATATTCTAAAGCAATTTTTCAATGGAACAACTAAAAATTTCAACGTATAAATTTCATCGCGTCTGGAATTAAAAGCTGGTATAGCTATCTTAAATGTATTATCGTCAATTTAATTCTAATCTGGAAGTAATTGTAATTGAGGTACTGGATTTAACATTTTAATAAAATATGCATATATTCAAGAATTAATAATCTTCTTTAATGAAATCGTTTCGTCGTTCTTTTAATAGAATGCATTCTAAAAATAAAAATAAAAAAAATATACAGATGAAAAAACTCATAGACTAAATTAATTCTTAAAGGACAATTAACTAAGTGAACTTTAAAAAAAAGGTATTTAATAATTTTATATATATATGAGTGATGTGTGGATATATATTTTTGAGATTGATATATTTTTTTTTTTTTGTTTATTTTTATTTTTCATTGTAAAATGTAACGTTTGTGAATGATCAATTTAAGCGTCTTGTTCTATTACAACATTAAACGTATAACAGATGATGTTTAAGATAAATATTTAAATAATTTTAAAATCTGAAAATATAATTTATAAGTTGAGGTACCATATATTAATTAGTATCTTTATATTATAACTATTAGGCAGAAATATGTCTTTATATATTTATTGTTTATATTAATATTGAAACATTAATATTGTTTAAAGTCAAACGATAACATAAAATAAAAAAGATGTGCTATTTATTTTTATAAATAATGCCTTTGTAATTATTTAAAGATCGATACTATATTATTCTTATTTTCTTAATGCCAAAATTATTAGTAAATTGATTGAATTTACGACTTAATAAAAGATAATTTCTTATTTCATTTATTACTTGGTTTGTAGGTCACTTACATATATGATTTTTCATACACATATTGTAGAGGTACATAAATTTTTATAGTAGATGTATATATTTGAATTTAATAAAAGTCCCTTTATTTTTGATATATATATTTGATTAGTTAGTCACATCAACCTAAAAGATAAATTATAATGAAAGATCTCATTGATTAGTATGATTTTAGATTTGTTTTATATAAAGCTAGCTGGGAGGGCAATTTAAACAATTTATTAAAATATAATTGGAACAAGTTTGTTTTTCCTTCATTCTTTAATATAAATGGAATACCTCATATACGTTCCATTATATTTAACTTGCTTAATTATGAGCTACCATATAGTTTCCATTACATTATTTATATAACCGGGATAATTTTGTCTTTCTTCAATTTAAATGGAATGTAGCAAGTACGATCCATTATATTTAACTTGCCCAAACATGGGCTACCTTAAGTTCCATTACATTTGGAGCATCCAAGTGAGGCTATGAATTATAGGTTCCATTACATTTGGCTAGTCCAATCATGGGGCTGCTACATATACGTTTCCATTACATTTGGCGCAACAACTAGGGCTAGAAATAAGCTAATTAGGGCTTGAAATACCCCACATACTTGAGATTAAGATGTCTAGTATATATATTAATATGAGATGTATGGTTTAAAGAAAAAGAAGCATTTTTGTGTGTTTAATTTTTTTTTTTATATAAATGGAAATATTTTAGCCTTATGTTTAGATGGTGATGGTTAATATTATTGTATTTTTTTTTTTAGTGATGAAAGATAAATATAGTCATGAAGCAGTTTAATTTCAATTTAAAAAGTATATTGATGGTGTTGAATTATAGTATAATAATTTTGTACATATTTAGAAAGTTTGAGTTGTAGAAAATCTATAATTTTGAAGGTTGGATGGGATATTTGATTGTTGGAGTTTGGTTGGTTCTGTTGCAGGTGTTGATGTTGAGTGGGGAGTTTTGTCATTGTCTTGAGGATGTGATGCATTCATGTCACTTGTGATTGATTAGTCTCATTCATTGCTCCAACCCAAATCTTGATGTTTATTATTATTTATCATGAAGCAGTTAACAGTAGTCCTGCCATGATTTTATCTTTAAAACTCCAGAGAGAGTAAGATATAATTATTTTAATGTATGTATAATATTTGCCTCTAAGTCTCCCAAAGATGAGCAAGGAAATATTTATAAATAATAGCCCCTAAGACTTAAATATAAGCAGGGTAATGTAATGGTGTTCTAAGAAAAATTATTATGGGTTGTAGTAGATAGGATAGAATGAAATGTGATAGTCATCTAAGTGTTCATGAAACATTGTATGCTTTGGGAGTAATGATTGAATTCTTTTATCTACATCAAAGTTGTGAAGTGCTAATCAATCTTTTGGTTGTCAATATCTGTCGGATCTTTGGAGGAATAGATAAGTATATAACTTAAATATATAACACCAAACTTAAGAGTTTGATTAATTGATTATTGTTTGTAACAAATAATCTATTACATTGATTATCAATTAGGGTTTGAAAACAAACATATCGATGTTTTATTTTTTTTTTTTTTGTAAGTGACTTTTAAACATGAAATTCAATTAGTGAATATTTGTTAGTAGTAAACTGCATTAGTACAATTTTAGTAAAATATTTCGAGCACAAAAGTTAATAATAAGTGAAGTAGATATTTTTTTTTCTTATGTGTATAAAATGGTATAAAGTATTAAAGTCCAGAAAATTTATAGGTATCGATTTAAGTATTTTATATTTAACTACCATTATTTTGAATGAGAAAGTTGTCTCACTATATTATCAAATTAGTTATTTTAAGGCATGTGAACATTTAGTTGTAGTTTAAATATTTCAAGGTTATATTGAATTTGATATGAAGTATCCACATTTTAATATAGTATAAGTGTAGAATATTTATTATCATTAAATATAAATAAATGTTATTTAGTGATATCAGTTATTACTCTCTGCATATATATATTTTAGAGAAATTTGTTGATGTTATGGTGATAGATAAGATTTTTTTTTTTTTAAGCCAAGAAGTTCATGAGTTCAAATAAGTAAAATTTAGATTGTCAGATAGCTATTATATATTATAAGATTAAAAAGGCTTGTATTTTTAGTTAAAAAATTGCTTGTTGGAATAATGATTGGAGATGGTGAGCCCTTGATCTGTGATAGTTACTATACAGAAATAAATAAATATATATATCTTAGATTTTATTTTATGAGTATATAATATTGTATTATTAATAATAATGGATAACAATAGTAATAAAATGCCAATTAGTGGTAATTTTGATATAAGGAATTTTATGGAAAAACTGGAGGCTATGATGAACAAACATTTTGAGAGACTAGAGTCTCAATATGATAAACTAGAGGCTATGATAAAAACCAACTTAAAAATAAATTCTGATGAACTTAGAGCTGAGATGAAAATAAACTCTAATGAATTAAAAGAAGATCTTAGAGCTGAAATAAAAACCAATCATGAGAAACTGATGAACGCATTAACAAGCAACTCTGATGAATTTAAAGCTGGGTTGAAAACCAATGCTGATGATCTTTCTAAAGAATTAAAAGTTGCATCAAAAACTCTGGTAGATGATAGTGTTATGAGTATAGACACAAAAGTTGATGAAGAATTGAAAGAATTAAAAGTGTCTGACAAAATCTGTAATAAAAATCTTGAATTAATTGATGAAAATTTTGATGAATACTATAGTAAGGATAAAAGAATTGATGAATCTGTAGAAATAAAATTAAATTCTTTAGGTGAAAAATATCTAAAGTTATCAGATAATGAATTACCAAAGATTACGGATAATACCAGTAATAAATTTAAAGATAAAATGCAAAATCTAGTTCAAAAATGTACCATTAATTGTGGAAACGTTTATACAAAAATTAATATTTACAAAGAAATATTCTTTACAAGAATTAACAATATAATATGTAATGTAAATTTTATGGAAGTAGAAATTGATCCAAATGGAGATTTAGGCAAAGTCAAAATAAAACTTAAATTCAGAAGTAAAGAGAAAATTAAAATAGATTTTCTTGAGATAATTTATGCCAGTAAAAATATGAAGAAAATTAAAGTAAAATTCAAAGAGTTGAGTAGAGATAAGTTTAAAATAAATTATCTTAAAAGAAGTATAGATTTTATGAAAGATATTGGAAAACCTAAAGTTAAACTGAAAATAATTAATATAATAATGTTATTGTTGTAAAACAAAATGATTTTCAAGAGTTCTTTAATGTTGAAATTATATCACACTAATTTGCGATTTTTAAAGGATTATTTAGAAAATTTGAATGAATACCATTCAAAATTATCCAGAGAATTGTTTTTAATTGAACCTAGAATAAGTAAAATAAAGACTTACTCAAGTCGATGATGTTTATCAAGATAGTCAAAGGAAAAGTAAGATTATCTGATAAAATAGCAACTATTATTGATAAAGTTAAGAGTTATGTTAGTGCTTATGATCAAGTTACTATTTATGTAAAGGATATAGATGTAGAATCTAAGGAGTTCATAGTAAAATCTTTAGATACTTATCTCAAAATTATTCAAAAGCAATTGAGTTATACCAAAATGCTATATGAAAATCTTGTAAATTAGGGCAAACTTTTTCACAAAGTTTAACATACTGGAAATTCTTTACAGGAAGAATTGAAAAGGCACTTTTGATTATTATTATTTTTTTTTTTTTAAAAAAATTTGGACAAATATCTAGATGATCTGAGAGATAGATATAAATAAATGAATGTGGTTATTAATAAGAAAAATAATATTCTTTAAACCATGTTAGTCCTTAGAAAGATTACAAATTTGAGAAGTTTTTCGATATTTCATAATTAATTAGTTATTTGCAAAGACATTTTTTTTTTCGGTGGATTTGAGGGTATTGTAAATATCAATAGGTCGATATTTATATTTTAAAAATTTGTTATTTGTTATTAAAAAAAAAAAATCTCTTTAAGTTGAAGTTTACATATGAAATATTTAAATTTTTCTTTTATGTTTATTAAATATAGTTATTATTTGAAGTTATTATTTTATTTATATATATTGATAGTACATCGTTATAAACATTTAATTATTAAAATAAATAAGGACATATAAATTATTAATTATAAAAAAGATTATTTTATTTGCAATGATTACTAAATGTAATAAATAATTATTTATGTATATTTTAAAAGATGTTAAATTTTCGATTTGATACTTTTTATATGTATACTTGATATTTTATTTTTATTTTGATGTTAATTGTTGTAAAAGAGAACATATATATATAACATGAGTTTTAAAATAGCATCTGCTGGCATGAAACCACGCGACAATAATAAGGAAGCCATTATTAGGATTATTGCTTATTAAAAATGGGATATAGAACAAACAACTGAAGGATAGAATTTTATTACATTTTATTTCTTTAAAGTTTACCTTTTTTTTTAAAATACTGAAGTAACGTATATATTTTGTAATAAACATATAAATTATGACGGGGTAATAAGGATATATCGCAGCTAGGGCTGCATCATCATCATCGCTTTCATATATTCTAAAGCAATTTTTCAATGGAACAACTAAAATTTTCAACGTATAAATTTCATCGCGTCTCGAATTAAAAGCTGGTATAGCTATCTTAAATGTATTATCGTCAATTTAATTCTAATCTGGAAGTAATTGTAATTGAGGTACTGGATTTAACATTTTAATAAAATATGCATATATTCAAGAATTAATAATCTTCTTTAATGAAATCGTTTAGTCGTTCTTTTTAATAGAATGCATTCTAAAAATAAAAATAAAAAAATATACAGATGAAAAAACTCATAGACTAAATTAATTCTTAAAGGACAATTAACTAAGTGAACTTTAAAAAAAAGGTATTTAATAATTTTATATATATATGAGTGATGTGTGGATATATATTTTTGAGATTGATATATTTTTTTTTTTTTTGTTTATTTTTATTTTTCATTGTAAAATGTAACGTTTGTGAATGATCAATTTAAGCGTCTTGTTCTATTACAACATTAAACGTATAACAGATGATGTTTAAGATAAATATTTAAATAATTTTAAAATCTGAAAATATAATTTATAAGTTGAGGTACCATATATTAATTAGTATCTTTATATTATAACTATTAGGCAGAAATATGTCTTTATATATTTATTGTTTATATTAATATTGAAACATTAATATTGTTTAAAGTCAAACGATAACATAAAATAAAAAGATGTGCTATTTATTTTTATAAATAATGCCTTTGTAATTATTTAAAGATCGATACTATATTATTCTTATTTTCTTAATGCCAAAATTATTAGTAAATTGATTGAATTTACGACTTAATAAAAGATAATTTCTTATTTCATTTATTACTTGGTTTGTAGGTCACTTACATATATGATTATTCATACACATATTGTCAAGGTACATAAATTTTTATAGTAGATGTATATATTTGAATTTAATAAAAGTCCCTTTATTTTTGATATATATATTTGATTAGTTAGTCACATCAACCTAAAAGATAAATTATAATGAAAGATCTCATTGATTAGTATGATTTTAGATTTGTTTTATATAAAGCTAGCTGGGAGGGCAATTTAAACAATTTATTAAAATATAATTGGAACAAGTTTGTTTTTCCTTCATTCTTTAATATAAATGGAATACCTCATATACGTTCCATTATATTTAACTTGCTTAATTATGAGCTACCATATAGTTTCCATTACATTATTTATATAACCGGGATAATTTTGTCTTTCTTCAATTTAAATGGAATGTAGCAAGTACGATCCATTATATTTAACTTGCCCAAACATGGGCTACCTTAAGTTCCATTACATTTGGAGCATCCAAGTGAGGCTATGAATTATAGGTTCCATTACATTTGGCTAGTCCAATCATGGGGCTGCTACATATACGTTTCCATTACAATATATATATATATATATATATATATATATAAGACATAGTTTGCAGGTTCATCTATGTTAAAAAAATTTTAAATATTGATATACTGATGATGATGTTTTAACTTGATCACACAAGTCATCTACTGGGTGATAAATGGTAGAAAGTTGGTTGTAGAGGCGCTACAATCACTGATTTGAAAATAACGTTAAAGTTCCACCAATAGCAAAAATGTTAATAGAGCAAAGAAAAATAATGATAACTCATCATCATTCTTAGAACCTTCCAAGAAGACAGGACATGTGTTTGAACCCTCCAACCCCAAAATAGTCAGCATTGAGAACAACAACATCAAGTGGAAAATCAGAGAAGCATACTTCATTAATGGCAATAATAACGCTACCAATAGACGGTATACTTGCTTTGACATCTCCAAACGTTGGACTATCTAGCTCATTTGCATATGCTTTGTATACTGCTTTGTTTCCTTGCCCTATTTCCTTGTTCTGCATCTCGCATTATCGCTATGAATATGAGGCAAATGGCCTCGAAAGCGCTTAGCGTATAATAATTGTTGGAATCTTTATAGCTTCTTGTTCAAGTGTTTCATATGCTTTTTAATTTGTATATTAAATTAAAATATGTTTTTTAAAACAAATCTTTCCAAATAGGAGGAAGTTTGGATGTATCATCTTGCTTATTGATACAATCTGGTCTTTTTACTATCTGAATAGTTTCTCTTATTTTACACTCGTAGAGATTATCACATCTGGATTTGATCCTGGTACTAGAAAAATCAATTTTATGACCTCAATCTATAGTATGGAGTAAAAATGCTGCTGATGATGAGTGTTGTTTAATTGCATTAGCATATTCATCTCTCCTAACACTGATGCAGTGATTGCTTATACCTATATAAGAAGCTTTATAATTATCACACGAGATGTCATAAACACCATGAGATTCAAGAGAGATTGAATCCTTAGGCTTAGTTATTATATTAGTGATTTTTTGATGAGTAGAAAACGCTGTATTTATATTATAGCATTTTAATATACGTCCAATATTATCTGTAGTTCCTTTTGCATATGGAACACAGATACTAATATCTGATTTATCTTCTTTTAGTTTCCTATTTTGACCATTTCGGACTTGAATTAAGGCTTTTTAAATAAATTTATTATTAAAATTATTTGCTAATAAAACACTATTAATATGATTTATTTCTTCTTTCAGATGTGACTTATCTGAAAGGTTAATTACTCTATTTAAAAGAGTTATGGCTACAGAAACAATCTGAGTTGAGTAATGATGAGAATGTAAATGTAATATCTGTCCATGTGTGTATTCTTTCTGTAAATTGAAAATAATAGACTACTTGATTGTCCTGGTGACTAGTACATCAAGAAAAGAGAGTTTTCCATCAGGCTGTCTCCATTGTAAATTTAATATGAGGATCCATATTATTTAAATGTGTGAAAAAAATCATCTAATTTATTTTTTCCATGTTGCCATATGACAAAAATGTCATCTATGTATCTGAGCCAAATGAGAGGTTTTAAAGATGAGGATTCTAAAGCACGAGTTTTTATATTTTTCATGAATAAAATCAGCTATTACTCCTGAGATAGGTGATCCCATAGGAGTACCAAAAACTTTTCTGTAATGCTGTCCATTTTATACAAAATATGTGCTCAAAAGACAATATTTAATCAAAGCAATAATATGATCTGCTAAATTGCAACGTTGTGAAATTATATTTAAAGCTTCATCAATTGGAATGTTTGTAAACAAAGACACGACATCAAAACTGCCCAGAATGTCATTAGCATTAATTTTTAAAGTTTTTGAAATAAAAATAAAATGAAAAGAGTTTTTAATATATGATTTAATAGATGGAATTGTAGGTTTAATGAAATCAGATAAATATCTAGCTAAAGTGTGAGTTGGAGATCCCATTGTACTTACTATTAGTCGAAAAGGGGTATCTGGTTTGTGAATTTTGGAGAGACATACGATTTTTGACGAGGAATTATTTTATTTTTTATCTCTTTTTCAATAGGTGATTTATTAATAATGGCTTTTGTTGTTTTTTCCAAATAAGTAGTGTGATCTTTTTTTGATGGTTTATAAATTTTATCATTAAGTAGGTCTAAAATTTTATTATGGTACATGTCACGATCCATAACAACAGTAGCATTATCTTTATCACCTGAAATTACAACAATTGATATGTCCGATTTTATATTATTTAATCCTTGTCTTTCTTTCTTTAGAAATATTATTTTTAGGAAGTTTATCTTTTTTGGAAATACAGCAAATCTCGGTTCTATCCAAATCAGCTGTTGAAGAATCTATTTTATCAAGAGCTGATTCAACATTACAAACAATTTTCTCAAAAGGTATCCGGGAAGGTGTTAATGCAAAATTAAAACCTTTCTCTAAAACTGAAACTTCATCTGTAGAGAGGGCTTTCTTAGATAAATTATAAACGTTTTTTTTGATTTGGATACATAATGATTGGTGATTGTGTTTTAATTAGCATATGCATTTTTTTTTGTTTTGCTGTTACAAATTCCAAATTTTTAATGGATCTAAAATTCTCAGTACAAACAAAACTAGTCTGCAGTAAAGGATGAATTTCATTACTAAATAATAAACATAAATCTAGCAATATTTCGTCAATTTTGTAAAGTTTTTCCCCAGTTTCTTTAATAAGAGAATTTAAAATAATTTTGTTTGTTCTCCTTAGAATTTTACTAATATTGTAGTTTTTTTATGAAATATAATTGTACAACAAATCAGGTGCCCCCCCCCCTTCACAAGCCAGATACCCGCTTCATCCAATAACAAGGGCAATAGGATTTCCGACTCATCTGATTTCATTAAACCTACAATTCCAACTTTTAAATCAGATATTAAAAACTCTTTTCACTTTATTTCTGATTTAAAAAATTTAAAATTAATGCTAATGATATTCTGGTCAGTTTTGATGTTGTATCTTTGTTTACAAACTTTCCAATTGATGAAGCTTTAATGTAATTTTGCAACGCTGCATTTGTCAAACCATATTATTGCTTTAATTAATCATTGTCTCTTAAACACGTATTTTGTGTACAATGGACAGCATTAAAATTTTTGGTACTCCTATAAGCTCACTTATCTCAGGAGTAATAGCTGATTTATTCATGGAAAATATAGAAACTCGTTCTTTAGAATCATTATCTCATTTGGCTCAGATACATAGATGACACTTTTGCTATACGACAACATGGAAAAAATAAATTAGATGATTTTTTTCACACATTTAAATAATATGCATCCTCATATTAAATTTACAATGGAGATACAGTCTGATGAAAAACTTCTTTTCTTGATGTACTTGGACACCAAGTAGTCTATCATTTTTGATTTACAGAAAAAATACACACAGACAGATTCATCATTACCCAACTCAGATTGTTTCGATAGCCAAAAAATTTTTAAATAGAGCAATTAATCTGTCATGTTCAAAATAGGAAACAAAAAGAAGATAAATCAGTTATTAGGATTTGTGTTCCATATGTCAAAGAAATACAGATAGTATTGAATGTATATTACAATGCTATAATATAAATACAGCGTTTTCTACTCATCAAAAAATCAGTAATATAATAACTAAGCCTAAGGATTCAATTCTTGTTGAATCTCATGGTGTTTATGAAATCTCATGTGATAATTGTAAAGCTACTTATATAATTATGAACAATAATTGCATCAGTGTTAAGAGAGATGAACATACTAATTCAATTAAACAACACTCATCACCATCAGCACTCTCACTTCATACTATAGATTCATGTCATAAAATTGATTTTTCTAGTACTAGGATTATATCCAGATGTGAGAATCTCTACCAGTGTAAAATCAGAGAAGCAATTGAGATACTAAAAAGAACATATTGTATCAACAAGCAAGATGATACATGCAAACTTCCTCCTATTGGGAAGGATTTTTTTAAAATCATATTTTAATTTAACATTTTTGCTATTGGTGGAAGTTTAACATTATTTTCAAATGAGTGATTGTAGCACCTCTTCAACTATATTTCTACAATTTATTTCCCAGTAGATGACTTGTGTGATTAAGTCAAAACAATTGTATATTAATATTAATTTTTTTTACACATGAATGAACCTCAAATATGTCTTTTATAAGTGCAACCCAAGAAAATTTTCCTATCCACATATATACATTTGGGTTTTATTTTATGTGGTAAATAGGTTTCACAGAAAGCCCACATTAAAAAAATCACACAAAAATAGACTTAACTTACCTTAAAAATGGGGGATATGTTCTGTAATTTTTAGAAATTGCATAAAAGCAAAGCAACAGGGAAAAATTACTTTAAAATTCACATAAAAAATAAAGAAATAAAGTATGACTAATACAAAATTTCAAATATTTGAAAAAAATTGATATAAGATAAACTTTTTTTACTTTTTTTTATTAACTACAGTAATTAGTTTTACATTTTTTCATACATATTTTAATCATTATCACTATTTGACAATATGCTGTTCATTTGTGAATTGGTAAGAAATCAGATTCATCACAAGAGGAAGTACAACTAAGGCCATTGTCAGTCTTGTGCTGTATTAATGGTTTTCTGTCAACAATGTAATTGATGATGAAACTTTGAGATGATTTTACTAATTGTTTAAAAAGCTTGTGATATTCAGACATATTGGAATTTAAGAGATTGTTCATTGCAGGAAACTCAGATTTCAGCATTTTCTGATGTGTTTTTTTGTCTTACACATCAATGTAAAATCTATGATTAAATGATTTTTACTTATCAAAAATAATAAAGTTGTCTTCATTTAATAGATATTTTTGTTTATTACTGAAATAAATTTTAAATGTTCACATTTTGTTTCTATATTAAAAAAAATGAGATTGCAATCAAAACAAAAATGTTTATATGTTATCATTTCTAGAAAGATTATTTTCAGTTTACAAAACCAACAAAATCTTCATTATGTCTGATTATTTATAAAAATCTAAAAGACTATTTATTTCTGTTATATCTAACAAAATATGTTTTAAAAGTTTACAATTTTTGAATATTTATTGCGATATTTTCATATTTGTAAGTATAAATCTATTATTATTATTTACTCATAAATAAGATTCTAAATCGCTTAAGATCATATTTATGTTAGCTGCTAATATAACATTATATTTTTGAAAAAGAAAGTATTTCAAGTCAAAATAAGTTATTAATAATTTAAATTTTTTGATATCTAATAAATATAGTGAAATATGAACTTCTTTATAAGAAACATGAATCGCATAACTTCAAAATTGCATTAAAAAATTCACATAAAATGAGACCCAGGTGTATATATAAATACTGGAGGCAGTTGGATATAGTATATTCAAAGCCAAGATATCTTTAAACTTTAAAAAAATTAGTTAATGTAAAAAATAAAAGAGAATAATGCTATTGAAATAGCTTTTATTGATGGTCTAGGCTGAGTTCGAAATCAATATTATTTATAGACATTATTCTATAAAAGCAAAAATTGATGTGAAGTATAACCAAACTATAATTATTATTATTATTATTTTGGTTTAATAACTATGCAGAAAAATCATTAACATCATTGAATAAATACAAATTTTAATTAGCACTATTTATTACTTGTAATCATATTTTCATTTTAAATATTAATTTCCAGATAGTTGAAACTGCTAAAAAATATATTTTTAACAAAAGAATAAATGTTTTTATTATTTTAAATAATACAAATAAATTTTAAAATTTTAATAGAATGTAGATTTATGGTAATTGATTATCGTATTTTTGAAAAAGAGCGATTTTAAGTAATTTTAGTTATTGATTATCATTTCATATTCATGTTATTATAAAACTATATAAATAATTTATATATTGAAGTTTCTAAAGTAAATTACAACTTATCACATATGTAACACTAACACCCAAGTCCAAAACATTACTATAATAATCCACAAACTAGATTCCTAAGGATTCATTTAAGTGAACTGGCAAATAATACCTGTTTTTAATAACAATGCTAAGCTATTTTCCAATTTTTACCAGAGACTGGCCTTGATATAAAAAGAGAGCATTATTTACCAGTTCATGTAATTAATTGTTTTGGAATCATTCTTGTGAATTATCATCATAATGTTTTGGGACTTGATTGTATAATAATTTAGTGATATATACCTATTTAAAAAAGATCATTCATCACAAATTTATTCTGCTTTCAAAATCCATAACGGATATTTAGTATAATATAAATTATTAGACAACTGAGATTAAAGACCATAGCATTTCTTGATATTAAACTTGGAGATAAAAGCCATTAAACTCCAGTAAATAATTATTGGATTGAAGGTCAACTTGTTACTATTGTTGGTAGAAAGTTTCATGATCTTTCAAGTAATTAATCAGGAGTCATTCAACTTGTTTAAATTAGTTTTACATTATACTTGCCATTTTTGTATGAATTAAATATGATCATAATATTTTGGATATTCCAATTAAATTGTCAAATGAAGCTGTGATGTCATAACATCTTAATCTAATATTAACATGTTGAATGTGTGAGTGATGTATATGTGATTTACAATCTATTCAGGCTTTAAAGTAAAATTTGCATTGTTTGATACTGAAATGTGTCATGTGACAGATGTACTGATAACTTAATCAAAGGGCAGTTTGCAAACCCATGCTAATATAAAAAAAGGAACTATTGTCAGAGACTGTAATATTTTTTTCACATGTTAAAGTTTACTTTAACTAAAATGTGAGTAGATCTCATTTATTAATGATATGTCATAAATGCACACATGCATAGTAAACTTAAAGTATGATAGGTCTTATGACATAATTGTTAGTGCATTCATTTAGTATAACCACAGCATAGAGTTAGAATGTAAAATGGTAAAATTTAATTTTTTTTTCAAGTTTCATATAGAAATCTGATATTGATCAATAAATGGATATCTAAAAATTCATATTTATAACAAGAAAAAAAAAAAGAAAAAGTGCTACAATTTTTACTGGTTGCTTCCGGCTAAGAATTTTTTTTGCATTCGTGATTGTTGGAAAGATTTTCTGCTTTCATTCAGTTATTTAGAAATTGCATATCATCCTTTTTTCTTATTTTAATTAAAAAACAAATACATGTTAGTTTTGCAATAAAAAGCATAACATATAATATAGTATCTGGTAATATAAAAATATACACAGGAAAGATAGTTTTATATTAATATTTAGCTTTATTACTGTTTAGCATGCTTTCTCTATATTTTTACTATATCATATTCGGGATATATTATATAGTAAAATATATACAAATATATTGACAGTATGCTAGGCAGTAATAAAGCTAAATATTATTTAAAAAACTACCTTTTCTGTGTATATTTTATTTTACCTAAAATTATATATATATATATAATAATCCCAGTGCATAACACTATACTGAAATAAATATATGCAAATATTAAGCATTAAATCACTCCACATGGTTAAGAAATTCAGTACTGCCCTCTGTGAACTAATATATAAAATACATTAGAGTTCGTATTTCAATATATAACATCAGACAGCAGACAGGTCAAAATGGTATCATTTTGATCTGGTTATTTTGAAATACAAACTAATGTATTTTATATATTAGTTCACAGAGGGCAGTACTGGATTTCTTAACCATATGGGGTGATTTAATATATATATCCACGTGTCAAAGCACCAGCCAGGAAGCGAACCTGGGACAACTGCTTGTAAGGCAGCTGTGCTGACCACTCAACTACCAATGCTTGACACCTGATATTATATTTACTCAGAAAAGAAAACAATTTGTAACAAGTGAATAACAAATATTATAGTAATTGTTAACATCTGACTCTGAAATTGTATTTCAATGTTAAGATTTAACAGGTATTGTTTTGAGCCAACAAAAATTTAAAATTTATTATAAGGGAGTAATTAGTTTTTAAACAAATATGTCATTGTTACAAATTGAGTGTATGGATCACACACACACACACAAGAGGATATAAGTTAACATAAATGAGAGGGAAATTTGATTACTCATTACACAATTTATACTGTTCCTTGCCAGTAAAACATATATACATCAGAAATACTTTATAAGAACTATGATTAGTAATCACTTAGACACAATAAACATCTTTAATAACATGTGATTTAAAGCAGTTTAGAGTGTGATAACATAATTTTCCAGGATTAGTTCTTGGCTGAATAACGAAGACAAAACATTCTTTGGCTTACTATCACTTTTAAAAGCCAAGTGGCCAGAAAATGTATAAATATCACATGATAACCTAAGCAATGCTTACTTGTCTTTCAACATATAAAAAATTAGTATTAATTGTTTTATTATATTAGAAAATATTTTATTTTATTCAAGCATATGTCCAAAGATTCTCTACTTGGTGAATATCATTCTCCATTTTTTTCTAAAAATGCCATTTTTTTCTTAATCGTGTACTATGACCTTATTTTAAATATTATATTCTTAGATGTCAAAAATGCAGGCTTCAGTAATCGACATAGAGTTTACATTACAATGTCTGAATAAAATATTTAAAGTATGATATTAATTAAAAACATACCAACATTTAGTTTACTTAATTATTTAAAATTATAGTAACATTATAATAAATTTAATTTATATTAACATTGCTCCTTACACATGGTAAATGTTAGTTATAACCTTAATTCATTTGTGACATGTTTATAATTATATTTAACATTTTTATATAGAGATATGGATTACTTCAATCTTAATCCTTATCAATTGAATTTATGAGCTTAAGAAACAAAAAATGTCATGGAATGTCCAAGAATTGGGCCCTGCCTTTGTTGCTAACACTAAAATAAGCAATGCTTAGAATATCATGTGACATTTTCCATTTGCTGCTGAGTAAGTTCAGTTGATAAGGATTATGATTTTAGTAATAAAAAGTATTTCTTTATAAAAATATTACATATTATTATTTATTTATGCAGTAAAATAAGTGAATGGCTTCATTGCTTAGGAATTCATAAGTTGAAGTTTCATAAATCCCACAACTGAAATTGAGTAAGGACCTTACTCTCCAGTATTTGTTATTCTACTACTGCACTAAACCATACAGGAATATTATAATTTTAATCAATTATAGATATTAAATGGTATAATGAATTTTTTATTAATTTATGTATATGCAGGTTTGTCCATGTAATACTGATAATTTCATTGCACTAACAGTTCATCTTGATCATATTTTCCATCTAATGGCTATGATCAACAGGTATTTTTTATTAATGGGCTTTAATTTATTTTTTAAAATGGAAAGCAATTTACATTTGTTATTACATTTGTCAATACAATTCAATTTCTTAAGGCTCACAGTAGCTTCTTTGACTTTTCTTTGTTGGAGAGTCATAACTTGATAGGATGTTTAAAATTTCTTTATTATATTCAGTATCCATAACATGGATTGGGTAACAGTAATGATAAGTGTTGTTTAATTGCCAGTACATATCACTTAATCTTGATGCAATTATTCCTCAGACACATATAAGATGTTATATAATATGAACACCGTATTCCATCAATCAATAAATTGATAACATTCAGTCCAGATCTGCTCAATATACTTATAATATTCCATGGTAAATTTGTAGCATTTCTTCTGTGGATCATTACATCAGTGCCAGGAGACATAAACATGCTCATGTAGTTAAGCAGCTCTCACAATCATTATTGACACTCACATTTTATAATATAAAGATAGATTATAACATAGACTTTTCATTATTAGGATATTATTCAGCCGTGATACCATCTACCAAAGAAAAATCTGAGAAACCATTATGATCCTCAAGAAACAAAATAATATATGCAAATTACATTACCATCTCCATTTTTGTATTTTAAATTTTTTGTTTTTGTTTTTTATTGATTGAACGTTTGATTTTATATGTATTTATCTGCAGGAGCTTTATCATGAGTTTTTTAAAAATAATATTTATTACCCATTTAATGATAAGTGTGATTTGGTTAGATATGAAATAGCATTATAATAGTATTATTAACTGTACATGGTTGAACATGGTTAACATAATATTTAAAACTGTTGCCCATGATAGTATTTCTTTTAACACACACATATATATGATATATATCACTAACATATAACATTACATTAATTTCAGCAACTCTATCTTGGAAAACAATCATAAATTAAAGCAGATGTAAAAAAAATCAACCTGATATCTGTTGGCTGAAAAGTTGTTAAGTATATGGACAATCATATCTTTTTAAATAGGAAGTGTGAAATAGATCGGATTTTCATATATTTAACAGGTTTGCAATAGATCGGATTTTCATATATTTAACAGGTTTGCAGCTGATAGGTAAGAGAGTGGCCTTTTATCTATGCTGCTTTAATCAGACTTAGATTCGTTTCACAAAACAGTAATACTGAGATTATATATTGAAAACCAAGACCTTGTTTTTAAACTTAAAAAAAAAAATCGATTTAATATAAAAATTAAAACAGAATAATGCCATTGAAATAGCTTTTATTGCGGGTCTGAGGTGAGTTGCAAATCAATATTATTTATATACATTATTATATAAAAGCAAAAATTGATGTGACGTATAACCAAACTATAATTATTATTATTTTGATTTAATAACTATGCAGAAAAATCACTAACATCATTTAATAAATACAAATTTTAATTAGCACTATTTATTACTTGTAATCACGTTTTAATTTTAAGTATTTTTTTCAGGTAGTTTGAAACTGTTAAAAAATATATTTTTAACAAAAGAATAAATGTTTTTAATATTTTAAATAATACAAATAAATTTTAAAATTTTAGTAGAATTTAGATTTATGGTAATTGATTCTCGTATCTTTAAACAAGAGCGATTTTAAGTAATCTTAATTACTGATGATCACTTCACATTGTTATGTTATTATAAAACTGTGTAAATAATCTATATATCAATGATTCTAACAAGTATTTAAGTAAATTACAACGTATCACATATGTGACACTATTGCATGTACTTATTTATGGAACAACGATGTCTTAAAACATTACTATGATAATCCACAAACTAGATTCCTAAGGATTCATTTAAGTGAACTGGCAAATAATACTTGTTTTTAATAACAGTGCTAAGCTATTTATCAATTTTTACCAGAGACTGGCGTTGATATAAAAACAGAGCATTATGTACAAGTTCATGTAATTGATTCTTTTGGAATCTTTCTTGTGAATTATCATCATAATGTTTTTAGACTTGATTGTATAATAATTTAGTGTCATAATTGTATATACCCATTTTAAAAAGATCATTCATCACACATTTATTCTGCTTTCAAAAACCTTAACTGACATTTAGTTATAAATCATTAGACAACTGAGATTAAAGACCACAGTATTTCTTGATTTTAAACTCATAGATAAAAGCCATTAACCTCAACAAATGATTTTTAGATTGAAGGTCAACTTGTTACTATTGGTGTTAGAAAGTTACATTATCTTTCGAGTAATTAATCATTAATCATTCAACTTGTTTATATTAGGTTTACATTATACTTGACTATTTTGTGTGAATTAAATATGATCATAATATTTTGGATATTCCATTTATATTGGCAAAATTAAGCTGTGATGTCATAACATATTATTGTAATATTAACATGTTGAATGTGCAAGTGATGTGCATGTGATTTCTAATTCATTCAGGCTTTAAAGAAAAATTTGTATTGTTCGATGCTGAAGTATATCATGTCACATACTGATGTCTGGATGGAAGGTCAGTTTGAAAACCCAAGTTAATATCAGAAAAAAATATACTATTGTTAGAGACTGTAATACTTTTTTGACATGTTAAATTTTACTTTAACTAAACTAAGATTAGATATCAATTATTAATGGTATGTTACAAATGCACATATGCATAGTTAAACATGAAGTATAAAGGGTCTTATGACATAATTGTTAGAGCATTCTTTTCGTATGGCTAAAAAATGAAGTTAAAATATAGAATTGTAAATCTTAGATTTTTTTTTCAAGTTTCATATAGAAATCTGATATTGATCAATAAATGTATATCTAAAAATTCATAGTTAAAGAATAAAAAAAAGAAGTATTAAAATTTTTACTGGTTGATAAACCTGTTAAAAAAGTCTTTTTCATTGCTGGTTGTTGGAAAGATTGTTGCTTTCATTCAGTTATTTGAAAATTGCATACCTGCAGCTTTTCTTATTTTAATTAAAAAAGAAATGCATGTTATAAACAGTGAGGATTGCCAATTCCTCAACAAACTTTATAATAAATGCTTAGCCAGAGAAAGCATTTAAAATATCTCTGTCAGGAACTCCACCCCACCCCTGCCCATGATTTCATGCTTTGGCACTGCTCTGGCTAAGCATTTATTATAAAGCTTGTTGAAAAATTGGCAATCCTCACTGTTTATAACTTACAAGTTTAAGAGAATAGGGTCATGTGATCTATGCCTCTTATTTTGACTAAATGCATGTTAGTTTTGCAATAAAAGGCGTAACAAATAATATAATATCTGGTAAAACAAAAATACACACAGAAAAGGTAGTTTTTTAAATAATATTTATCTTTATTACTGCTTAGCATACTTTCAATATATTTTTACCATACCATATTCATGATATATGACATAGTAAAAATATATTGAAAGCAGGCTAGACAGTAATAAAACGAATTATTATTAAAAAAACTACCTTTTCTATGTGTATTTTATTTTACTTAATATTATGTTGGCTCAGAGAAGAAAATAATTAGTAACAAGTGATTAACAAATGGTATAGTAACTGTTAACATCTGATTCTGAAAACTTTATTTCAATTTGAAGATTTAACAGGAATTGATGAGAGCCAAAAAAAGCTTAATACATTTTATTATAAGTGATTAGTTTTTAAACAGAAATGTCATTTTTCCAAATTGAGTGTATTGTCTATATACACACAAATACATGTGGGGGTAATTTAACATAAATGACAGGGAAATTTGATTACTCATTGGACAATTTATATAGTTTCTTGCTACTACATACATATATAACACAAATACTTTATAAGAGCTATGATATCAGCAATCACTTAGTCACAATAAACATCTTTTAATGGCATATGCGATTTAGTGCAGCTTACAATGGAACTCACAGCTTAGGATTTCAAGATTAATTCTTGACTGAATAAAAAATACAAAAAATTGGTTCAGTTTACTGCCATCTTTAAAAGCTCAACTGCCAGAAAATGCACAATTATCACGTGATAACCTAAGAAATTCATCATACAATTAGTTATTCATCTTTCAATATACAAATAATTAGTATTAAAAATTAGTATTAAATGTTTTATTATATTATAATATATTTTATTCAACCATAGATACCTAATATTCTCTATTTGAAGCATGAGATTCTTAATTTTTTTTGAAAATTTCAGCTTTTCAGTAATCATGTTCTATGATCTTATCTTAAATATTTTATTCTTAGACTTCAAGAGTAATTGACGTAGAATTTATATTTCGATTACTTAATGAAATGTTTCAAATGTGATGTTAATTACAACCATACACATATATAGTACATATAATTATTTAAAATTATAGTAAAAATTATATAACATTGCTCCTTGCATGCGGTAAACGTTATTATAACCTTAATTCATTTTTGATACATTAATAACAACATATAACATTCTTATGTAGAAATATTAAATACTCCAATTTTAATCCTTATGAAATGAATTTATTCAGTTAAGAAACAAAAAGTGCCATGGAATGTTCGAGCATTGTATATTGCCTAAGATGCTAACACTGAAATAAGCAATGTTTAGAATATCTTGCGATGTTTGCTATTGTTGACTCAGTTGATAGTGATTATGATTTTGGCAATAAAAACTATTTCTCTATAAACCTATTACAGGTTATTATTTATTTATGCAATAAAATAAGTTAATAATCTTACTGCTTAGGAATTCATACGAAGTTGAAGTTTCAAAAATGCCAAAACTGGAATTGATTTAAGAACCTTACCCTCCAATGTCTGTCAATTTACCACAACATTAAACCACACACAGATATCATAATTTTAAGTAATTATTTATATTAAATAATATAATGAATTTTTTATTAATTTACCTATATCCATATTTGTCCATGTAATATTAATAATATTCATTAACAATTCATCTGGATTACACCTTTCATCTTATGGGTATGATCAACAAGTATTTTGATTAATGCATTATTTTTTTTCCAAATGAAAAATAATTTTCATTTGTTAAATACATTTGTCAATACAATCCAATTTATTATGGATCCGAATGACATCTCTGATTTTTCTTTGGTGGAGACTCATTTCTGATTAGAATATGAACATTTGTTGAATCTATATTATAATCAGTATTCATTGCATCGATTAAGTACCAGTAACAATGAGTGCTGCTTAATTGCATGTTTGTATCTCTTTGTGATACAA
This sequence comes from Epiperipatus broadwayi, assembly GCA_028023455.1. Taxonomy (NCBI): domain Eukaryota; kingdom Metazoa; phylum Onychophora; class Udeonychophora; order Euonychophora; family Peripatidae; genus Epiperipatus; species Epiperipatus broadwayi. The sequence continues at coordinate 10,679,914 of JAQFVV010000031.1, read as the reverse complement.
CAATTACTCATACACATATAAGATATTCCATATTGCAAACAACATATTCCAATTACCAAAAAATGATGTTTTATAAAGTCAATGAATTTAATCCATCTTTTGGCTTAAGGTATTTATAAAATTCCATTGAGGATTTATAACATTTCTTCTGTGCATCATTACATTTGTGCCAAAAGAAATAAACATGCTAATACAGTTAAGGAGGTTTCACTACCATTATTGACATCCACATTCTATACTATAAAGACTAGTTATAAAGTAGATTTTGAAATACTGGGATCTTATTTAGCTGTGACACCATCTACCAAAGAAAAATCTCAAAAAGCCAAATGCGAACTATATTACCGTCTTTCTTTTTATATTTTAAAATTTCTGTATTGTTTTTTATTAGTTGAACCTTTGATTTTTTTATATGTATTTATCTCCAACACCTTTATAATGGCTTTTTTGAAAATAATATTTATTATCTATTTAATGATCATTATGATTTGGTTGAATATGAAATAGCAGTATAATAGTATTATTAGCTAACTATACATGATTGAACCTGGAGAATATAAAATTTGCAATTGTTTCCTATGATAAACTTTCTTTTAACACATACACACATATAATATATATCACTAACATCTACTATTTCATTAATTTCAGCGACTCTATCTTGTAAAACAACCATAAATTAAAGCAGCACTGATAAAAAAAATCAACCTGCTATCTGTTGGCTGAAAAGTTGTTAAGTATGTGGACAACCAGATGTATTTAAATAGGAAGTTTTGAAAAAGGTTGCATTTCTATATATTTAACAACTTTACAGCTGACAGGTAATAGAGTAATCTTTTACCTATGCTGCTTTAATCAGATTTAGGTCTGCTTCACAAAACAGTACTGCTGAGATTCATGCAGGGTTAGTATATTTTAGCTTTCTCTCTCTCTCCCTCTACATATATATATATATATATATATATAATATTACAAATCGATGTCTGTATTTCTTCAAAATAATATAAGTAAATTTATAAATAAATATTTGAAAATACAGTACTTAAAAGTTTATAAAAAATATATAAAAAAGTGATAGTTGACAAAGCTACAAGTTAGTTGAAAGCGCTTATAAGTGATGGTTATACATATATTTTTTATAAACTTTTAAGTACTGTATTTTCAAATATTTATTTATAAATTTACACACACACACACACACACACACACATATATATATATATATATTAGAGACAATTGAATATAGTATATTGAAAACCAAGATGTTGTGTTTAAACTTTAAAAAAATTGGTTTATATAAAACTTAAAACAGAATAATTCTATTGCAATAGCTTTTATTGATGTCTGAGCTGAGTTGCAAATCAATATTATCTATATACATTATTATATAAAAGCAGAAATTGATGTGAAGTATAATCAAACGTTAATTATTATTATTTTGATTTAATAATTATGCAAAAAAGTCACTAAAATGATTTAATAAATGCTAATTTTAATTAGCACTATTTATTACTTGTAATCATGTTTTAATTTTAAATATTTTTTCCAGATAGTTGAAACTGCCAAAAAATATATTTTTAACAAAAGAATAAATGTTTTTAATATTTTAAATAATACAAATAAATTTAAATTTTTTAGTAGAATTTAGATTTATGGTAATTGATTATTGTATTTTGAACAAGACCGATTTTAACCAATCTTAATTACTGATGATCACTTCATATTGTTACGTTATTATAAAACTGTATAAATAATTTATATATTAACGATTTTAACAAGTCTGTAAATAAATTATCACATATGTAACACTATTGCATACACCTGATCATGGAACAACCAAGTTTGAAAATATTGCTATGATAATCTACAAACCAGATTTCTAGAGACATTTAAGTGAATTTGCAAATAATACCTATTTTTTTTATAGCAATTCTAAGCTATTTGTCAATTTTTACAAGAGACTGGAATTGCTATAAAAATGAACAGTATTTACAAGTTCATATAACTGATTATTGGGAAATCTGTCTTGCGAATTATTATTGTACAGACTTGATTGTTCAATAAATAGATTATTACTATGTAGAAGGCAATCAATTCTTTTCTCCAGCATCATTAAACAGGATGTTAAAACTGCTATGATGCTCTCACCCCATCCACAAGATATAGACGTTAATGAAATAACAGTGGACCATCTTATTTCCAAACTCAAATGTTATTATGTGTGCCATTGTTAAGTGTATAGAAATGACAGCATGAATATATAAGTCATTCACTCTAAGTCCATTTTTTATTTTAATACTATTATTAGTAGTTGCAGTTTAACACCCTGTTGAACAATGATGTAGAAGTAAGATTGATTGTCTTCTATATAGTTACAATTTAAACACTGCACTTGTAAAATTTATTGAGTATCACATAAATAGGTTAATAAAATATATTGTCTAAATATACATAAATATAAGTGAGTAAATCTAGTGATAATTAATGAAAGGAGTCAGCAAAGATGTAACACTTGACATTTCCATCTCCAAATTGAAACAACTTGCTAATAGTTTTATCTGAATTTACAAGAAGACAAAGATAAAACAATTTTTATCTCAGTGTTTTAAATGTATAAATTTAGGTAATTGTTATTATATATATGAGAGTTTGAAGGTGTATATATCCAAAATCAACAAATAAACTCACCATGAGTTATATATATATTAATTCTAATATTTTTACGGATATTCTAATATTTTTACGGATAAAAGATGTCATATTATTATTACCATTTGCGGGATATTCCGTGTAATAAAAAAGCTAAATGCTGACGTTTCAGTACAATATCAAGTACCTTCCCCAGAGCATCCTCTTTCTCAAATCATGCATTCTTATGATTTGAGAAAGAGGACACTCTGAGGAAGGTACTTGATATTGTACTGAAACGTCAGCATTTAGCTTTTTCATTACATGGAATATCCCGCAAATAGTAATAATAATATGACATATATATATATATATATATATATATATATGTTAAATTAAATGTTTTTGCAGATGTTAAAGTAAAAACAATAGGAAGAAATGGACAAGTCTGTGTAGTAATTAAGAAAAAACTTCAGCAATGATGTTGATCCAGCAATAAACAATTTACACTGCTATTCTGAAACTAAATCACTTGCTAATATCTCTTTTATCTTGATCATTTTTGTTTCAGTCCACATGGTGTCTGAATTTACTCTATGCAAAACACTTTGTACACTGAGATTCAGATAAAGGAGCTTTTATCAAGTGGTTCAAGTTGAAAATAGCCATATAAATTTTTGGTATCCCCATAACATCAATAGTGATATTTTGTTTATGTATTACATAAATTTACCCATTTATTTCTATTGTTTTCAACTTAATTCTGGTGTGAAATTATTTAATTCAAACTATAAATATGTTTTAATAATATTGATTTCCTCCCTTTGTATTTCTATTTCAAATTTACAAATGTTTGTTTGTCTGTGTATTGAAGAAGTTGCTTTCTTTTTTATAACAAGTGCACTTTCAGTAAAATTTACTATAATCATATAGCTGTCTATGATTATTGGTGAACTTCACCAAAAGTGCATTTGTTATAAAATAGAAAATAATTCTTTGATACACAAGCAAACAAACATTTGCAAATTTGAATATACATATGTTGAATTAAATATTTTCCACACATTGTAATTATAATAAAGAACAAAAACAGAGAGTTATTCATGTAAACACATACCCACTCACCCACCCACCCCCACACACACACACACACACACACACACACACATATATATATATATATATATATATATTGTAGCCTTTTGGTTTATTCCATCTATAAACCAAATGTAATAAAATGAAGTAATGGTGGAAATTTTTTTTTTTTTTTGATGTAAGAAAAGTTAAAAGTTTTATTTGAGAAAGTAATGGCTATATAGCTCAAAAGTAAAATATATAGAGACAGTTTAAGTTTGTATAAAATGTCTATTACTAAAGAGTTGATGAGAATTAAGATTGAATTGATTGTCAGTAGCTTTAGTTGGTTCTCACGGATAATTCAACCGATGATGTATTACCCTGAAGGCATATCAGTCTGATGTTGAGATTTTTAAGATAACGTCTCCAAGGTATCTGCGGACACATGTAATCGCTAAAATGTGTCCGCAGACCACGTGAACATGGTACATTAAAAATCGCAAGATTAGACTGATATGCCTTCAGGGTAATACATCATCAGTTGAATTATCCAGATCATGTGATAAAAACTATTCAAAAATTAAAAAAATCTGACGCAGGTCAGGAAAATACCAAAAAAAAAATACAAAAAAAAAATAAAAAAAAAGTACATGCATGCATCAAAATAATTTAGAAAAAACTATATTATAATTTATAAAACCACCCTATATTATGCTCAATTAAAAAATACAGCATGTAGCACTGGAGTTGGCGGGGGTAATTTTAAAAACGTACTATATATTGCAAATTTGTTTTAAAAAATTATTGAAAATTATTTACACATTAAATGTAATTCAATGTAAATTTGAGAATTGTAGAAATATTAACAAAAAGTTTTTATAAATTTAAAATAAACAAATAAAACACTTTACCCAAATTAATGCGAATCTGGCATTAATGGCATCCTTGGAGAAAACGTGTTATCACATGCATTTGGTAATTTGAAAAACGTACTGTATATTCCAAATTTGTTTTAAAAAATTATTGAAAATTATTTACAAATTAGATGTAATTCAATGTAAGTTTCAGAATTGTAGAAATATTAACAAAAAATTTTTGTACATTTTAAATAAACAGCTAAATAAAAAAGACGCGATTTAATGCAAATCTGGTATTAATGCCGTGGAGAAAATGCCGCACTTTTACACCCAAATCAATGTGAATCTGGCATTAATGGCATCCTTGGAGAAAATGTGTTATCACATGCATTTGGTAATTTTAAAAACATACTGTATATTCCAAATTTGTTTTAAAAAATTATTGAAAATTATTTACACATTAAACATAATTCAATGTAAGTTTCAGAATTGTAGAAATATTAACAAAAAAATTTTGTAAATTTAAAATAAACAGATAAATAAAAAACACTTTACCAGAATAAATTATTTACACATTAAATGTAATTCAATGTAAGTTTGAGAATTGTAGAAATATTAACAAAATTTTTTTGTAAATTTAAAATAAACAGATAAATAAAATATTTTACCCAAATTAACAGCTCAAAAAAGTAACTGTGGTGCCATGGATAACAAAATCACAATAGACAGAAAAATCAAAAAATTTCCCAAACCTCTCTACGAATTTTAAATCTTGCGGGTGAAAAAAAAATTGACTCTCTGATGGATTAATCACACCAGTCACTTGGTTGCCATGACAATGTTGTCATGCAAAAAATGACGATGTCTACCAGAAGGGAAATCGGTAAGTGTAATACGTCATCGGTTAAATTATCCATAACTACCCTTTAGTTAACAGTTTCTTTCTGGAGAATAAGTTTAGAGTTATAGGAGATTATGGTGAATATTTATGTTTATGATTATCAGAAATTATAATTGATTTTATGCTTGTAATTATAGGAAATTATGATGGATATTTTATATTCATATAATCTGAATAATCAGTTTTCTATTGAATGGTCTGCACATGTGTGTGTGTGTGATACAGATATATGGATTTGATTTTTTTTCCTTTCCTTTATAGAAACTGACATAATTTTTTTTAAATTATTAAAAATGTAAATCTAAATAAGAAATTATTTAGATCAAATGAATGTAACCTTTGTTTGACCAAAAGGTGTTAGTAAGCTTATGTTTTTAGTTATATCTTTGTTGACTAATTTTCATAAATTGGTCACCAAAGTGTTAATTAAAGAGATCTGGTTTCAGATCAGACAAAGTTGTTTATCTAAACACTTAAGAAAGAGTCATTGTTCATTCTGAGTGGAGATTTTTTTGATTAGACTTGAAGGGAAAACCACCTGTGGGGAGGGGGGAGTAGCATGTGTTTTTTCCTTCACTCTATAAAAGAGGTTGAAAAAAAAGGGAATAGAGGAACTTTTGCTGATTGAGAACAGGTGTTAACTAACTAAAAATTAATATCTCTAAAGGTTTTTTTTTTTCAAGTTTTTAAATTTTCTTTCTCGGAATTTAATAATGTATTTAAGTTTTGTAGTAGACCAAAATATGAATTTCTAATTCATACATAAGTGGTGCATGTCTCTTTCTCATGTCAATTATGAAGAAATCAACTTTTAAGAAGATATTATATGCTAAATGCTACAACTTATCCATTTTGCTTATTAAAAAGTCATTGAAGGAGAGAACTGTCAAAATTTTGTATGAGATTGAAACCCCAATTCAGATTATAATAATTATTTGGCTCTTTAAAATTCGTTTAAAGAATCTGCAGCAAACTTCTGAAAAATGTTTAAAAAGTTAATTCATGTTTAGTAATCAAAAAAAAACTGCTTGTTGCTATAATTTGAACCTTTAAATGGGAAGAAGAAAGGGAAGCAAATGAATTCAAACCAAGGAAGAAACTCATCAAATGGAAGGTAACCAACAGAACTCTTTTAAAAATTTATTAATTCTCCTGTAGCTACACTTTTGATTTAAAATAACTATCTACGGTTTTTATCTATCTTGATTCAAATGACTGTCTGTGTGTTCTATACACATTTAATTAAAATAACTGTCTGATGTGCAATTATATAGCTATCTCAAGTAAAATGAATGAATATATTAATCGATTGATGGACAGTGGAAGGAAAAGACATTTAAAGAGACTATCTGTAATGTTGATATTTATTCTTTATTTTATTTCATTTATATATGTCATTTGTTTTTTTTTTTATTATATTTCATTTTGTTTATATGCTATGTCACACTCTAATCACTAGATTATTTAATTTAATATTTTGTTTATGTTTAAAATCTTTGAAGGAAAGAGGAAAAATGATTTTGATACCATTTAAGTATAGATGCTCACGTAAGTTTAAATTTAAAAGTAAAGAGAGAAATGATATAAATATTTTTATTATTCTTAACAAAATTTTAATTTGTGCTTAATAGTAAATATGAAGAGTGAGGGGATAGTCGTAAAACCCATAATTATGCTAAAGTATTGTTGATCGGTTATTAATATAAATGTTAGGTATGTTGTTGGCTTGACTGTTTAAAATTGAAATAATTTATATATGCTTTGATTTGGGATTTGGTTAGTCTTTGTCATTTATCTAGGCTGTAATCAATGTATATATGGTCATATATAAAGCCATAAATGCTTGTCATTACTAACATAAAGTTATCCTACCACCCAATAGAGGGGAAATAGCTGTCTCATAATTTATTTACCATGGCAGTCTGGAGATGACTGAGTTTCACTCCATTTATTTTGTTAAGATAGGGAATTATTAATAAAATTACTGTTTAATTGTGGGAAATGTTTTGCATGCCAATATAGAGAGTAGGTGTCTAGGCAGGAGCTCTTTACACACCCTAGATCTTAAGAAAAGATCTCTCTCTCTGGCTCAAGCAAATAGTTTAAGTTTGAAGTTGATGTTGTTGTTTTTTTAATTTCCCTTACCAAGATGTGGCTGTGTGCACGTTATAAATACTGCATCATGATGTGTGATATGAAGAGAGTTTTTCTTATGTGGGACAGAATAAAGTTGCCCTGAAAGGATACGGATTCAGTCAGATGTATATGTATGATGAAGAATGACAAAGATTTTAATTAATAAACTAACCGATCTGTGTTGATTTTTTTTTTGAATGATGGTAAATTGAGGTCGTCAAGCTGAGCGGACATACTGACCTATTAAGATATACAGTCAAAAAATGTAAAGATCTGACAAGCATGAATGAAAAAGTGTGGGTTTTGAATTTAAACCCATTTTCAAAATCAGTAAGGGATTTTTATGACATATCATCCTTCTTCATCAGAAATGTAAAGAGTTATTCCTTGAGAAAGTGATTTAGAAATTTATGATTAACTAACATTGCTAGTTAAAATAATTGAAACAAATATATTATTTTGGAATAGTCCAATGGTCAATGTTTACAATAAAAAAGGGGGGAAGTAGAAATTTGTAGGTTTTCTTCTCTTTCAAGATATAAGTTTCCTTAAAGCTAAAATATACGAATTCTGATTCCATGTGTGAGCATTTGTATTTATTATTATTATTATTAATTATTTATTTAATAAATGGATGGGTCAAAACAAGAAGTGAGTCATCCAGAAAATTAGTTAATTCAAACATGTATTCGAATAATAGTCCTGAATAGATCAGAATCATATATTTGTGTAACAATATTATAATTTAGTGTGTTTTTATTTTAATTTTATCATTATTGTTAATATATATATATAAATAAGCATTTATTTTTATAGCGTCTGTATACAATTGTAATTACATTCGAATATCGGCCTTTCAAGCCAATTGTGCAAACGCTTTGCGAGTGTTAAATAATAAATGAATACCCTCTGACCAATACAAGATATAGAATTTATGCAGGAATAAAAAGAATCCCTCTTATTCCTATGACTCAAATATTTATATATGAGCAAATCTGATGTACTGGCACAGAAGGTGTGACAATAGAACAGTCATTTTAAATTACTATATACAATGTCTGAATGAATGACGCCGATGAAATTTTCTAGAATTTACTAAACGCCATTCCAACTGAAACTTAATCATATATATAAATAAGCATTTATTTTTATAGCGTTTTGAAAGGCTGATATTCGAATGTAATTACAATTGTATACAGACGCTATAAAAATAAATGCTTATTTATATATACGATTAAGTTTCAGTTGGAATGACGTTTAGTAAATTCTAGAAAATTTCATCGACGTCATTTATTCAGCCATTGTATATAGTAATTTAAAGTGACTGTTCTATTGTCACACCTTCTGTGCCAGTACTTCAGATTTGCTCATATATAAATATTTGAGTCATAGGAATAAGAGGGATTCTTTTTATCCCTGCATAAATTCTATATCTTGTATTGGTCAGAGGGTATTCATTTATTATTTAACACTCGCAAAGTGTTTGCACAATTGGCTTGAAAGGCCGATATTCGAATGTAATTACATTATTGTTAATGTAATAAAGTTTACTATTGTTATAAGATTACATTGTGTTTTGTGTTTTGATGTTTCAAATATCTCCAGAATCTATATATCCAGCACCTATAGTTAAAGTAATATTAGTTCATATTTAAATTTAATTATTTATTTTATAATCATAATTTATTTCCAAGATCGATTTGCAGTAGTCATCATTATATTGTTTCCATATTCGATTCACATAGTTAATTTTAGATTGATAATTTATTTCCATGATTGATTTACAGTATTAATTTTATCTTGAATATTTATATTCGATTAACATAATTCATTTATATAAGTCACTTTTATAAACTTCATTTTCACGTGGTTTATTTTTATAATTAATTAATTTGCATAATCTGATTTTATGATTCATTTCCGTACTTTACTTTCATAAGTAAATTTTGATTGATTTATCTGATTAATGTCCATGGTTTACTTCCATAGTTTACTTTTGCAAAATATGATAGGTTTGAAGTTATTAAGTAAAATTTGGTCAATAGATTAGAAATAATAGAATAAGAATGACAGGGAATAGTTGAGTTAAGTTTAATAAATTTAATCTTTTGATTCATTGTAATGTTGTGAATATTGGGAGCAGACATAAAATCCCTTTCCTGCTCTTGGTGTTTAGAGTGATTACCAATAGTAAATTCGTATCAAATTTCAACTTAGCATATTTGGAATCATATCCATTACAATGTAATCACTTATATGTGCACCTCTTGACAGATCTAGACCTTGAGAAAGAGCAGCTCAATTATTAATCTAAGAGCTAGTTTGGAAGTCAAGTAGCAGATTATAATAAAACTATTATACTATTATTAAAATAGGGATCATGAATTGATAGTTGATCAACAGATATATGTGTATTTTGAGAAATAAGATTAGAGATTCTCAGATTAGAGAACATAACACAGACATTCCCTGTTATATAATTGTGGCTATTGACAGTGATAGATGCTGAGAACGAAAAATAAAGTAATGGAATTAAATGGAGAGGATTTATTTGTTATAATTTTATCTAATATTAAATTAAATGATAATTTTGTATTATGAACATAGATTATGAGTTCTCTGCACTAATTACTGATTTATTTCCAGTCAGATATGAATGAGAACTATATAGAGTATTTTCTGTACTTACCACCTGAGATCAGATAATTATAATAAAGTTGTGGAAGAAAGTTGTCTCATTATTATGAATTTTATAGTAAATTTATCATGAAATATTTACATGACTCATCCGAGTTTGAAATTAAGACCACAGAGGTTGAATGGTTTTATCAATATTATTGTTATTGTTATTTTTTTTGAGAGACAATTTAGTTACTTTCTCCAGTATCTTCCTTAGTCCTAAATTGACTAATGATGATGATCTCTGATGGGCATTACAATTTATAGCTGCAATTTGACCCCCCCCCCCGGTATATTAGATCTTAAAGTAGTATAAAATTCAATTGACTAGCTACTTGAAATAAATGAGAGTTTATTGAGGTTGAATAAGTGAAAGAGTGTGCAGAGAAAGTTGAGGTGACAAATATATATATAATTCTATGAAACAATACATATATTAAAAGATATTTAAATATGAGGCTGAACCTTTTCTTCTAAATAGTTATTGTGATTTCAGGTTAGCTATAGTTGTTTTGAAATTATGTTAGTATATATAAATCATATCCTGCATGTAAATATGTCAATAAATAGCATGCCTATATACAAGCAAAGCTTAAGTGTAGGTGGACTCATTCTACATTTGAATTTAGTGAAAGTTTAATTTACATACAGCTTGATGGGTTTTTAGTGGTTCTGCATTATTTTATATATGTATATACAATAACACATTACAAATAATGACTCCTCAATGGGTTTTATATAGAAATGATGTATTTGAGTTGTGCATACATGCATTTTCCCACAATTTTTATTTACTTTGTGTTTGAAATTATGCTGTTTGCATATAACTATAATTAAGTTTTTTTAAATTTTATGTAACTAGTAATATACGTGATACTATCATACATATATGTGTAGTACATACATGATGTATATTTAAAAAAACTTCTAAATATTTTTAGTAGGCTGTATTTTTATGATATAATAAATATTATAACTTATTTTTGTAGCATTTATTAAGTATATAAGCATAAAATTTATGTTTATTTTTAATTTAGTCTTTATTACAAAAAATGTGTTTTGTTAAGGCAAAGTTATATTAGTTAGATATATCCACAGATTATTTTACTTTTTTGTCTATTTTCGTAATAAAAAAATAACTCAATATTTTTGCTTGTTTTATTTTTAAAAAAAAAAAAAAATTTTAAGTCTTGCATTAACTTTATCAACTATGAATTTATTAATTGTAAACAGCTATTAGTTTTAATATTTTTTTAAAAATATATTTCAAATAACTGACACTTTTAGTAATTCAAAAAATAATCTAGATTTTATAAAATAATGGATTATGAAATTTTATTAACTTAATCATTAAATAGACATGATTAAATATACCACAGAAAGAATAATTTATATTTGTATTCACAAAAGTCAAGATTGTTCAAAAAATTGTGAAGGCATAATATAATTGGTTTTTTTTTTTTAATTTTTTAAAATTTTGTTTAATATTATTGTTGTTGTTTTTTTAATTTTTTAAAATTTTGTTTAATATTATTGTTTTTTTTTTAATTTACTAAATTTTGTTTATAAATGTGTAATAAATAATATTAATAAAATTATTAATAAAATAATATTATGACCAAATAACTTTTTCCTGATTCCATATGGTAATAATTATATTATCATTATATGTATTTTTATGTGAATAAAAGATCTAATCAACTTTATGGTAAATTTTACTTAAATAATGGCTATCGCTTATACATCATGTATAATCTTATCTGCACATTAATCCCTCACAAATAGTCTTCTCCACATTTACATGTATAGTCTTCTTCTAGTATAGTATTCACATAAACCTAGTTTTTTTCTAAAGGTCTTCTCCATAGCATTAAGCTCTAATTTGAATTTATCTTAGTTATTTCTGTTTATATTTTAAATTTTCATGTATAGTCTTCATGTATAGTTCACATATAATCTTCTCTATTTATAATCTTCTTGTATACCTCATGTATAGTCTTCTCCTAGTCTTTGTGTATAGACTTCTCTGCATATATCTCACACATAGTCTTCTCCACATATAGACTACACATATATCTCACATATAGATTTCTCCATGTTTCGTCTTCACATAAATTTCAGAATGTAGTATTTTCTGTTAAGGTTTTCTTCTTCTAAAGGTCTTCTCCATAGCCTTAAGCTCTAATATTGAATTCGTATTCTTTTTATAATAAAAACTATTGAATTCTGTTTTCAACATATAATTAATCTTATAATTTTTTAAATTTTCTCCATTTATAATAAAAATTCTAATATATATTTAAAAATTACTAATTATTTTGTTATGAAAGTGTTTTGATTACATGTTCTCAGTAAAATTCTTTTTTTAAAATATATGTTTAAATATTTTTAATCCATAACTTTATTAGACAAATTTAAAAATATTTATAAAAAACTTGAATAGACATGATCATGTCAAGGTCCCTATATCAAAACTCAATCTATAATGTCTTAAGAAACCATTTGATTCTCCCAAGGCAATTATTAATTGTATTTTGTAATAAGATCTTGTTCATAAATTTTTTTTGAATATCACCTTTTATTTTTATAAAACCAAAGTGCTCACTATAAAATTATAAAAAGTGCAGACGTTAAAAATAAACTTTCAACTAGTTATTCTTTTCAATGATCACAATAATGTATATAATTTCAATTTAAACCATCAACTAAATTAAATATATTATTTATATATATATATAAGGACTATTTTTTCGCATCGAGTGATTTTTTCTTTTTTCCCAATGCAAATTATTTATATCAATTAAATTTAGCAAATAAATGTAATGACAAAAATTGCAAAATAAAAAAAACCTATATTCATTCAAAAAAAGTTTCATTTATTGAACTGGTACGGGATAAATGACAAACTTCACCAATTTAAGGATATTACATGGCTTTCATTTTTTCTTAGAGCAGTTAAAAATGATTGCACTAACATAATTGAAAATGCATTATTGATTTAATAGAATCATCATCATCATTTTTGATTATTACCAATTCACTCCAGAATAAAGGTCTCTCCAAGTTTAATCCAGTTTTTCCGATCTGTAATCTCTCTTCTCCAGACCAGACCAGTAAACGTTTTATATGGCTTTTTCTAGGTCTTTTACAATCTTTTGAGATATTCTTTAAAACTTTTACTATTTATCTGTTGTAATCTTTTCTAATAATGTGTCCATCCCAACTCCAATTCCATCTCTTAATTCTTTCAATGATATCTGAAATATCTGTTTAGTCTCTCACCCATATATTTCATTTTTGATCCCTTCTTGTTACTCCTAACATCTTTCCATACTTCATTGAATAGTATAAAGTCTCTGTATTGGTCTTATACTAAGAGTCCAAGTTTTATATCCATAAGTAAAAACTGATAAAAGGCATGTACTGACATTTTCCTTTTTAAAGATGTGAGCATATTTCATTTGAATATTATTTTTACAAAAAATTCTCCCCAACATCAATTCTATGATTAATTTCATTTGGATTATGTTTTCATCAGTATTAATAATCTGAACAATGTATTTGTAACTGTTAACCTCCTAATTCATCATTATCAATCTTTATTTTCTTCTTTTGGGTCAATTCTTTGAATATTATTAGTCTTTTTAGCATTTATCTTTAATCTTACTTTCTTACTTTTATATAATAACTCCTGCAACATTTCCTGAAGCTCTAAAGCCTTATTTGCAAAAACAACTACACCAGTTGAAAAATCTAGATGACTTAAATAATCTCCATTTACTTTTAATTTATTAGCTTCTCATTTTAATTTACAAAATACTTTTTGCAAAATAGCTGTAAAAACTTTTGAAGATAAAGAACCACTCTGTTGGATGTTTTTCAGAATGGTAACTTTCCTGCTATAAACCATGTCTGTTGCATTCTGCAAATATTCTTCAGAATATGTCAATATCCTGGGTCTGTATCTTGATGATCCAGTGCTTTAATTATTGATGATGGGTTATAAAATCAAATACCTTTACATAATCACATATTCAAAACATAATAGAAAATCATATTTATTGGCCCTTTTTATAACTTTTCTAAATATTTGGATGTGATCCACTATACGAAAACCAATTTTAAATCCTATTTATTCTTTTGGTTAGTTAGAATCCAAAATTGATAGGATGTGGTTTCTAATATCTTTATCACTTTTGAAAATGCCAATATTACTATCGCATTTTTCTAATCATCTGGCAAATCTTTAACACTAAGATATTTGGTATTATAACTTTGCTAACAATTTTTCTATTTTTTCATCTACTTCTTTTAGGATATTGATTATAATTCAATCATTACCTGGAGCATTGTCCTTCTTCATAGATTTAATAGCATATTTACTTCTTCATTTGAAATTCTTGTCAATTTAGATGTAATTGTAGGAGATACTTTATTTTCTTCTTCATTATTCCTATATAATTCTTTACAGAATTGTTGCATACATTTCATGATATCATCTTTCTCTTTAGTCATAGTTTCATCTTTTTTTTGCTATAGTAAAAATAAGTTTTCTACTTATATCAAGATATTGTTTTACACTTTTGAGACTTTTAGTCTCTTTTATAACCTTCCTTAATAACTCACAGTTATATTTTCTTATATCACTATTAATTCTTTTTTCTATTATGTTACTAAATTTCTGATATTCATTTCTTGTTAATGGATCATTTTTATATATTTTCATCATTCTTGTACCCTACCTGGTCTCAGTAAAAAAATAATGATTAATTATTGCTTTTTTTACTATCTGTTTTTGTTGAAGTTTTTAATAGTGTGTACAGTTATCTTCCCATTAATTTTATTTAAATCTGAACCATTTTCAAAATCGTTAATATTTTAAAGTAATTTGCAAGTTCTAATTTAAATTCATTAGAATGTTTTTGAAGGTTAGGAATATAGACTGTGAATATAGTTTTTTCTCAAAGAATTTTGTCTCTACTTTTACATTAACACATATCTTACATTTCACCAAGTTGATAATCATTTCCTGTGTTGAATCTATTATGGACATTACATTGTTGAAATACATATTTTATCTTAGTTAAAATATAATCCAATTCTGCTATACCTCCATTTATGTTTAGCATTTTTCTCATATAAATAATTAAAAATATAGTTTTCTTACTTATCCACAGCACTTTCATCTTTTAATCATTTGCCATGTCTAACATTAATGTCTCCCTTAACAATTTTAAAATGTTGTTGGGTTTGACCAAAAGCCTTTTGTAAATCTATATAAAAATTCATTACTTCTTTATCACAATGACAAATTGTTGAGGCATAAACCTGAATTATTTTCCAGTTAATATCTTCCATTAAGGTGAATAACTAATCTTGCTACTATGTCTGATATACCACGAATCTCACATTGTTGTTTCACTTTTTTATTTATAATAAATCTTTATTCATTTGTCCTTCTAATATTTGTGTCATTTCCAATAGTTCCCTTTAATATTAGATACTTTGTTTTATAATTCATGTAGTCTGCTTTTATTTGAAAGTGATCAGTGGATGTAACTAGCTTGGTTATCATCAAATGGTAGCCTGGGTATTTTTAGCATCCTTCATCCTTGGCCACAATCTGTTGCCTTGGCTGGTAACTTTGTAGCTTCATGGACTTAAAGGTCATAATTTAGTTCTGTCTGTCCACTATTGTATATATCTATTTTAAAAAGACCATTCACTCACACATTGTTTTCAAAAAACGTAACTGATATTCAGTCATAAATTATCAGATAACTAAGATAAAAAAAACAGTTTTTTTAATTTTAAACTCAGAGATTAAAGATAATATACTGCTGGTATCTAGCCTATCCATTTTTATATACAATATGAATAATCATATACTAATACCAGTTGCAATGATAAGGAAAAGAGCATATGAAGTGGACATTAGAAATTTCCCTGCTCAGTTTCTTTTAGACCAAAGAAAAATCAAAGTTTCATTTTAGGGAACAGCAAATTACTTTCGACTGCCAAATTTGTATCATAATTTTTATATATACCTATATAATTCTTACAAATGTATATAAATACAGTGAATAAATATATATATATATATATATTGTGCCAGATACTCAATCTATTCTGATACAGAGGGCGCCACCAGATCACTATGTATCTGGAAAATTTATTTGCTGTGATCAGAATAGATGATGATGATGGTTTGCACCGATTAGACTCAGGGAGAAACAAGAGATCTTAAATTGTTTAGACAATTGAGACAAAAGCACAAAGACAAATGTCAGCCAAATTAAGTTTAAACAAATTCTAAAATTTTATTAAGAGAAAATAAATTATGAAATATAATTTATTTATGATGCAATAAATAGGGTTAACTCAGGCATGTACCAGAAATACGAAAGGCAAAGCTATGACAGACTGACTGATCTTCTAATAAATGAATTATAAAGAGAGGAAGCAAATTTTATTCAGCAGAGGATTCACCCAAACATTGGTTCCCACTTTCAGATATTTAAACAATATGCTCTTGAAACAGATCAAAGAAACCAGCGTCAATGAGCTTTTCGAGGTCCAAAATTTGTCAGACCCCGAATGTCCTTATGTCAGTATGAGCTGCACCTATTACTATGTTTAAAATAATGGTGATCAATCCACCTCAAGAACAACCAAAAAATATGATTGAAATGAAGTAAAACAATTAAAACTGGTGAATCCCAGCCAAACGATTGGCGAAAATTACTCTACAATTAATAATTAAAGGTCTCAATAAGAGACAAGTAAATCATCCCCAGCAATTAAAGAAAATGAATTACAAACAAATTCTGAGTACATGCTCTGATAAATCTAAAGCACACATAATAAATACAAAAATAAATCTATCAGAGAGTGCACATGAGTACGAAAATATTAAAAGTGGTAAACACTTTAGCAGAACGAAAGTATCGCTCACCTGTAATTTAAAAAGAGATAAATTTTATCTTCCTACTGATGACTTATAAAATTACAAAGAAGAACAATTCTAATTTCCACTTTTAGAGATATTAGAAATGAAATCTCCACCTGCGGAAAATTAGATGATAAAGTTGCCAGCCAAAAGATTTTCAGAGGTTTGCGAAAGCGTAAACACAGTGTGTACAAATTAATTATTGAATACTAAAATAATTACAGGTAAGCATATAAAAAGCATGCCTGCCAAAGCATTTATAAAAGTTTTAGGCATAAAAATATAAAACTCACTCGTCACTCTCCAATAAACAAAAATTGAAAGTAACTTGGAATCTTAAAACTAAGATTCCAAGACACACTACAAAATGCTAGAAAACACAGCAAATATTAAATATGAGGCTAAATAGATTACTTAAGCTTATGAATACATATTTATGATTAGACTGAGTGGAGATTTAATGAGAATTAATTTACCCTGGGAAGAATAAAAAAGAAAATAGTTACCTTTCGGTAAAACAATGTTCACGTAGAGTGCGCACTATTATTAGTTCATTTTTAGGTCATTGACAAAGGCAAGGTAGAGACAGCGAGGTCTTGTTTATTTTAGGTGTTCATTGCAGGATTGAAGGAAAGCTGGCAGGCATGGGTCCGTCTTCTGAGTTAAACTAGCACGACATATTGTTGGTTATCAAACGTATAGCAGTATATTTTGACATCACGGAGAAAGCAAAATTGTTTTAGTAACTGCAAATTTTTCTTTTAAAGATTAAATGTTCAAACTGCTAATGGTACAAATGTTGAAGAGGTTATTAATCCGGGTGAATATTGGAAATAAGAAGCTGAATGAATCAACTTGACGAAGTGCTGACTTAATCTCTCTAGGTTAGAATAGAATAGACTAACTCATGAAATTTTTGGTATTATTTATACCTTCCTCGAATTCCCGCAAAAACTAGGCTTGTTGTTCAATTTCTACACATAAGACAGGGCAAATATTAATCTCCAGCTCAATCTAATCTAAGAATTCTACCCAAGGATTATTGAAATGAAAACAACTACATAAAAAATCAAATCTCCACTTTTAGAATTAATCTACAATAATTTAAATAAAAGCAACAGGAATGCAATTAGCTAGCCACCTTGTTTTTAAATCAAATTGATTTAAAGTAAAAACAAGCAGTATAAGAAAACTATTTTAAAATAAATCGATAAACATTAAAATGATCCATTTTACATATAAACGCGTGTGTATTTTGATACACATATTCTTTTTAAATAATAATAAAAATTTAAACATTAAATAAGATTTAACGAAAATTAAGTTTAGTGAAAATTAAAGAACTTATTTTTTTTTTTTATAATATCACCATTGAATCCGAAATCAATCCGGTTTAATATATATATATAATCAAGCTTTATTTTATAAGTGCCGAAAAAGAAAGAATTTAAAATTTCTATCAGAAAGTCCCTGTCTCCAGACCAATTAGTTTTGAGTTTGTGGCTCATCTCAGTAAAACACTGGGACTCCAAAAACTAGATCTAAAATACTAACTCAAAAGTCAGCACTTATAAAACACGTTACTATCAATTTGAAAACCTGAACTTTTCAGACGTGTAAATGTCTTCAAATCCAGCCTTACAAACAGATAGCTATATGGGTCTGAATTCAGCTCAGTTTCACCATATAGTAATAGCCTCTGCAATATAGCATCACAAAAGACATCAAAGGTACACTTATAATAATTAATAAAACAAGACATAAATTTCATAACTTGCTTTTAAGCTTGCATTTAAATGTTCACTAGAGGGAGCTTACCAATAGTTCTAATCAAGCTTATGCATCTGAAAAATTCAGGCTTTCAAATTGATAGTAATGTGTTTTATAAGTGCTGACTTTTAAGTTAGCATTTTAGATCTAGTTTCTGGAGTCCCAGTGCTCCACTGAGATGAGACACATGCTCAAAACCAATTGGTCTGAAGATAGAGACTTTCCAATAGAGATTTTGAATTCTTTCTCTTTCGGCATTTATAAAATAAAGCTTGATTAGAGTTATTGATAAGCTCCCTCTAGTGAACATTTAAATGCAAGCTTAAAAGCAAGTTACAAAGTGTATGTCTTGTTTTGTTAATTATATATATATATATACACAATCATGTAAATAGTCTTGTTTTGTTAATTATATATATATATATACACAATCATGTAAATAGTAACATTAGCAAACTTTCTATATAGTAATGCCACTAAATGTAAACCTTCATAACCAATGAATGAAAGGAAGGTTTATGCATAAAATTCTTATCTAGTGTCTACTCATCCAATATTCCCAGATTAGTTTATAGTTTGTGACTTTCATCAGTGAGGAGTCTTGGATTTGAGAGCACTGCACCTAGATCTTAAGATCAATTGATTATGAAGGCTTGCACTTGGTGGCACTACATGGAGAGTTTGCTAATATTATTAACGATCTGAGTAAGCATATGAAATGGTGATCATGTGTCATTTAAATAGTAACTGCTGTTATAAAAAATGACACACTTTTAGCATTTAACAATATGTATAGCAAGAAAGTGGTTCTTCTTTTCTTAGTTTTCTTTGGTTGTAAAAACGATTGGCTTCAATGACTAAAGCAGGGATGTGAATATTGGTCAATGTAATTATTTATTATATTTATTAAAGAGATTGACTTTTTATTTAACAAATAAGGAAATTCCTTTTTATTTACAATGAATCAGTATATTTATATATATTGTACCCATTTTAATTGTGCTTTGTGCCCTAATTAAAATAGTTAGATGCACAAAATGGTAAAAATTCTAAATTGTAGATGAAGGATATTTTTTGTGACCATTTAATACTAAAATTAAAGTAGTTATACTTAAAGTTACTTTATATAATTTTATCAATATATAAAATAATATTTAAAATGTATATTAATAATCTATTATAAATGTAAATTTTAATAGTAGTATAGTTCAAAATAAATATTATGCTGGTATTTATTAAAATAATGTAAATTACACTTTAAGTACGTTTAATTTTAATAATGATAAATATATGTAAAGTTAGTTAATTTAAAATATTTTAAATTAATCAGTAGGGGATATTATGTAAAGGGAAAACAGTGTCCAATTAAAGCATTTTTAATTATAGATGTGTATGTCTGTGTGCTTACATGTGTATTATTTTACAATATTTAATTTACTAATGATTATAATTATTTTTATTAAATGGTATTAAAAAACTGATTTGTGTTTAATACTTAATTACTAAAAAATATGAGAAATAATTTGTTAGGTAATTTTCATTTAATAATAATATTTAAATCATTAAATAACTATAAAAAACAAATTATTTTATTCAAAGTAAATTAAAATATTATATAATTAAATCGTTGTTTTCAAATATTTTTTTTTTATTTATTTTAAGTAGAAGTTAAAGTAAGAGACTGAATTCGATTTTATTGGTTGATTGATTTTAGTAAACATCAGCTGATCAATTGGATTAGCTATAAAAAGAGAAAGAATAGGTGTGTGAAAGTATGTGTATGGAAATTATTAAGGAAGTGATAAATGATTTAAAAAAAATAAATTTTGCTAAAAGAAACAGTTAATATTATTTTTTTTTAAAAAATGCGTTTAAAATGTTGTCTTTATTTAAAGCAGTGTTAATGTGCAATAAAAAAAAATAACTAGTCAAATCTCAAGATGGCCACATTGATATTGGTTGTTGTAACAATTAGAGGAAAAGGAAAAATACGTAGAATGGCTTTGATAAAATTGCACTATTGTCGGAATTCTTGCTTAAGTCCATAGAAAAAGTTTACCTGTATCGAAATAACTGACAAAAAGAATGATGCATTTGTAAGAATTTGTTTGCTATATAATACTAATCTTTCTTTGTTTGCTTATGAACTTTTACATGATCTTAGAATAACCTAATATTAGCTCTACTGAATT
The DNA here is from genome assembly GCA_028023455.1 of Epiperipatus broadwayi. Lineage (NCBI taxonomy): Eukaryota > Metazoa > Onychophora > Udeonychophora > Euonychophora > Peripatidae > Epiperipatus > Epiperipatus broadwayi. The sequence goes on along the minus strand of JAQFVV010000031.1, from coordinate 10,658,725 downwards.
GAACTAGCTAATCTTCTCATTAACATTTTAATACAGAACTGTTGTTATAATTGTTTATTTCTGCTACTATCATAATGTTTTAATAATTTACAATATGAGAAAATATGTAAAATTTAAATTACTAATTTATGCATATAATATACTATGATATTTATAATGGAATGGTTATAGTATAAGTTATATTTAAATCAATATTTATTATAAGAGTGCATCAATCTGTCAAGCATTGGTGGTCGAGAGGTCAGCGACAGCTGCTTTACAAGCAGTTGTCCCGAGTTAGCGGGTTCGCTCCCCGGCTGATGCTATGACACATGAAAAAAAAAAAGAGAGCATCAATCTGTTTTAAAAAGAAAAGAAAAAAAATGTGGAAACTAATGTTAAACTTATTCTCCAATAAATAAAATATTTTGGGATTCAATTTAGCTGACTGCAGCAAAGCTATAGATTATAATCCATATTTATTTCAAGTTGGAACCCTTATAAAAAAAAACCCGCAGTATACTGTTTAAATTTTCCATAAATATTTAAAGGATTGTAACACTATGAGAAAGTGTGAATAATTCAGTAACTTTATTTAATAGAAAGTGATATTCATCATTTTTGATTTTAAAGTTGATTTGCAGCATCACAAGTAGACAGATAAAAAAAAGAAAAAAGGTTTAATTAAAGAATTGACTGTTCAAACTTACGTTATCAGGAAGTGTTTTGATAAAAAGAAAGTTAGCTTTTTCTCAATTTTAATTTTGGATTGTCATGATTAAAAAGAAAAGAAAATTATGTTTAATATTTTTTTTTCCAAATTTAAAAGATATGTATGTTGGTATGTAATAATTTGGTTTATTATAGATTTATCTATATTTTGAGGTATATTAAAAGTGTGATAAATGATAAGCTTATTTTGATATTTAAATTGATAGTCCTGGATAAATTTCTTGTTAATTGCGTTATTTATTTTAATAGATGCTTAGCTAGTTTATTTAATATTAGATTATTTTAATATTTAAAAAGCAAAATGGTCTAGAATATTTTTTTCTGAAAAATTATTTCTCATATCTTGCTAATTGCTATTTTAACTTTATAAGAAATATATGCTTCGGAATAATGTTCCTTGAAGATTGATTATGGGTGTGGTCATGATTTTATATTTTATATAGTGAATTATTTTATGAAACATGTAATTACTGTGTTAACTTTTATTTGCGATATGTGTATGCTATTATTATAATTAAATTATACTAGCGCATTAAAATTATGTTCTGCTGTTGGACATTTATGTTATTTTATTTTTTGTGATGGAATTTTATATTTTATTTCTGAGTAATATCTCAGTTATTATTATAAAATGTGCTAAAATGTCATACTTTCAGTTCATTGCATAGGTGTGCTTATAGTGTTTTTAACTTAAGGATTTCTTGTCTAACTGATGTAATTCCTATGAAATTCTTATGTCCAAACTATTAAAAGTGCTTTTATAAAGAATCGAGTTATGGACATCACATCTAATTTAGCAATGATATATATATATATATATATATTAAAATCTTGATAAAAGTTGGTCCATCCACATAAACTTGTCTACATGTACGTAGTTATAACCTCTATAATTACAACTTTAAATTATTGTAATAGATTTCTAACTCTAAGATCTTTCCATTAACTCATTGTAAATCGAAAGATTTCATGAGTATTAATGTATAATAGAAATTGTGGACTGTATTGAATGGCTTCACATTTTCAGATCTAACTGCTTTAGCTTCACCTATTTATATAGAAAGTAGGTTGAAGTAAAGAAGGGTTCCCCTCTTTTCTTCCAACGTGTAAGCTTGTGGTTAAGACCTGTAGAAGTCCCTACCTTCACATTTTTAACCGTCACAAGCTTTAGACTTATTGCCTTAGTAAATATGATCTCTATGATTGTAAGATATGAGTGTTACTTATCATTACACATAAGTAACTTTAATGATAAATGTTTAAATATTCAAATGTGAATAATTGTGATTTTGCCAAATAATCTTGATAACAGTGGAGACACTTAATTAAATTATAATTCATAATTGTAAGATGTTTAATAATTGCTATTAAAAAATTATAGTAGAAATAATTGACATACATCAATTTTCAACTTGAATGTTAATTTTAGATATGACTTAGATTATTATTTAGTTCAAAATACTTGCATTATTCATAGGTATATGGAATATTATTTGAAATTTATGTTTTGAAAAGCTTAATTATTTCTAAATAGTTAGTAATCAATTAAAATAATGAATATGTTTAATTGATTATATTTTCTTGTTAACTAACTGAAGTAACCATAGAATTATTATGGAAAAGGTAAAACCTGCTTTTCACTAAAGTTAATAATAATTCATAAAGTCCTTAGGGATATGTTAATATTTGATATTGTTTGTATTACTGTACTTAAAGTAAAAAAAATGTAATATGATAATTAGAATTATACCAGCTTTGGTTAAAATATTTGCCCACTTTGAAATATATAATGGTATCAAAAAATAATTATATTCTTATTATGAACAGTTAAGAAATTTGTTCAGATAAGTGGATTTATGACCAAACTAATTTATTGTTAACTGCATTCAAGGATTTGTAACTATAAAAGTGTTTTATTAGAAGTTGTAAATAGTTATATTAGTAGAAAATTTCTTATGTTTAGCATTATTTCAATAAATCTTAAACATTGTGCTGTAAATTATAAAGATTGTTTGTAAATAAATTGATTTTTTTTTGTGTGGAATCTAAAGTTTTGCAGTTTGCCATTATTTATGTTTCTATTTATCATTCATCACAGATACTGATTGGATTCAATATTTACTTCTTTGATTGCACTCTTATAATAAATCATTTTATTTACAAACGTGTATTACACTTATGAAAATGACTTATGAACATGATTATTTTATCAAAGAGTGTGTGATAATTGGTTCATAAGTGATCATGGATTCAGAAAAACTGTTGCAGAAATCAAAATTTATCTGATCTTGCACAAGGATGTCATGTTTAATCATCACATATGTTTATTTCATAGCAGATTTAAGAATTTTCTTTTGTGTATTTAAAATTGGTAACAATCAATAATATTATGCCTTGACTTATTTTACATTCAAATATCGAAGTTATTATTTTAAGATGTGTAAGCAGAGCTTTATTTGGATATCCTTATGCCAATTACTTTATTAAAGAAAATAATAAATTTTATTCAAACACTGCATTACAAAAATAGTGATATTATATTTATAGCATTAAAGGTTATTGTTATTATTATTAATGATCATCAGGAGAGATGATTTCTTAGTACTTAAATAATCCAAATTATATTTTATTATATTTCTTAAATTATAATATAAATCTTTCATTAATTGATTTAAAATCATATAAGACCTAAAGTAATTAATTTTAAGGTTTAGTTATATTGCAGAGCAAGGTTATTGTAATTTATTAAATAATGTATTATTATTGTATATTTTTTAAATATTGTCTGGATTATTAGATTTCCATAATAATACCCTTTGCTATCTAATATCCTATGCTTTGTTCTTTCTGTAATGTGATTGATATTCCTGAGATAGAAATTAAGATATAATTGTTCACATAAAAATTTAATTTAAATTAAAGTTACAAATATTAATTTATTATTATAATAAATTTTAGTATTGTCATTATTAAATATTTAGATGAAATATTATATTAGCTTTATTGAAGTAGGATTATTATTGTTTGTCATAGAAATATGATTGTAATTTTTAAAGGGTTGGAATTCAATGGTATTTCTATGCTGTCGAATATGTGGCGTTGATACGTATTTGACTTTAAAGCAGTCTGTACCTCTTAGAATGGGAACACAATCGCATGATTAAATTTATTACCATTCTTCTTCTTCTTCTTTTTCTTCTTTTTCTTCTTCTTCTCCTCCTCCTCTTCTTTTTTTTTCTTCTTCTTCTGACCTATGCAATTATTAATTGATAATATTTATTAATTAAAGCAGTTTAAGATCAGTGGTAATTATTATTATTATTATTTAATTTTATTGCTTTCACTCACTTTGTACTCTCACTGCTTATCTTAATTCCTAGTTCCTGGAGTCTTTGACTTGTAGGATGCTCACAATATATAGAGTTCTATACAATCATTTTAATAGTAGATGCTGTTATAATAAACAACACCCATTGTTAGTATTTGATAAAACGTTTATTTTTAATCACTTTCATGTGAATTATAAATACAATCACATGTTAAATAATGTGCATTTTGGCGAAAATAAAATTTTACTTTTAGTCTCCATTTTGGGGGGAAAATGTATCCACTTAAAATAAAGTAGATTAGACAAATTGATTGTTTCATCGCAATAATTCCTGTTATATATTACAAAGTACTGTATGTGTATATTTTAGTCTTTTGTAATATTTTATGGTATTTTGTAATTTAGTAGTATATTTTAGTCTTTTGTAATATTTTATGGTATTTTGTAATTTAGTATTTTTTTGTCCATATTTAATGTAACATTTGGGAATTGCATAATGGTGTGTCATATTTTGCATTTTTTATGTCAAATCAATATTTTTAGTATTGTTAGAAATTAATATTCCATTTCATTTTATATTTTGTGTGTGAAACTCTTATTCTATGTCATATTATATATATATATTTGTTCCAGATGTCAAAGCATCGGCTGGGAAGTGAACCTGCAACAACTGTCTGCAAGCAACTGCTTGCAAGGCAGCTGCACTGACCTCTCGGCTACCAATGCTTGAGTGAGAAATTCATATTTTTAGTATTGTTACAAATTAATATTCTGTATCATATTTTATATTTTTTGTCTAAATTCATATTTTTAGCATTGTTAGAAATTAATATGTTTAATATTGCTAGATTTAGTCTGTTGCAATTTCTATACATATTAGAACTGCTATGCCTTTTCAGATACATATTCAGACAGCCGATAACTTTGTAAATCTTGCAAAAAAAATATCATGTATACATGGACTGTTTTGATGAATTTATCATTTTAACTTCATACAAGATCAAAGTGTATATGTTATTTGGTCAGATCACAAGATTAGAAAGTTATCAGTGGACTGATACAAATGTGAAAAGGCATAGCAGGTCTAATAACTACCCTATTATCTAATTATCCCAGCATCCTTGATTTATCTATCTATTGATATATCTATTTATCTATCTTTTTATGTCTGTCTTTCCATATACTTTTTTATCAGTTTGTCTGGTTACACTACATACCTACTCAATCATCTATCCCCTTTCCATCTATCTATTGCTTGCAATCCCATATATTTGCTTTTTTTGTTCTCTTGATTGCCTTTCTATCATCCACTAATCAATCTCCTTAATTACCTATATAACATCTGTTCATTCCTCTATTCTTCTGTCTGTCTATTTATAATTCATATGCAGAGTATTTTTAAAAATTTGAATCTAAGTGCAGTGTATATTACTTTTTTGTTTGCAAAATTAATTTTTCAGATTTAATATTGTTTAATAACTTAACATTGTTTTAGCTAATTATAGTTTAAGACTGACGGGCAAAAGAAGTACTGCTATGAATTCAATACTTCTTTTCTATTTATCTGATTTGTTTATTATGCACTCATTTATTACTAAATTAAAACCCATGATAAATTATACAAATATTAATCTTAAAACAAAACAACAAAAAAAGGAATAATAATTGTCGCTAAAAGCATAAATTTATTTGGCATATATATGTATAGGTTTTATTTATTATTTATATTCCAGATCATTTCTGATACTTGGAGTAATACAACACTGATTACCGTGAAAGCTTTGCAGGAAGAAACTAATAAGGTAATGTTTAGGCGATTACTTGTCAGAAGCTTATTAAAATAATATCAATATTAGTTTTAAAAATTTGGTACTTATATATTAGTCAGGCTGTGAAAGTTAAGTCTTTATTAAAATCATTATGATTATCTATGATTGCTAAATATTTGATAGTATTTATTTAATTAATTAAATTTAACTTTCAAAGATACATTGTTGAAAATAACAATCAAAATATCAACAATCTCAACCTGTAGTCAAGGCAACCATTTTTAACAATAAAGGTTACATTGACTATAGGTTGAGATTGTTGATAGCTTAAGGGTTGACTATTATCATCTACATTTATAAACCTATTAAAACCTTGAGTATTTGATTTTATTATCTTAATAAAGTTATTAAAGATCTCTAGAGTATTTTTATATCTCATCATCATCATTGTCAATAATTATCAATGCACTGCAGGATGAAGGTCTTTCCATGTTCAATCCATCTTTTCTGATCTCTAGCCTCTCTTCTCCACATCACCCCTGCACACTTTACTTATTTCATCTATCCATCTTACATGGGTCAATTTCAGGGTCTTTATAATCTCTTGGAATCCAGTTTAAAATTTCAATTGTCCATCTATTATCATTTGTTCTAGCAATATGTGCAGCCCAACTCCACTTCAGTCTTTTAGTTCTTTCAATTATGTCAGAAACACCTGTTTGTTCTCTTACCCATATTATGCATTTTCAATCTCTTTTTGTTATTACTAAAATGCATCTTTCCATACATATTTGAGTGGTCTGAAGTCTCTGTATTGCTAAATGTCCAAGTCTCACATCCATAAGTAAGAACTGGTAAAACACATTTATTAAAAATCTTCCTTTTAAAACAGATAGACATGTTTCCTTTTAGTATTAAATTATTTCTACCAAAAGCATTCCAACCAAGTTTAATTCTATGATTAATTTCATCCACTATGTTTACATCTGTAGTAATAATATGACCAAGATATTTATAGTTTCTCTAACTCATCATAATCAATCTTTACTTTCATCTTTTGAGAAAATCTATTGAACATTAATTTAATCTTTTTAACATTTACGGTTAATTCTACTTTCTTACTTTCATTTATAACAGATATTTTATTTATATAGCATGATGTTATAAGTTGTAATAATAATAGTAGAATACTCCACTTTCATTTGATAACTCTTGTAACATTTCCTGAAGCTCTGAACCATTATTTGCAACAACAACTATATCATCTGCAAAATCTAAATGACTTAAATAATCTCCATTTACTTTTACTCCTTTAGCTTCCCATTTTAATCCACAAATATTTCTTTCAACAATGGTGTAAAATGTTTTGGAGATATGGAGTCACTCTGTTTTACACACTTCTCAATGTTAAGCTTCCTAGTATCATTATGTAATCTAATTGTTGTTGTTGTTGCATTTTTATAAATATTCTTCAGAATATGATAATATTCTGGTCTATACCTTGACAATCCACTGTTTTAATAATTGATGAAATGTTTATAGAAACAAATGCCTTTTCATTATCTACAAATTTAAAGCATAATGTCAACTCCTATTCATTGGTCCTTTCTATAACCTTTCTCAATACTTGAATATGATCTACTGTACTAAAACCACTTTTAAATCCAGTTTGTTCTCTTGGTTGGTTAAAATCCAATATTCTCTGTAGATGAGTTGTAATTATCTTGGTAAAAATTTTGTACAAAACTGATAAAAGGCTAAAAGATACATCTTTATTATTTAGACATTTGCTATATAACTTTGCCTAAATTTTTTCTATTTCTTCACCTGCTTCTTTTAAAATATTGATTATAATTTCATCATGAGCTTTTCCTTTCTTCATAAGTTTAATTGCATATCTCACTTCTTCATTTAAAATTCTAGGCAATTCAGAAGATTATAATAGATATAGGAGGTACTTGTTCTTTATTATTATATAATTCTTGATAAAATTCTTCTACCCATTTCATGATCTCATCTCTCTTTTTAGTAATAGTTCCATCTTGTTTTTTTATTGTAGGTATAAGGTTTCTACCAATACCAAAATATTGTTTTAAACTCTTGAGACTTTTATTCTCTTTTACTGCTTTTCTTGTTAGTTTATAATAATACTTTCTTATATCATTGTCAACTCTTTTTCACACCATTTTACAAAATTCAAGATATTCAGTCCTTTTTAATGCATCATTTTTATATATCTTCATATTCCTTCTTTTCTTCATAAATTCTCTAGTCTTAGTAGAAATTTTATTGGTCATTTGCTGTTGTTTTCTAACAGCTATGTTTGTTGCAGTTTTTAAAAGTGTATCAGTTATTTTCTTATTAATTTCATTCAAATCTGAATCGTATTCAAAATCTACTAATACTTAAAACTGATTTGCAAGTTCAAATTTAAATTCATTAGAATGTTTCTGAAGATTAGGAAAATCAACTGTAAATATTGTTTTTCTTAATAATTTTTGTCTCTCTAGTTTTGCATTAACATGTATCTTACATCTTATTAACCGATGGTCACTTCCTATGTTGAATTTATTAAAAACATTACAATCTTGAAATATGTATTTTCTGTTAATCAAAATAAAATCCATTTATGTTGCACCTTACATTTGGATGCTTCTATGTCCATTTCCATTTAATATTTTTCTCATAAAATGAATTCATAATATAAAGTTTTAATTTTTTTGCAAACTCTACAAACCTGTGTCCTCTCTCATTTCTATTACCATAACCAAAATTACCTAGAGTATTTTTATCTTTCATTTGTTTACCAAGTCTGCATTAAAGTCTCCCATAACAATTTTAAAATATTGTTTAGTCTGATCAAAAGCCTTGTGTATATCCATCTAACAATATTCTACTATTTCAATATTATGAGAACTTGTTGGGGCATAAACAGGCAAAACTCTCTATATGTATTGCACTCATTGCAACCCAGAGTAATCAATGGTTTCCAGAAGGCTTGTGTGCAAAATCCCCATCTATTGTCTACTCATCCAATATCCCCAGACTAGTTTCTGGCTTGTGATGATGGGAATTTTATGCACAAGCCTTCTGGCATCCATTGATTACTCTGGCTTGCAATGAGTGGAATATGTATAGAGAGTTTTACCTGTTTTGAAAACAGTTATAAGCAAGCATAAGAAATGATGATCATGTGATGTTTATTAGAGCATAAACCTGAATTATCTACCTGTGGTATCTGCTATTAAGTTGAATAACTAATCTTGCCACTTTATCTGATACATCATCAATCTCCACAATGTTGTTCTTTCATTTTCTATTTATAATGAATCCTACTCCACTTGTACTTCCAATATTGAATCTTTGTAGTAGAATACATGTCCACTTTTTAAATCAATTGTCTCTTGACCTTTTCTTCTAACTTCACAATGTCCAGTCCCATTTAATATAAGATGGTTCTTCCAATTCTTGCAATCTTCCCATACATTATTTATTACCTTCTAGCTACCACTGAACTATTTATGCTTTAAAGATAGTCATCTTTTGTCAGTTAAATAAATCGATATTAATATAGAAAGTGGAGTTATAATTTACAACTTCATTAAAAGTGATTCTTTACATCTTTGAAAGTTAAATTTACTTAATTAATTAAATAGCACTTACTTATTAAATATTTAGCAATCACAAATAATCATAAGTAATGAAGATCAAAATTTCACTGCGAAATTTTTTATGTAATTTAAAATTATTCATAACATAGCGATTACAAAAAATTTGCATAAAAATTGATTTATTTTTTGCTTTATGTGAGTAGAAACCTTGACACAAACTGAAGTTCTTAAATGAATTCTTATTTAAGTTGATGGATAACAAATAAAAGCAAAAAATAAAAAGTAGAATTTTGAAGAAATGTTTATATTGAAGCAATTAGTGGCATGCTAGGACTTTCTAAGCAATTGACCATCGCTATTAATTTTATTAAAATATTTTTAAGTTAGCCCCAACAATGAGTATCCAGAAATTTTTAATTATAAAGAAAAATGGAGAACCACAAATCTTCATTACCTGCAATTATTATGCTCTATGACTATTGTCTTATTTTTTTCTCATTTCTTTAATGGAGATTATTAGAGATGCTTTTATTCAATAGAAGATTATATAAAGACTGTTTCATCATATCTTTATTCAATTACTATTTTTATAAATACAATATTTTGTTCATTTATATATTATAATAAAAAAACCAAATCCTTCAAACAGATAATTGTAAGTGAAATTTTGGATGCGATAATCACGAATGTTAAATACAATAAAAATAAAGCATTGGGTTTGAGGATAAAGTCATAGATACTAGTGATTTAAAGTGGATTGTGCTGGAAATCAAAACTTATATCCCTTTAGTTTTCCATTATTTTCTATGGGTTAAAATTTTCAGCCTATAAGTATTGCATTTATAACCTAATTCATTTATATGTAACATTGATACGTGCAGCCCACAAGACAAAAGTGAAATAGAGAATAATATTATACCAACTGCAGAAATATTGAAAATAAAATATTGCTACAATTTACAAGTTCCATATTTCTAGCATTTCACAAATTTAATAACATCAACTTTACGTAAATATATTAATGTTTATTATTAACCGTTTATTAGGCTCGAGATTATCACATCATTTTTAATCCAGATATAAACTTTATACCTAATTAGAAGATAATATAACAATAGAACTATGCAGTATCATGAATTTAGCTCCACCCCCTTCCCATGTGCAATATCAAAAATATATTCAAAACTTAAATTTCAATCACGTACAGATTAACACATAAATAAAGACATCTGAAAAAAGGGAAATAATTTTCATGGTGCATTTCTGTCCAAATCATTACTCTTTAAGGGTTAACTAATTTTTAAAAACTAAAACTTTAAAATGAAATTTAAAATTTTTTATTTTTAAATATTAATAAACAAAAATGAATAATAGATATATAAATTAGAGGGGATTTGAGCACAGACTTTCAAGCTTCCTTTTGTCATTAAGTCAATCTTATATAACCGCTACACATGACCACACACACGTGAAGAAGATAAATAATCTCCAGTATATATATTTTATGTTGACCCAGCACTCATCAGTTGGTCTGGATAATCATCCCTCACATATATGTAATCAGTGTCGGTTTATCTTAAGATAGCAAAACTTCAAATTTTAATGGACATGTTCAAGCATCTCCACTCTCCAACACTTTAGTCATCCGTACCATTAAAAGTCTGATGATGGAATTCTCAAAGTCCTTGCTGATGCCAATATTACTGTCATACCCATGTTGATCTTAAGTCACACTGACTCCTCATATGTAGGACCTCAATATGTCCTTTTAAATACACAAAAGAGGGATGGCCAAAATTCAGGCTGAATCTGTAATATTTGGATACAAGTATAGTGTATATACTTAAGCTAGATGATGGATTGTATGATTAAATGGCGTTTGAAAGTCTGCGTTCAAATTCTCTCTAATTACATCTACTTAAGTATATACACTATACTTACATTCAAATATTAGATATATAAATTGTAATTTTTTCCAAAATTATTTTATATCCACATTGGTTAAACACGAAACACTTAAAAACGTAATAATAATAATCTTGTAATATTTTTAAAAAAATAAACAATAAACGAAATAGAAAAAATATTGAATAAAAATTGTTAATTCTTTTCATTATATAACATGATTATATTTGCAAAAATATTATGTACGTCACGCATTCTATTTCAAAGAAAGTGTGATAACTTGGTCGAGAGATCAGCGCGACTGCCTTGCACTAGCAGGCAATTGCCCGGGTTGCGGGTTCGCGTCCCGGCCGATGCTATGACACTTAAAAAAAAAAAACTTGTAACTAGACGTCACTGGATCATTAATGATGTGAATATGATATTGTTGTCAGCCCTCAGTTAATTAATTTTAGCATTATTTACGGCTACATCCTAAACTTTAATAAAAAATTTTATAATCATTATTTCTGCAACATTTCAACTATTCAATTGATTAATAATTTATCATTAAAGTAGATAAGATTAAGATAATCTTCAGGAAAAAAACAAGCAGTTTTCTGTTTACAAACATTTGCTTTTTTTTATCCTGAGAAATCTTTTTGAAATTATTAAAAAAAAGGGGGGGAGGGGCCTAGCTTAAGGACGCTAAATGGTTACTTTAAAATAAATATATTGATAATAATACATAGAGACAGACAAACATATAAATAAATTGAGGCTAAACTGGCGCTGGGTATTTTATTGTCAGAATTAAAGTCTTAAATAGAAATAAACTTGGCACATATCAAAAAGAGATGACGTTTTTAATAGAAGCCAAAAGACAAAAAGCATTTATAATAGGATTATAAAATAAAAAATAAAAAGGTATTTTAGAGGATTGTATTCTGTCGTAGATTAGTAATAAATAAAATTATACACACAAACTAACACACATTTATATAAGTGCTGTAGACATTTTTTATCGATATTTCAGTGCGTTGTTTATTAAAAAGTTGTTTAATAACTGAAACACAGACTTATTATATACCTGTGTCTATATATGTAATATATAGGGCATATGAGCATAGACTTACACACGATCCACCACTCTCAACACTATCTCATAACACGATACTGATGCGGTTGAAGAGTTGGAGTGTGGAGTAGGTTGAAGCCTGTCCATTAAAGTATGAGGTCTGGCTATCTTAATATATATCTGGGCACTTATAGCATATATGTGTAGAGATGGTAATCTGGACCAACTGATGATTTCTGGTTTAGCATGAAATATGTATAATGGTGATTATTTATTTTTTCAACATATATGTGTTCAAGTGTATCGGTGTTATGAGATAGTGTGGAGAGTGGTGAGTCGTGTGAAAGTCTGTGCTCATATGCCCTATATAAAAAGTTGATTACTTTTGTTACGTTTTATCGATTTTTCTATTTATAAAAGTAAATAGGAGACTATTTTTGCAAAAATATAATATGGCTAGACAGAGGTTCAATATTGCTTGCTATTGTTTTAATAACATCCATAGCAAAGACATCTCCTCAATATTTCTCATCACAGTTGACAATTTCTGTTTTACGAATAAGTTTTTGAAAGTTCGATTTCTATTTTACCCTACAAATACTGATTAATAACTGAAACACACAGGCTTATTATATACCTGTGTCTAAATATGTAATATATAGGGTATATTGTAACAGTCAGATTTGTACACTCATGCAACAAAATTCAGAACCCAAGCAAAATATACCAAAGCTGACCGTAGTGAGGTGGTTGAGACCTGTAATCCGACCAAACTCCAACTCATCTGCCAGTACTCCAAATTTAACACCTTATGAGTGACATTCCTGGGGCTACACTCAGTTCTCATTTAACCGCGTGCCGACATAGAACAGGGAGAAACACGAGACTTAAGGTCATTACTAACCTAACTAAATAAGTGATATATATAACACTTGACACTCTATTAATATTAAATACTAGACATACACATATAGCATCTAAACTCATTAAGAAATTGGAGTATGAACTGACATTTAATAATATACTGTGTAAAGGCATATAACACTGAGTCTATACATATACACTTGTACTAAAGAGTGTTCAAAACCAGCATAGATGTGTATATGGAGACATAAAGGTCAAACAGATAGAAGGACAGTAATATTTGTTTCAATATGAGCACAGACTTTCACATGACCCACCACTCTCCACACTATATCATAACACTGATACACTTGAACACATATATGTTGAAAAGATTAATAATCACCAATATCCGTATTTCATGCTAAACCAGCAATCATCAGTTGGTCCAGATTACCATCTCTACACGTATATGCTATAAGTGCTCAGATATATATTAAGATAGCCAATCCTCACACTTTAATGGACAGGCTTCAATCTACTCCACACTCCAACTCTTCAACTGTCCATCCAATTGAAAATCTGATGATGGAAATGATCAAAGGCCACCCTGAGGCCGATTTCATGTCACACCTATGTTGACCTAAGGTCAATCTGACCCCTATGTACAGGACATAATCCATTTAACACATATACAAAAGATGGGCAGACATCTCTACTATGTAATAACTGGAACACACAGGCTTATTATATACCTGTGTCTACATATGTAATATATAGGGTATATGAGCACAGACTTTCACATGACCCACCACTCTCCACACTATCTCATAACACTGATTAAATAGATTTTTATTTATAACTTTATAATTGGATGAAGCTGGTTAATACTATGAGTTAGATCATGAAAAATAATGCCAAGTTTTGTATTTCTGGGTATCTGAAAAATTTTCAAATGCAACGAACTCATAGAAGTGTTAGCTCGGAAAGGCGACCACTACTACACCATGAGACATATATGTAAAACTTCATTATTATTTTATTAATGATCTGAAAGTAAACATAAATAATTATAAAATCTACTGAATATATTTGTGTTGCAACGCATCTTTCATAATTTTTCTATTTCTAGATTCATGCTCAGTTTATACTGCTTTCTTTGACTAAACATTTAATATTTAAATACAAGTGTAGTCAAGCATTGGTGGCCTTGTGGTTAGCATAGCTACCTTCCAAGCAGATGGCCCGGATTTGCTTCCCGGTCTACGCTTTGACATATATAAAAAAGTATAGTATATATACTTTTAAGGTAGATGCAATTAGAGGGGATATAAACTCAGACTTTCAAATTTCCTTTAGTCATCTACTCCATCCTATGCAAACAACCACATCCATGCGAAAAAGATAAATGCTCTCCAGTATAAGGATTTCATGTTGAACTGGCACTCATCAGTAGATCAGATCATCATCATCCACACTCATATATATAATCAATGCTCGGTTTATATTAAGATAGAAAATCTTCAAACTTAAATGGACAGGTTTCAATCTTTTCCATTCTAATCAATATTAAAACAGGTACAACTCACTATATATATTGCCAAACACAGCAAGCTAGAGTAATCAATGGATGCCAGAAGACTAGTGCATAAAATCCCCATCTAGTGCCTACTCATTCAATATCCCCAGATTAGTTTCTGGCTTATGGCCTTTGTCAGTGAGGAGCCTTGGATCTGAGAGCACTGCATCTAGATCTTAGGCTCTAATGCAACCCTCTAGCAACCACCTTTTATCTCCATTTAACTACAAAACTATGAGTGATATTTTCAATCCAAGCCCATTAGCTTATATAGTCATATGGGTCTGAACCCAGTTCAGTACCATACTTTTGGTGTCTTTGGTTCTTTAATAACCATAGCCACCACTATCCTATTAGGAAGGATTGGTTTTAAGCCAATAAACATCACATGACCATCTCCTCTTATGCTTGTGGTTTAGACCCATATGACTATATAAGCTAACGGGCTTCGATTGAAAAGATTACGGTGTTTTCAGTTTAAGACTCATAGTTTTTTAGTTAAATGGTGATAAAAGGTGGTTGCTGGAGGGTTGTACTAGATCCTAAGATCTAGATGTAGTGCTCTCAGATCCAAGGCTCCTCACTGACGAAGGCCATAAGCCAGAAATTAGTCTGGGTATATTGGATGAGTAGGCACTAGATGGGAATTTTATGCACTAGCCTTCTGGCATCCATTGATTACTCTAGCTTGCTGCGTGTGGCATTATATATAGTGAGTTGTGCCTGTTTTAACAAAAGTTATACACAAGCATAAGAGGAGGTGGTCATGTGATGTTTATTGGCTTATAACTCAATATTGTTAAACTCTATTTCGATGTTTGAAGACATTCCAAATTTTACTTTCATGGGCCTCAATTTAAATATTTAATAATATCTTGAATTATATTTATTATAATTGTTAATATTTGCTATTTTTTTATTAACTAATATTAACATAACTTTGAGACTCTCCCTAAATATAAATATTGTTCAGTACCCAAATACTGATAAAGCTAACTTGGACAATAGTGCATTACAGTTGAAAGATATAACTGGATCATGATCTGCACCTAGTTAACTATTATTTGTCATCTCATCATTATCACCAGAAGCCACTGAAAATGAGTATAGCTATTCCAACTCCAAGAAAAAAATAACTAAAAAGTCTAAGCAGCAACAACAAAAGTAATATTAGTAGCATTTATAATAGTAGCAGCAGCAGTAGTATTAGCAATAGTATTAGAAATAGCAGTAGTAGTAGAAGTAGTAGTATCCATTGATATTTTTGTAGTGACATAAGAGTTCAGTATCACTACCATTAGCATTGTAATCTCTGAATTCTGTAATAGATTAAGACAATATATATATATATATATATATATATATATATATATATATATATATATATATATTATACTTTTTTAAAATTATAAATTATTTCTTATGTCTGTATGATATATCCCAATTTCTTCATCACCAGTATAATTAATGAATCTAATCCTATTTATAAATAAATATAATCATTGTTATTAAAGGGGAATTGAGCCCAGACTTTCAAGCTCTCTACAGTTATCCATTTTATCCAATATAACCGATACACATGACATGTGAAAAAGATGAACGATCTCCAATACATGTATTTCATGCTAAACCAGCACTCACCAGTAGGTCTGGATCATTATCTCCCACACATTTATGTAATCAGTGCTTTGTTTATATTAAGATAGCAAATCTACTCATTTTAATAAACTGGCTTCAATCCTCTCAAATAGTTTATTTAAAACTACTACTAATAGTAGTAGCAGTGGTGAGAGTAATAGTAGTAGAAATAGTAGCAGAAGCAGTGGCGCACTAGGGATGAGCTTTGCAGTGATATATACACCAATTTGAGAATTACAAATAAGTCAACATATAGAACAAGCTGACACATTATTTTATTTATGTGATATTTTTCTGCTGTAACTCTTTTTGCAGAAAAGTGTTTTCTGAAATACTTCAACACTGCACCGAATTGTAGCTTCCTGATGTTTTTTATTTTCTCCCTCATCTTCCTGCTGAAAATTATCAATACTGCGCTTTTTTTAGAATATCATTGAGGTAATCTTCATAATGTAACTAGAGTCTGTCTTATTGATGAAAACCATTCCCATCATCATCATAAAACATATTTTTAGAAAATCTTACGTTGTTCATAGTTCACATTCAGCAAGTTGAAAAAAATATTGATGTTTTGTCATCTTTCTATTCTAGTTTTAAAATTTTACGGGATATCGTTAAATAAAACTTTTGTAATGCGTTTGTATGGCATCGATAGGCTGTCCGCGTCTACTTCCATGCAATAAGTTGACCAAAATCTACATATTACAATTTACTTTAATGAGTTTGTTTTTTTGTATTCATAACACACATTTATTATTTTTTTTTATTATTGAAATATAATCTTAAAATACGCATTCTTTCTTTTTTTTTTTTTTTTCAAGTCATATAAATGTTAACTTTTTCCTTTTTAAATGTATCTATATATAACAATTGATTTTTGGAGATTAAAAGTTTAAAACGAAAGCTTTCCTACCAAGACCAAGAAAGATAATTAGTGAAACTCGCTCTTGGTGGAAGTTTTCTTCTTTTTTTTAATTTCCAATTTAGACTTCCCTAAAGAGTAATTGATTTACTCTGTCTGCATTAATCATACATTACTTTGAAAAATCAACTTTTTTCTTCTTTTTATAATAGTGATTTCAGTAATTTATTATGGGAATTAAGAATATAAAATTAAGTCCATGCTGATTACAAATGCTGAAGGTAATGGTTAAATAATTAAGAAAATTTTTATGGGGCATCGGTTTAAAATAGTGTATTTAAAATAATTTATTATCTTTTTACAATACCAATTAACATATTACATGTATATATGAATATATTTTCCCCATCTTTTTAGATATTTGGATACTCTGTGGGCGAATAATATATTCGGGAGATAAAGACCAGCCCTAGCTAAACCTCTCACTTCTGGTCATAATATTTTTGACCAACCTCTTAAGTAAAGAATTATACAGTTATTTTGATCTATCTTTACATTCATTTACGAATTAGAAGTTTATATATGTTACTTATAGTGAAGCCAACCCGAATTAAAATTTTATGTATTTTATTATTACACACTGATAACGTACACGAATTGAAGGATAAACTTCGCATAACAATTATGGGATTCGTCTACAACAGCGATGCGCACCCCACGGATCATGACCCCTCAAGGGGTCACGAAAAAATTATTGGGCATCGTGAAAATTGCAAGAAGTTGTCATGTTGGTTAATAAATTTTTAATTGAAAAAATAAAAGCCTAAACACTAGTGAAAAATACATGAAAACTACTCAACTCATTATTATTGTGTCTGACCACTTTTGTGTTTAAACACTTCTTTCTTTATCTTCCAATCTGCTTTATATAAACAGCTCATCATAATGACACTGCGTTTATAATACTCTCATTTCTCTTGTTTATTTCAGAATTTTGTTCTTTATGCTAGTATCTTTCTAACATTGATATGAGATATTACATTCTTGAATGTACACATTTTCTAAAACAGGCTGAAAAATTTATAATGGCTACAAATTAAAAGATCTCCTAAGAACCAAGTATTATTATACATGTTTTGTTAATATGCATTTTTTTCAAAGATCTTATATCAAATCTATGCACTGAAGTAGAATATATATGTCTGTATGTGGTAAAACGACTTATTATTAGTTTCCTTATATATAATAGGATGGTAACAATATATAATGGATCACATAAAATTTTAGTCTAAATATGGTCATCACAAGTGTAAAATGGTTACGCAGCACTTCTTTATAACACATTCTTAAGTCTGGAATATAATAATGGAATGTAAATGTTTACTTCTAAACTTCGCACAGTTCCCAAATAAAATAAGCCAAATTATAGTCAGTTTCCCCTCTAAAGAAAACAAGAGAATAGATAACTAAGGAAAACTTGTTAATTCACTCATTATTTCCATTGGTTTATTTGTTTATATATATTATTCAATGATAAGCCATTTTCTGTTCACTGAATCCAAAGGATTACTTTTTTTTTTTTAGTATTAACAAGAATTATTTCACAACATTATGCCTGTATGTGTAAGATAATTAAAATGTATGCACAAAATTGTCTTGGCTTAGGAGTCAATAATTATAAATTCTAAAACATTTTATAAAAAATGTTACAGAAATTATTTCAAAACAATGACTTAATTCATATTAAAAAATCATAAATTCACAATGGCTTATATTAACCATCTTTCCTCACAAGTGTTTTTTTTTTTTAAATTACATCCAATCAGTCGAGCTTAATTTAAATCATATCTTATCTCATCTCTTTTTGGAGTTGGCATTTTTTTCAACCTCAAAAAATCTCTAAAATTTTGTGAAATTTATACTTGCCTTGTATTTTCTCTCTATATTTCTCTTATTCTGCTATTTACTGACATTCTTTTAGTCTGCAAAGCATATCTTAATTGTTATCAGGAATGCTTACATTTTACAGCAATATATGGCTTTCATGTGTACGTTTATTACATTTCCATAATACCTATTTACTATCTCCATTGTGTTCTTTTCTAATGTTCAATTCATCAATGCACTGATTCATCTTTCACTTTCTTCATATCACTTTATAATACATTTGGATCTCTATTTCTATTTATTATATACCTCAAAAAATTCTCAATCCACTTTCATATATTTTTCTGAACCTACATAGTTCTTTAAGAACCTACTTAATTCTTTATAATTAATCCATGTAAAACTATTTTAACAATTTTATTATAAGCCTTTAAATGAATTCCTCTAAAAATAATCAATTCCCACAAAATATTACCTTTAAATACATCATTAGCCACTAAATTGCAGGACTTCTAGTTTATCTAACATATTTGTCATATTTATTTTGGAATCATATGTCACTATTGCCATAAGTTAAGGCTAGTATTGTCACCTTTGTTTATGTTTCATATTTTACATCGATTACATGAAGATAACATTAAGTTTGAATAAGATCAACTTCTTCATTCTCGATCTTTAATGTAAGTATCTCTCTTTCTAATAGTATTTTTCAAACAAAGAAATATAGATTTTCCATTTTACTTTTATCAAAAAGCCAGAAATTAATCTGGAGATTTGGATGTGGTATTATAACATCATCTGTCTATTCAAGTTACACTCAAGAAATTCTAGAGGGCTCTCAAGTAGAGTAAACAGTATGAATTAATGATCTATATATATTCTTGTCTCAAAAATATGGATCTTTTTTACTTCTAAATAAGACTTCCATTAATCCATTCTGCTTTCACCGATCATTTGATAGGTCATCATTAATTACTGGTTTAAAAATTTTTCAATTTTTTTAATTAAAATTCTCTTCTCTGCCACAATTTACACTCTTAACAATGTCTACCATCATTGATAGTAAATCTTAGCATGAACAAATACCAAGTTTAAAAAAATGCAAACTTTTCTTTTAAAAATGTCAAATAATATTATCAATAAAGAACAGCATTATTGAAATCTCACTTTATATATAATCAAATAAAAAAATTAGTGAGAGGATTTTTTTTATACATAAACATTTTACTAATTTTCAAAAAAACTGTCATTTCCCCCTAATCACTGCCACAATCTTTTCTTACCAATCTTTCATAAGACTTTTAAATCCCTAGATAAACTTGTATCAGTTTTTATTTAATTTCTAACTCATTTTAATAATTTGAGTAATGACTAAAGCTAATGCATTATTCTTCGATTGCTCTCAGCTTTTTTCAAGTCTATTTGTAATCTCATCGCCATTATTACAATCAGCCACAAGCATAGAATGATATCATCTTTTCTTATTATGCATGTATTCATAAAACAAATTTTACTCATTGAGTAAGCTAGAGGTATTAAACAGATGAATATCTATGTTAATATAGTGATATTTTTCCATTACACCATTCTCATGTGATATGGTAGTTGAGATGAAGAATGCATTGATAAAAGAACATATAACCTCTCCTTCTCTTGGAGGTATTCCAAAATGTTTCCATTTTCTATTCATGTTTTGATTTTTTTCTCTAAGTATATAAACAAATTTTTTTAATTTACTGATGTTATTGCAATTTGCCTGTAATTTGATATAATGCTTTTGTCATTTTTTAAAAATATTTTGACTATTCATGAAACTTCTTCAGGACTAACTTTTTTTATTTTTTCTTGGATAAAAATGGGAATGAAGCCCTAAAAAAGACTGCTAAATAGTCATAAAAATAAAAAGAGATTTTAAAAAGAGCTCATCTAAAGAATCACATCAAAAAGAAAGTAAGCTCTGAAAAAATTCTACAGGCAGTGAAAGTCAATGAATAATAAAAAATAACAGTGATTAAAAGTATTGAATTGCATTGTAAATGTCATATTTCTCTCACTTCACCATTTCTTAATCTTTTTCAAAGCCATTTATAAAATCTTCTTGTGTTATATCTAACTTCAAAACATTCTTTATAATCCCTTAATGGCGTTATTTATTAACTTAATATATTACTTCAGTTTTTATAACAAATTTAAGTATAGGAAATGACAGAACTAATCTTTAATTTACAAACCATCAAAACATGTTTGCCACTCTACCAACTATATTTAAACTATATAGTGAATTTATCTTAATATTTTTCAAAGACTTATCTTTAGCGATCTTTTTAATAGCAGTCAGTTTTTTTTTTTCAAATATTCTACAACTTTTCCATTAATCTTTAGTAATAACCTCCTTATACTTTTTATCAACAGTTTCTTTTTAAATTCATCACATGATCATCTTTTCTTTATGCTTACACAGGGTGTTACAACAGTAGGATTTCCCCCATACAATAGTGCCACCTATTGTAAAGCTCTCGTAATCACTAGATACTAGAAGGTTGTGAATTTAAATCCCTATCCAGTGTCTTCCTATCCAATATCTTCAGACTAGTTTCTAGCTTATGCCTTTTATTTATTTCTTTTGAACTTTTTCACTTTTTGTTTGAATGCATAATATTTTTCTTATTTCTCTATTTAGTTATTTATAATGTATTTTTATCCATCAGCTAGAAATAGTGTGAGGATATTAAATGGAAAGATTCTGGATGAGAATTAAAATGCACACATTCTAGCATTTATTGATAACTAGAGTTTATACTAGGTGGCACTATTATAATAGAAAAAAAATTGCTGTCTTTTTTTTCCTTATAATTTCAAATCTTACGATCTTTAATTTAAAAATTCAAATTACAAACTTCAAATTTAATCCAATTTTTTTTTAATATTTCATAAAAAAATTTAAATCTTGTTTTATTTTTATTAAATCCATATTAAGAAATAATTATTTAATTTTTTTCCTACGTTTCGCTTATTTCCAAGATAACTTGGAAAATAGCATAAAGTTAAAAAAAAAAAGATGTAATTTCAAAATGTAACTAAGTAAAAATGATATAATTATCTATTTTGTTTATATACAGTATACTTTAAATTTTTTTCATTTCATGAAAATATTATCTGTTCATTATTTTTGTCTTAAAACTTTTTAATGTATTTTATATAAAAATATAAAGCAAAAAAAAAAAACAAAAACAGGACAGGTATAAGTTAGGGGAAATATTTTGCTTTAGCATAGATTTTTTTGTTAGTTCTAATTTAAGTTAACAATCATCTTTTGTGTAAAGATATAAAAATTAAGATGGTATGTTTTACTATATATATATTCATTCTATCTGTCTAATAGAATAGTGGTGACTATGGTTGTTAAAGAGCCAAAGACACTGAAATGTATGGGTTCTGAACTGAGTTCAGACCCATATGACTATATAAGCCATTGAGCTTAAATTGAAAATATTATTATGTTTTCAATTTCATTCTCATAGTTTTGTAGTTAAATAGAGAGAAAAAGTGGCTGCTAGAGGGTCACATTAGATCCTAAGATCTAGGTGCAGTTGTCTCAGATCTAAAGCTCCTCACTGACAAAGGCCACAAGCCAGAAACTAGTCTGGGGATATTGTATGAGTAGGCACTAGATGGGGATTTTATACAAAAGCCTTCTGTCATCCATTGATTACTCTGGTTGGCACAGGGTGCCTGTTTAATAACAGTTATGTGCTAGCATAAGAGATAATGATCATGTGATGTTTAGTACTTGTATTAAACAAAGATAGGTATAACTCCACTAAAACATCATCATGATTACCATTTCATATGCTTATACAAGCTATTAAAACAGTTGCATTCAATGATTACTATGGCTTATACTGGATGGCATTACAAAAATTTTTTATTGGGGGATATAAAGTTGGGTGTGGTGAATAGATATAACTATTTGGGAATCGTTTTAGTAATCAGAGAAATTGCTTGGATAAATGGGAAAAAAAATTGATAAATGAAGAAAAAAAAGTAAGGGATTTATAAAGAAATTAACAGTGTTCTCCTATAATAAATATGATGTAGCTAGGATTGTATGGAAGGGAGTTGCAGTAGCAGGGTTAACATATGGTAATGATGCATTATATGTTAGTAAAGGGTATTAGATTACTTAGAAAAAGTACAAAGAGAAGTAGGAAGACATGCGTTAGATGCAGAAGTGTGGACATCAAAGGAGGCAATTCAAGGAGAAATGGGATGGTCAAGTTTTTAGATGAGAGATGCAAAAAGCAAAATGAAAATGTTCAGTAGATCACAGTTTAAAGATAATAAAAGAATAGCCAAAATAGTATTTAATTAGGTTATGAATAAAGGGCAGGCAACAAGATGGGTGTGAATGGTAATGCATTATGCAGAAGATTTAGATAAAGAATTTATGTCAGTATACTTATAAAAAAAGTGGGATGAATGTGTTAGGAGAATTGTTGAGTGTTTTAGTGTTAAGGAATGGGATAGAAGAATAGATGCCTTAATAAAGAATAGAGAGTTGGAGAGATGGAGGGCTAGTATGGGGAATAAAAAGAGCTTAAATATTTATAGAAGTAAACAATATTGGGGGCAAGTTAATTTATGATAACAGCAAGGAAAATAGTTTACTGTTTGAGGCTCAAATAGGATCATCAACAACAAGGGAATATACACATAAATAGAGAAATATGGGTGATATAAATGGGGAAATATGGGTGATTTAATCTGCAAGCTCTGTAAGAAAGGTATAGAAAATATTAGGAATCTGTTAATTGAATGTAAATGCCTGAAAGCAGAAAGGATACAAATAATAAAGTTGTGGGAAAATAAATATGAACAAAGTGATTATACTGAAAGTGGCTTATTGGTTTTTATGCTAGGTTTGGGAAAAAATAAGAGGGTTTTAGATCTAAATGCCATGGAGTTGACAATGATTATGTTGTGGAAATGGGATGGAGCAGGGTAGAAAAGAATATGGGAAAACTCAGGGTGAGGAATGGAAAGGGGTTCAAAGTGGCTAACAGGTTTCTCTGGGCATAGTTGTTGAAAGATTCCTGACTCTGTATAAGGACAATCACAGCACTGTTTCAAAGATGAGTATTTTAGCTTGAAAATTGTTTTTCTAGTTTATGACAAGATCTTTGGTTTAGTTTGCATGAGTCTTCATGATGCAGGTATCCAGTTGCAATACAGGTTTGTTGGTTGCATTTTTAATTTGAATCGATTCAAATCAAAAACAAATATGCATATTTTTAGCATCTAGATTTACAGTATACTAAAGATTGTGCTAATTTAGCCAATTGAAAAATTATATACAAAATGTTTTTTTTCATTATTTGAATACAGCCTATTATACTTTGTTTTATCAATTAATATTTTTTTAATTGAGTTTTTTATCAGTCACTATGAAAGATATCTTCAATTTTTAGCCTAGTGGCTAATGATCTAAGATTGTGACTCCATTTAAACATCTTAAAAACTTTCTGGAACAAAAATGTAGATTTGGATGCTTGCAATGCAACATGGACTCAAATGGTTTGTTTCTGAATTTAATAAGTTAAAAGAAAGGATATTTTATAACAGTAATATAACTATTGTAGCTAAATTAATTCTACACACAGCTGTTATTTTGTTTCAGTTAATATGAAATCAAAGAAAACATTCATTTAAGGATGTTAACGTATTATTCCAAAAATACAAAAACTTTGACAAATCCCATGTTATACATATTTATCTTGAAGACTCTAAAGAAGTAGGATATGGCTTGTTATATTGGCAAGAAATGGCTGTGGATAGAAAAGATAGAGTGTAATTATGTAATGTGATGAAGTATTCCAAAAATAACGTTGACTACAAAAGTAAGCCTCAATGCAAGACTTCAAGTAAATAGAGTAATGGTCTGACACCTAGCGGTATATACAGTTATCTGTTTTATTATTGATGTAAATAACTGTCAGAACGAATCTCTAATGTTTTCTTTTGTGAAATGTTTAATTTCTTTCTTTCTGATTTACTGTTTTCCACTATTGAAGATAATGATATTAACTGTGTGTCTTTGCAACCTACTATTGATACTTAACAATATATGTTGTCAATTGTATATACATTTTTTAAAACAAATATACTGTTCAACATCTATCTTAAAAAGATTTTAAGTATTTTCTAGTAGAAAGTAATACAAGAAAAGAACGACCTTAAATCATCATCATTTTGATAACAATTCACCCGATAAGTAATATTTTCTTTGTAGCAATAGTGGAAACGTTTTTTCTATGAAGTGATTTATTAAAGACTTTTTTTATCTATCAGCTCATCATCATCGACCATTATCAATCCACTGCAGGAAGAAGATCTGTCCAAGTTCATTCCATCTTCTCCAATCTTTAACTTCTCTTCTCCACATCGCCCTACACACTTTCTTATTTCATCTATTCATCTCACATGTGATCTGTTTCTGGGTCTTTTACAATCTTTTGGAATCCCGTTTAAGATTTTAATTGTCCATCTATTATCATCTCTCCTAGCAATATGTCCAGCCCAACTCCACTTCAGTCTTTTAATTTTTTCAATGAGGTCAGTAACACCTGTTTGTTCTCTTAACCATATATTGCGTTTTCGATCTCTTCTTGTTATATGAAGTTATATAGCTGCATGACAATTTGAGCACTGACAATCCTCTCATGTATAACAAAATTAAAATTCCGACTATTACACAACTATGTTTAAATATTTATTGTAATTTTCTATTAATACCTATTAATTTTGATCACTGACAAGTTTAGCTGTATAATTTATTTTTTTAATAAAGTGAAAGAAAAAATAGTGTCAAAAAATGAAACTTTTTATTTTAATAGTACGCGATAAATAATTCAGCCTGCTTCCCATCTATGACACGAAATAGAGAGAAAAGAAGATATTTTACTGCTGTTTCTCTGGCTTGAATAATTTATAAGATTTTCTACATAGAAACATGTAGAATTTACAGTTTTAAAGAAATAAAATGCTGAATCAAAAATATATTTAAGAAAATAATAGCTCTTATTATCACTTTCTTGTCTAAAAAATGATAAACCAAAAACATAGATTTGCCATTATGTTACAGAGTCTTGATAAAGACGTCAGATTTTAAAGATTTTTATATATTTTAAATAACTCTATTCCTTCAGGGTAAAATCGATATTTATATACACACATTTTGATTTTGCCTTATAGAAAGTATATGTATTAAAAATAGTCTAAAATCTTAACATTAATATATTATACAATATTAAATAATCCATGCTCTTTATTACTATTTTATAATGCTTATATTACAACTACGACAATTTCGTTTGCCCAGCAAAGTTCTGAAGAAAATTGCTGGAGCAATCGAAACTGTCGGGGTTGTAATATAAGCATTGTAAAACAGTAATAAAGAAGATAGATGATTTAATATTATATAAATTTAGCAATGCAATAAGCAAGATAAAAAATATATAATACATTAAAAGTAAAACTACAGAGGATAAAATTACTAGATTTATAAATAATATCCAACTATTTGTGCCAAACATATATTGTAAAGCATATTTGTTTACTCTGATAGCAGCAAGAATGCTTACTCATGCACAGAGCGAATGAAGTTCTAAAATGGATCCCAGGAAATAGTAAGAGACTTAAAAAGAAACCACATGTGAGATGGATCGATAAATAAAATGGATAACAGAAAATAAAAACTTTAAAAAAAAAATCACATGTGAAATGGATTGATGAAATAAAAAAAAATTATTGATGTGGTATGAAGAAGAGAGGCTGAAAATCTGAGAAACTGGACATGTCTTTATTCTGCAATAGACCAATGCTGATTGAAAGTGATGATGATGATGATATATATATATATTATTTTCTTAATGGAATGAACGTAGATCTAAACATAAAATAGCAAATAATCAGCAGTTGTCATCATTAGAAGGCTACATGTTGTTATGGGGCATTTGCAATGAAATGTAGTGGCACAATAATATCAAATAATGAAAGCTGATAATGGTCAGACTCATGTAAGGCATCATATGCAACTAGATTCAAAATATAGATGTTAATAATATAGCAAGTAATGGTAAATGAATAATGGTATCTACTGCTAGTTCTCAACATCAGTAGGTATAAATAATCAAACTGAGCACATTTTGATGCTATCTAAATAAAGTGTACATACAACTAAGCAAATGTTAATACTGATGATGATCATGTTAATTCAGGGTCATCTTGTACCTGAAGTATTCTAGTCAGAAATACTAGTCATCTTATCATAATAAATTGTGTGGACTTTAAAGATGAATCTTTAGTCTCTTAGCACTATCTACATAATTCAATAAGAATAAACACATATAATATTAATATCATATGTTCTTTATTACTATTACAATGCTTTTTACAACCCATTATTGACAGTTTCGATTACCTCAAAAATCTTCTTCAGAACTATAACAAACACAATACAAATACATGAATACAAATATACATAATTACAAATATACATGAATATATTTGTATTCATGTATTTGTATTGTGTTTGTTATAGTTCTAAAGAAGATTGATGAGGCAATCAAAAACATCAATTGTGGGTTATGATTACATGAAACATTGCAAAAGTAATAAAGAGCATAAATGATATTAATATTATATGGATTTGGTAATGCAATAAGAAGGATAAAGTTACAATACTTTATAAAGAATAAATATTCATTTCAAATGTCTTTATGGGTAGCAAAAATTCTGCTGACCATAAATCACTAATCTAGTATTTAAATAACTTTACTTAACAATTTAAAATAAATTAATTGATTGATAGTAATGATAACAAAAAATGCAAATATGTAAAATATGACATATATTTTTTCCAATAATACAAATTATATCTGATTCTGAAATTACAAACTCCTAAACTCCAGGGATTTAAAATATACCTGTATTTAAATATTACAGATTCAGCCTGTATACTGCTCATCCCTCTTCTGCATATTTAAATGGACAAGGTTCTATACATGAGGTATCAGAATGATTTGAAGTCAACATGATTATGACAATAATATTGGCATTATCAAGGGATTTGGGCATACCATTATCAGATTTTCAATGGTATGAATGACTGAATCGTTGATTGTGGAGTAGATTGAACTCTATCCATTAAAGTTTGAAGAGTTGCTATTTTAATATAAACTGAGCACTGATTATATATATATGTGTGGAAGATTATGATCTGGACTAATCGATGAGTGCTGGTTTAGCACGAAATAAACTGAGCACTGATTATATATATATATATGTGTGGAAGATTATGATCTGGACTAATCGATGAGTGCTGGTTTAGCACGAAATATAACTTTTTCACATGTGTGTGGTCATGTGTATCGGTTGTATGAGATAGATTGAATTGTGGGGGATCTTGAAAGTCTGGGTTCAAATACCCTATAAATATCATATAGATATTAACCTTCTAAAATGTTGACATTTTCTGTTGTTACACCTGGTGATGGTTTTTGTTAATGCTCAACCTTTCTGTTCTGTTTAAAGCATTATTTTATAATAAAACTCAATAAATTGGACTTGGGTTTCTTTTTAATTTAATTTTACAAATCAAAAACATTCTAAAACAATCAAATTTGAACTTTTCAAATATTAAAAAGATGAATTGTAAATAAGAACAAATAATGTAATATGTCATTTAATGATCTGAAGAAAAACAGTCTTTAGAAAATTAATCAAATCGTTTTTACTTTAAATTTATTTCAAGGTGCAAATGAATAAATAATAATTCCTGATAATCTCAAATTCTGCTTTAAAATTGGTTTACAATGTTTTAGAAAATCTGCAAAAGATTCTAACACATCAATTTTATCAGATAATATTATACAATCAATATCATAAGGCATTGTTTTCTCGACACTGTATTTTTTTTGTTAACATTGTGGTCATCTATTTTTAAAACATATACAACTAAAATCAAAGTATATTATGTATTATTTTTGTTTCAAATAGTTATTAAACAATTATTGTATAAAAATAATCAGAAATATTTAATAAGCTTTAATTCCAAAAATTTTCTTGAAGTAATCTCATAACGGCCCTGAAAACCAAACTACAAAGAAGAAAATCTGTCAATATTCTGGATGATATATCTTTTTTCAAGAACAATTGAAAAAATTCTTTGATGAATTATAAATATCTGGAAGATACTGACCTCTTCAGACTGTTTTGGTATTAGCAAATCAATATTCATTAGATTGCAGTTTTATTACTCTAAAAAAACTATGTTATTATTAATTGAGTTAACAGTAAAAAAGCCATCTAAAGTGTTAGAACTAAGATGGATGCCACCTCTGAAGCAAATAAATAAAATGTTAAATATTTTAATAGATTGAAAATAAAACAATAAATGCATTAATTGCACTTCACATTTACAAATATATATACACTATTTGAAATGTGCCATAGCTATATTATTTTCAGTAACAGCCTCCGTTAAATAATAAAAAGCTTGAATTTTGCAGCCTATTTTAAAAAAATCATTTTGAACCAGCTGCAAATTCGTTTTCTTTATTTAAAGGGGGAGTGTGTCTGAAAATAATATAGTTATGGAGTGTTTAAAATATTTTATAGCGATTTCAATTAGCATTATGCATTGCCAATGGTATTAAATAACACACATATATGTGCATAGACATTGTGCCTAGTAATACAGTATTCCAAATATTAAACTATTATTTGCCTTAACATTATAAATTAAAGTATTCTAATATGCACAATATATTAAGAGTAAGTGAATTTATACAATATATAGATATATGTATATATATATGTGCTTTATAATATAAAAAATATTTCAATTATTAATTTTTGATTTGCTTTTCAATTATAAAGCTAAATTATTTTTTAAATATAAGTAGTGCTTGAATCCAAATATGAATATACACACATAGGCGAACACATATGTGTTTTATATAAAACATTTTCAATCATTAATTAACATATTGCTAA
The DNA here is from genome assembly GCA_028023455.1 of Epiperipatus broadwayi. Taxonomy (NCBI): domain Eukaryota; kingdom Metazoa; phylum Onychophora; class Udeonychophora; order Euonychophora; family Peripatidae; genus Epiperipatus; species Epiperipatus broadwayi. Next base: position 10,628,480 of record JAQFVV010000031.1, on the reverse strand, counting down.
CTTATTTTCACAAAATAAAAATAATTTTTTAAAAATTTGAATTTTATTTTTTATTAATAAAAAAAAAATCAAAAATCTTTTCCCAACCTTAAAATCAATCAAAATTTTTTAAATAAAATTTAAACAATAAAATTTAAGAAACTCTAAATAAAACTTCATTTTCAACTTCTTTTTTCTTTTCAGACTTTAAATTTTGCAGCTTTTTGTTTTCCACACATACAAATTTAGAGTTTTTTTTTCCAAACTTCTTTCTAATAATATCTGTTTTTAGTCTCCGACAAAGCATTAATTTATGCAAAGTCATTTATCTATTCTCTTTTTTATGACGTCTAGAACTATTCTTTCTCTATGTAATAAATATTATTTTTATTAGAATTAATATTTCTAATAAAATGTATACTCTATACATGGACAAATAATTATTTTTCTCAACAGTTAATTTCATTCAATTATGCTTCTATAAATATGTATGTAATATAATGAGCAAGCTAATAGCCCTAAACAAGTTTTCCCAATAAATGCCAAAAGAGAAAGTATTTCTATCTAGAATTACCCCTATCCCCAAATCAATTTTGAACTGATGGCTCTCCTCAGATGTGCTAGAATATTCAGACCCTAGAATTCAAATACCAACTCAAACATGGCATTTATCTAATACTTAACTATTAAATAGAAAATCTGAAATTTTCAGACATCTATATGTCTTCAAATCCAGCTGTCTAACTTAAACAGCCAGATTAGACTGAACTAAATTCATATGCACAATATATTAATAGCAATAGCAACATAACATTGCCAAAGTCTCAAAAGCAAAATTATAATAGTAAGAAAATCAAGTCATACATCTAGTGTCTGAATATCTTAGTGCCTCACTAAAGATAGCCATCAACTTGAAACTGGTTTTGGAATATGGATAATTCTAGACAAAGATTTTAAATGCTTTTCAAAATGCTTTTCTTCTGGCATTTATTGGAAAAACTTGTTTAGAGCTATTAGAACACTTATTATATTATATTTGTAGTACAAGCTTATTAAGTTGAGTCACATGATGTATGATTTGATTTTCTTACTATATATATATATATATATATATATATATATATATATATATTGTAACGACATATATATTAAAATGGATTATATCCTGTATGTGAGGGGTCAGATTGACTTTAGGTCAACATGGATGTGATGAGAATCTCAGCCTGTCTTGCCTTAGAACATTCCATCATCAGATTTTCAATTGGATGGACAATTGAAGAGTTAGAGTGTGGGGTTAATTGAAGCCTGTCCATTAAAGTATGAAGATAGGCTATCTTAATATATATCTGAGCACTTATATGTGTAGAGATGATAATCTGAACCAATTGATGATTGCTGGTTTAGCATGAAATATGTAGATTGGTGATTATTTATCTTTTCAACATATATGTGTTCAAGTGTATCAGTGTTATGAGATAGTGTGGAGAGTGGTGGGTCATGTGAAAGTCTGTGCTTACATATCCTATAAATTACAATGCATTAAAAAAGACAAACATATTTATAAAGGTTAAATAATAATAATAAAATTACCATTAAATAATCATGTTAAGGTAGAAGTAAAATAATAATAATAATAAAACTACCATTAAATAATCACGTCAAGGTAGAAGACTTTTCAACAGTTTAAAAAACAAAACTAGAAAAAATGTATTTTTTTTGAAGCTTTTTAAAAGCTGGAAAAAAATGGGCTTTAAAAGTTTTACATTACTTTTTATATTTTCTAACTCGTCATCATCATCAACCATCATCACTCCCCTGCAGGATGAATGTCTTTCCAAATTCAATCCCATCTCCGATTTTTAGCTTCTCTTCTCCACATCACTCCTGCGCACTTTCTTATTTCATCCATCCACCTCACACGTGGTCTTTTTCTGGGTCTTTTACAATCTCTTGGAATCCAGCTTAAGATTTCAATTGTCCATCTATTATCATCTCTTCTAGCAATATGTCCAGCCCAACTCCACTTCAGACTTTTTAATTTTTTCAATGAGGTCAGTAACACCTGTTTGTTCTCTTATTTTCTATTTAAGAATAGCTATATATCAATTTAATGATTGTTATTAGATAATTAACTAACCATGGATTACTTGTTTAAAAAATTCTTCGTTTTTGAACGTTGAAAAAATGTTCAACTATTATATACATTAGTTTTATAGGATGTGGATCTACAGAAGGATGGATACATTGGCGCTATATTATGAGATCATTTCTATCAATTCTTTGCAGGATGGTCTATCATAGATTATTTCAGCATTTCTGTATTTCTTTATTTCACTTTAGTATCTCATTTACCTATTTGTTTTCACAATCTAGAGCCCTTAATAATCCTCTGTAATTCAGAAATCCATGCTCCCTCTCTCTCTCTCTCTCACACACACAACAAAACACACACACACATATATATATTATAATGATCAGGGTGAATGTGGTGACTAAATGTAATCTAGACTACAGTGCACCACTAGGCATTTGAACCTAGAAAATTTATAAAGTAGACAGATACGTAAGTTTAAAAATTTTTTTTTTATAAATTTACATTTTAATTTTTATAAGTTTGCACAGTTGGATTTATAAAAGTTTGTTTTATAATGTTGAGTATAGATCAGTTACATAGATTACACAGTTAAAAACATTTCAAAATAAACATAAACAATCAAAATATAAAGTCATTGATGGAATAGCAGAGGGAAATTTATAAGAAACCCAATGGCATTCATCATAAGATGCTGCAATGACACCAATAACTTAAAGGACATCCGAATAAATACATTTTAGATACTCACCATAAGGTATCATTATTTACCGAATGGCTATATATTTTGATCAAATATGAAAACCAAAAACATAATTAACTGATAACAAATCCATGCAAGCGTCTATACCCAACTTAGATTTAATGCATTTAGAGTGTCGAGTATGAATAGATTACATAGATTGCATTTGAAAAGAAAATATTTTATCCCTTATTTAAGCTTAGGCCAAAAGTTTGCAGTTAAACCAACGTCAATCCACCTGTTATATCAATGTATTCAATGTAATACAAATATGACAGCACAAATATAGGTTAAGAGACACAATTGACTTTTGTCCAGATAGGAATACTATATCTATCTGATGAGAAGAGCAATAAAAAAACTCCATAGGAAGGGACTGCGGTCTCCATCTTATTATCCCTTCCATAGGCAAAACGGGTGAGTGCAGCATATACTGCGATTCTGCACATAGCAAATCTCATATTACATCTACTAATTACACCAATATATCCAATCCATTGACCCCATTTAACTATGAAACAAATAACCCAAGATTTCCCTAACCTAATAAAACTAATATAACTTTACAAATCTATATAGCCATTCATGCCTGACTTAAGTTTAACATTTATATAATTTAGTTTAATGAAAAACAAAAAATCATAATAAAACTTAAAAGAACAAAAAAAAAAAATGGAAATGATTTTACAAAAGAAATACACCAAATAAAATTACTTATTAATAAATTAAGTTGGTCAGATAGGATTCTATTTTAATGATTTTAAATACGGAACAAGTTCTAAAATTAAAGTTCTTATTGTTTAGTATACTGGAGTTTTAGAAATATATTTAAAGCTTATTAGAGTTCATAAAGTTTTTACGGTTTTTAAAAAGTTCATCTTTATCCATTGCTTGCCATTTGAACATGAATTCCCATGCCGTCCTAAAGAGATTGGTATTCTGTTGGCTGTTTATTTATTCATCCGGAGGTCTTTTACTTTAGCTGGTCCTCAATGTGGAAAACGATTGGTCATTTCTCTTTCTTTCTTAGCAGAACTGAAGGGATTGAAGAGTGCATCTTTTCAATCCCTTCTCCTTCAACTCCGCACTAACACATATCACCACTGCTGTCATACATCTCTCTCCCAGCTCTTTCTTCACTAACTTTTTATAATAGACTTTCAGATCCAGTGGACATTACGTCACAACAATGGTGATGGTCTTTTCACTGAGGTCCGATTCCATGAGTGATTTCTTTTATTGGCCATTCTGATCCCATTGTTTTTCTCTCCTATCTGACCTTTGCTTATACATTTTAAATGCCCAAGGACTAGTTTACATTTAACTAATTAAAACAATCATTTTCATTTTATGATTAATTAATGTGTTTTCCAAAATTAAAGATATATTTTTATCTCTAAATCTTTTTAGGTTTTTGCTTTTAAAATACTTTTTCTATTTTTAATAAAGTTTTATTGTAATAATTTTTTTTCATCTGTGTGATTTTATATATATATATTTGAGTTTAGATGATATTTAATTTCAATTTTTAATTCTTAAAAAAAAGTTTTTATTTACAAACTTTTCTTTTTTTGTGTTTAATAAAAAAAATAATGTAACGGTGTATGTGCCCATTACAATATATATATATATAAGAATTGTTTATATGTAAAGTTATTTGTCAGATATGTTGATGATTGTTTATTTGTTTTTGAGAATGATAAATTGAAGGAATTTGTAAATGAGTTTAATTGTTTTGATCCTTTTATAAAATTTGTGTTAGAAAGAGGGTGGGTTAGATTTTGGTAAGTTAAAATTTTTAGATCTTTTGGTGATTAGAAATGTAGAGACTAATTGTTTACTGTGCAGTCATTTTGTTAAAAGTAAAGAATTAAGATCTATAATTAAACCTGATAGCTATCAGTCTGTATCTCATAAAGTAGCTGCTTTAAGGAATTATTGTCATAGGAATAATAAATTAAATAATTCTAGTGGGGTAGCTTTGTTTCAGAAATATCAATTTTATAAAGATTACTTGAGGATTAGTTACTCTGATGTATTTGTTAAAAGTATTTTATTTAATAGTAATATTTGTAAGGATGTAAAGGTTAAAGAAAAATATGATTTTATTTCTTTGCCATTTAAATTGTCTTCTTATAAAATTGTATGTAGCAATAGTTAATTGTTTGGAAAAAAGAAAATTGCTTGGAAAAGGGGTGTTACATTGAATAATTTATTAAATAATACAAAAGAAATTTTTGGTAGAAAAACTATTCCTGGTGTAGTATATTTCATCCCTTGTTTATTTCGTAAGAAGGTTTACATAGGTCAGAGTAGTTTGAGTTTAAATGAAAGAATAAAGGTTCATAAAAGTAGAGTTAAAATAGATATCTTAGTTCTGCTTTGTATGACCATGAAAAAGATACAGGCCACACTATTGATTTTGATGAAGCTAAGGTTGTCTTCTTTAAAAGAAATGAAATGAAAAGAAGAATTAAAGAAACTTTATTATTGAAAATTTATTATTCTGAAGCAATTAATTTATTTAAGAGTTCTTTTAATATTAAGGGTGGATGGGAAGTGAATGGATTTGTGGGTAATGTTTAATATTATATATTGTAACGTTTATTTATATACGTTGCAAATATATTAGCATTTGGTAAAAGCTAAAGAAAGTAAAAGTAAATTTAGATTTTTTTTTTACTAAAATTTTTTTTTTAAAAAAAAATAACGTACAATGAAAGTTAAATTATTCTTTCATATTTTTTTTTAATTAATTAGAAATAAAAGTTAGAATTGGAGAGAACAAAAGACACAAATTACCAATCTAGATAAAAGAAAGTAAAATATTTCAACTAATTAAAGATGGCAGAATTATGCTGAAAAAAATAAAGACTTTGTAACATAAATTTTATAAAAAATATATAAGATTATCAACGTATATTTTGACAAACAAAAGATATGCACAGAAGTCTGAAAACTGGACCTCTAGTATAAAATAGAGGGCTTCGGTTGGTGGAACGTCTTGGTTTGCCTGATATTCTTTTGGTTGGTTTTGGATTAAAGAATCCAGACCACTCTATGATGAAAAAGTTCTTCATACGAGAGTAGACCGGAGCTTTAGTTGACATCGTTACCGATGGACACCAGAAAAGCTTACGCGACTAGCCTATGGAACCAGCACCAATATCAACTAATAATCAAAGGTTGTGAGCTCATTTTAACTCCGAAAAACTATGCATAATTATCTATAACCAGCGTGAATTCACTCAAACTTACCGGTAAGACTACTTATTCCTGATTGTGACAAAATTAAGCATTTGCAAACAAGTCTTAAAATAATTCCGATATAGACATTAATTTTTTTATTAAAGAGACTTTCATTTAAATAATTTTATACAAGATCTTGGAAATGAATTGTAATAAGTGAACATTATTAAATTACTTTATCCAACTGTTTTTTATAAATTGATTCATGTTCTCTCCAGTTTAGTTAATTCGTAATTTAACTTACAAATATTTTTAGTTTGTTGGAATAAAAGAGATTTTACTTTTATCAACCTTTTTCATTGTGCGTTATTAATAATAGGTATTAATTATTATTAAATTTATTAATATTATTTTAGTGATGTTTAAATATATAATTTACCTTTGCCAATGTGTTTAATAAATTCCAGGAATAATAATATTTTAAAAAAATAATTCTCGTTACTGTATGATGCAATACCGATTAGTTTAAAAGTATTTTCTTTTTTTATTTGCGAGACGTGCTGGCGACAGATTTCTGTGGTCTCTTTAGAATAAAAGGACCTGATGCCCATATTAAATAAATTAAAAGCTGATTTCATCAATAGCATAATCCTCAACAATTAATAGGCTGAGTTTGATCAGGAAATATAGTTATATTTTTAGAAATAGAAATACAACTTTCTTCTTTTTGACATAACTTGATCAACTCATGCGCAGTTTGTGTAGAGGCCTAACAAAATGCAAAATGTTATAATATATTGTGTAGTTTTTGTAGTTCTTTGCACTTGAGAAGTCTGCTTGTAGCAGTGAAACCTTTGGTAGTGTTTTAATATTATTTGTATGCTGGTCTGGTTGAATTTTGGATTTGGGGTAGTTTTGATTATATATATATATATATAATCAAAACTATTTTCCATATATATATATATATATATATATATATATATATATATATATAATGGAACTATTAAAAATAGAGTCACAATAATATTATTGTATGAATTAAGTAAAATAATTCCAAATTAAAAGTATGTTTGTTACTAAAGTCAAAACAGATAGGATGTGGGATATTGATGTTGTATCACAGAAAAAGAAATTAAGAAATAAATAAATATTAAATAGATTATATAAATATCAAACATTAAGCTTTTTTTATATAGTTATGTAATATTCGAAAACTTGAGATATACAAATTAATATGAAAAGGTATATTGATGAATTGTACATGTGATTCTGGCTAGAATTGTCTGCTGGCTTAGTGCTATTAAATATAAATTTTATTTTCTTATATCTCTTCACACTAACTTGCATATCTCAAGTTTTTGAGTATTATATAACTATATGAAAATAGTTTAATGGTGGTTGAGTGGTCAGCACAGCTTCCTTACAAGCAATTGTCCCAGATTTGCAGGTTCACTTCCCAGCCAATGCTTTGACACATGGGAAAAAAAGATTATATTAATTGCGCGCACACACACATATTGTGACAGTCAGTCTTAAATGACTGCCACAAAGATGGCTGCAAGCATAGTTGCAGCTCAAACAAATGTACATATTATAATAAAAGGAGTGGTCTGTGCAGGTATATTTTCTCTGTTGCTTACACACACAATATATTGTAAATAAATAGGATGAATGATGATAATACGCTTATAAATAAACAAATGTGGACACCACATGTAAATATGTTATTTGCTGTTAATAAATGCTATATATTTTTTTTATTTATGATATGAATAAATATGGCAGGAGATTAAAGAAATTATTGAGAGAAACTGAAAATGTATTTGCAAGTAACCCATCAGTAAACATGTTTTATTTTGATTTTAGTTTAGATTCTCAAATGTATTTTTTTTTCTGTTGCTTGTTGAATATTCTTTTTGGAAAACTTAAAAACAATTTTTATGTGACAACAAGTATACAGTTTAAGTTTTATAATTTTTTTTTTTTTTTAGAACTTAATGTTCATGACTGCAAGAAAGCCAATGACCTCTTTCTTTTATTGTATAATGTTTTTGGAAAAAAAATGTAGAAATTGTATCAGTGGTTATTCGGCTTGACACCTACTCAAAATTATTTAATTAAATAAATGTGATTTTATTTTATTGTTTAAAGAAATCAAGGGATTGGAATTTAAATGGTCTGTGAAATTCTGAAATTAATTAAAAGATAAAGTTATCGTAAGACAAATTTTTTTCCAAAGAGATAGCTAAAATTAAATCCATTGTTTGGACTTAAGTAATTAAAAACAGGGATTAATAATTTAATTAAAAACAGAAATGTAAAAGCAATTACTTGTGGAGGGGATGAGAGAATACACCCTGTAATGGGGGGGGGGGATATATAAAGGCTGGTCAGGTGAAATTTAATTAGTTAGCTGGGTTATATTCATTCATATTCACAGACACTCTTACCCATTCTCTTTGAGTTAGCAGTATAGTTTTCGGAGTGTACAGATGGAAAAGCAGAATGATGAGTGTAAAAAAATATTTTTTCGGAATGCTGAATAAGTGGAAGAGTCATTAATAGCTGGATGTATTTTAAAAGGTGCAGACCAAGAAATATGAGACTTATGGGACTAAGAAAGAAAAATACAATTGAAATTATTATTATCAGATACATTTCCTAATAAGTATTAACCGAAGGGAGAAAGAATACTACCCAATTAAACAAAAGAAAGTGAAATTTAAGCTAATGTTTTATATCACTAAGGGAATGGAATCAAGATTTATTTGTGATAAAGCAATGGACATGGAGTAGAAGACCAAGTTCGGTACATTCGCACCGCTCGAAGACCTACATAGCCATCCAGTGATGTGACTTTCTATTTTTTAAAAGTGTAGCTGCTATGGACAATTTTCCAACCTTCATTGAAGCCCTGTTAAGTAATCATCTGCACAGCAGATATATATTGCCCTCAAAATCTTAGCCTGGAGAAGAATAAAGCCTTCGGGAAGTATTATTTATGTTTTTATATCTATTTTTGTGTCTTATTACTAGTAATTCATTATTTTACTAATATTGCTATTATTAAATGAATCAATGAATTGCGTAATTCAGTTATAAATATTTCTTTTGTAATTTTAACATAAAGGTACATGTAATTCATTGAAGTATAGGAAATATTTCAAAATAGTTAAATAGAAATAATTGGGTGGTTTGGTCATTGGATGTATGTGTTTCGCCTTGTAATAATAGTAAATTTATTCCATTCGCTATGTGCAGGATTGTTTCCATAAAAAATAAAAGTGTTAGAAAGTGTTCCAAATAATTATTATTGTTCGCTATGGGCAGGACTCATATTATGGAACTTTTAAGATTCAAATTGTAATTGAGCACGAGTTTGTTCCCCTTGTAAATTTATTCCATCTGTTACGTGCAGGATTGTTTCCATAAGGAATAAAAGTGTGTTATAAAGTGTTCCAAATAATTATTATTGTCCGCCACATGCAGGACTCATATTATGGAACTTTTAAGATTCAAATATCATTAACTCATGGCTAAATCATTTTTGTTTATTATGAAACACGTGCATACCATGGCCAATACATTGTTTTTGTATAAGTAATTTTTTCCAAGTTTTGAGTTTAAAGTGTAAGCAGGGGAGAATTTCAGACCATTCCTTTCCCATTTATGAAAATATTTAAAATTTATGTATACGCTTGAATTTTAATTAATATCGTTTATGTGTGTGTGTTTATTCTCTTCTTTATTCTGTAAATATTTATATAATCATAGAGGGCTTAATAAATTTAACATCTAATTTTAAAGTATGGCATTGTGCTGTGTATTTGATAAAGATATTATTGTTTGACCTTTTCTGTTAACGAAGCAACAAACTACCATCCCAAGATCATGAGTTGATTGAGATAGTCAGGGATTAAACTTACCGGGATCGGGAATCATTCATTAGGCATTCACTTTTCTATTGATTATATATATAAAAAAAGAAAATATAAGAGAATATAATTAATCACATGATCATATCCCTTGGGAAGGGGAGCAATCTCTTTCTTAAGGTGGTGTGCAAAGGTTGCAGTAAACGAACCTTTCAAAGGTATGATTATAGTAATGTATATTTTGGATGCCTTTGAATATTTCTTAATTGCTGCTCGATGTTAGAAAACACATGTCATGCTCAATGTGTATAGAGATGCAGGCAGAGACCGTTACAATATATATATACTTTTTGGTAAGACATAATTTTGAAGAATTTCAGCAGTTTGCATATTTCATTCAAAGTATTTTGAATTCTTAATTTGAAACTAGAGCAGGGAAGAGATAGATATTGGCTAGTTTGGGACTATTTGTGGAATAGAGCAAGTATATGAAACAATGTATATAATTCTGTAATATGTACTCATCAAGGGCAGGGATATTATAATATTTTGATTGTAGATGAGGTTCAGGTTTTGTGAGTAAATATGGATTATTGTATATTTTCATATTTAATGGGTTATTTGCAAACATTAAAAATTAAAAGCAATAGAATAATTGTGAAAATGGTAGTCTTTGGATAATTTATAAAAAGAAAAAAATAATTATTATTAAAGATAAATCTGCAGAAGAAATCTTTTATAAGTTACATAAACAAGAAAATAAGATGATTAAATTATTGAGGCAAAAAGGATTAAAAGGTTGAAAATGTTTATGAAAAAACATTTTGATTAGAAAGGTAGATTAGTTTTTAAGCTATAGATAAACATAGTGTTTCACCAACAGACAACGCTTTATAAAAGGAGCATAAAATATGTTAAGGCAATTCATTTTCAACTATTCGATGTGAATTATTGATTATTCCATTTAATAGTTAGAAGTGAAGGAAATTCTATAGCAGAGAGTGATTTCTGGCTGGAGAAAACAAGATTAACAAGCTATCATTGGTCATTTTTTTACATTAAACATCTAATATGATAATAAGAAATCCTTGTAATCAAGTTTCATAGAAGAAAATAATCTAGTAATGAATAAATTATTTTTAAATATGTTCCTTTTCTCATTACTAGATTATTTTCTTCTATGAAACTTAATTGCAAGTATTTCTTATTATCATATTAGATGTTTATGCAAAAAAAAAGTGATCAAGGATAACTTGTTAATCTTGTTTTTTCGAGCTATGTCATGCCAAGATTGTGTTGAAATCTGAATGAAATTTGAATGTTATTTGAATGCTGCGAGTTTTAAAAAATTTAAGATTTCTGCAGATCTCCAGTTTATAAACCATTCAGCTAACCATCCAATATCGGTTGGTAAGTGAATGATTTATTACATATGTAAGACTTATACAGGTTGGATGATTACCTTGAATAAAATATGAATATTTTTATTTATTATGTTAAGTACTACAATTAGAAGTATATATTATCCATCCTCTCCAAATCTGCTAAAGGACCTATTTAAGAAAGCTTTATCTTTTTTGCCAAAAGGAATCAAATTATATAAACAGAAAAAAATATCACATGATCACCATCTCACACTAGCACATAACTGTTATTACACAGGCAAAAACTCTCCATATAGTAGTGCCACCTTGTGCTAACCAGAGTAATCAATGGATGCCAGAAGGCTTGTACATAAAATTCTTATCTAGTGCCTACTCATCCAATATCCGCAGACTAGTTTCTGGCCTGTGGCCTTCATCAGTGAGCATTAGATCTAAGATCTAGGTGCAGTGCTCTCAGATCCAAGGCTCCTCACTGATGAAGGTCACAAGCCAGAAACTAGTCTGGGGATATTGGATGAGTAGGCACTAGATAGGGATTTTATGCACAAGCCTTCTGGCATCCAGTAATTATTTTGGTTCGCACAAGGTAGCACTACTATATGGAGAGTTTTTGCCTGATTATAAAAAAATATGTTTTATGAAATAAAATATAATAGATGAATATTATCAGATCATATGATATTCAAGCACTGCATGGGATGGGTTGAGCTTCAATCCAATAACTTCAAACTCATGAACATTTCACTTTATCAAAGTGCACAAGTAATGAATTATTAGACATATTATTTTATCTATTGCTTATTAGCAAAATTACAACTTTTATAAATATACATTTTTAATTCAACAGACGAAGCCAGAATGCTATAAAATAAATAAATGGATTTTGATACATAAAAAATATTATTTATCTAATTGTTTATTTAAATAAAAAAACATTAAGAGCAATATTTGGTTTATAATATTAAAATAAATAAAATAAACAATGTTTTTTATGAATATTATATAAAAATATTTCTACGATTTCTTTTAAAATTTGTATTTATTTTATATAAATTATATAATGTTGTACAAATTTTACCTTCTGTCTTGATTATATTTTACGGCCTTTATTATGGTATATCTTTAATTATCTGGAAAAATAAAGTATAAATGTAATTAAAATATTCTTAATATAATAAATACTTATATCAATAAATAAAAAATGATTGATACTTCATTAAGAATATGTCAAGCATTGGTGGTCGAGAGGTCAGCACAGCTGCCTTACAAGCAGTTGTCCCGGGTTAGCGGGTTCGCTTCTCAGCCGATGCTATGACACATGCCAAAGACAGTAAATTTAAACTTTCAACTGAAACGAGACAATGTAGAAAAAGGGTAAAAAAAAAAAAAGAATTAAGTATTTAAAATTTAGTGAAATGTTACGAAAAAGAATTAATAATGTTATATAACATTTAAACTGTTACAAAACTATAAACAACATTTTGTTCTTGGAATAAAAGTTCTTTCAATAATAAAAAGAAAAAATGAAATATTACTAAAAAGAGAGACACCATTGTACAATGTGTGGAAAATGTTTACAAAGATGTATGTGGTCATGTGCATCGGTTGTATAAGATGGAATGAATAGCTATAGAGAGTTTGAAAGTCTGAGTTCAAATCCCTTCTAAATATTATTATTATTATGAATAATTGGATCATTCTTATTAAGAAAACAACTAATATATATTTTTATTAATTATAGTATTTTAATGTATAAACCATTACAGACATATAATGTGTACTAAGCTTGTGGTTAAGACCTGTAGAGGTCCTACCTTCGCATTTTCACGTGCATAAAAATCTTTTTGTTGAATGTGTGTTAATGTAAGGATTTCTATAACTAAATTGTACACTGCTACTAAAGTTTTTTTTTTTAAATTTTAATTTAAGAACAGTTAGTTATTTTGAGGTAAAAGGTAACGTTTAGAAGCTTAAGTTACACGTGGCTATTGATCGATCGTTTTTGAAAGTAAAAATTTTTCATCTTTCTGTGCAAAAGGGTTTGAAGAGTAGGAGAGAAAGTATAAAGTTAAATATAGAATAGCAGCTTGGCAAATAAGTAATATGGATTGCATTTGTATTTTACAATGCATATATAATCGTCAGAAAGAAATTAGACATGCTGTAGTAGAATGTAATATATGTGATAAGGTTTTCCACTTGAAATGCTTAAATAAGACTAGGAAGGATGTAGCAGGTTTATGGTTATGTAGACAATGTGTGAATGTGATAAAAGAGGTGAAAAAGTGGTTTCAAAGTGTAGATAGTGTAAAGAGAAAGTCAGGAGGAATGGAGCAAAATATAGTTGAGGAAGGCAGGAAGTCAGGAGTAATGGAACAAAATGTAGTTGAGGAAGACAGGATAGAGTATGTTTGTAGTGGAGTGAGATATGGATGGAAAAATAGGTAGTGCATTGGAGATGGTTGGCCAAAGAATAAGTAAGATAGAGGAAGAGGTGAAGGATGTAGAAGAAAAATTAAAATCATTAGAGATGAAGTGTGAGCAGATAAAGGGATTACTGAGTAGGAATGATAAGGAAGAAGTAGATGAGGAAGTCCAGAAGGTGGTAAAGAAGGTTGTGAATGAAGCAGAGAAAGTAGACTATGAGACAGTATTGATAGGGGATTCATTAATAAGAGAATGTGGAGATATAATTGCAAGGGAAAATAGAAACAGGTATGTAAGAGTATGTTTGCCGGGAGCTAAAATTAGGGATGTTGCAGATAAAGTAAAGAAGCAAGGGAATAGACATGTATATGTTATGGTAGAGACTAATAATTTATCAGAGTCATCAGAGAGAGTAATGGGTGAGTACACAGAACTGATTAGGAATTTGAGAATGGTTAAAGGAAGAGTAGGAATACTTGGATTATTACCAAGATTTGATAAAAGGTATATGTTAGATAGGGCGTGTTCTATAAATGAGAGATTGAAAGAATTGTATGAGAGAAATGATGTTACGTTTGTGGATGTGTGGGATTTTTTTATTGGGAAGAGGGAGTTATTTGGTAAAGATGGGTTGAACTTAGGGAAACAAGGAAGTGAAGTTTTAGGGAGTCTGATTTATAAAGAATATAGTTCGGGAAACTTGTAAAGGGGGGTGGGATTTTAAATTGTAGTGTTATTAAAAAGAAGAAGAATGGATGGGATGTAAGGATTAAACAAAGGGTAGTTGATTTAGATATAAATGTAGATGTGGAGAGGGAATGGGTCTGTAAAATTAATGGTAAGCAAGTTATTTATAAGCATAATGGGGAAGAAAGAATAAAAAAAAATTATAAAAGAGTAGTTAGGAAAGAAAAAATTGTAAAAATTGGGTATATGAATATGCAAGGTGGTAGGAGACCAGAAAAGTGGCAGGAATTAAGCAAAGCAATTGAAAATGAAGAGCTTGAGGTATTAGTAGTAGTGGAAACACATCTAAGAGAAGAAGAACCTGTTTTGGAAAATTTGGTATGGCAGGGTATAAATAGAAAAGAGAAAGAAAAAAAAGGGTGGTGGTATAGGTGTTATATCAAAAAAATATTTAAATACTGTTAAATGCCAAGAAAATTTGTGGCTTGAAATAAGGTTGGGAAAACAAGAATGGATGATGACTATAGTTTATATAGCTACTGGAGATAGTCAAACTATAATGGAATGGAACAATAGCATATATGAGTGCCTAGTTAAGGATATAAAGAGTTTTAAAGAAAAGGGGAAGAGAATAATGGTTATAGGAGATATGAATGGGCATATTGAAGAAATTGATGATGTAGACAATAAGAATGGACAGCTTTTGAAGAAATTTTGTCAGAGAGTAAATTTGAGCATTGGAAACTTATCTAATATTTATGAGGGACAATATACATGGTCTAGGAATAATATATCCCACACAATAGATATATCTTGGTAGAGAAAGAGGGAATGAATAAAGTACAGAAAATTAAGGTGTTTGATAATGAAGAGAGAGTATGTAATAGTGATTATAATTTTGTTATAATTGAAATGGTTAGTAATGTGATGGAAAATAGGAATAAAAGTAGAAACAATAGTGAAAGATGTGGATGGAGAGTGAATGTTAAGAATAAGTTAGAAGAGTATAAAATACAAGTTGAAGAAACCATGGAAGAGTTGATTGGAAATGAGTATAAAGACTGGTGTGATGAAATAGAAAAAGTGGCAAATAGGGTTTTAGGTAAGAATATTCAGAAGAATAAAAGTAATAAAAAAATGAGAGTTAGTAAAAGTGTAAAAGAGAGGAAAAAAGCATGTAGAAAATATAAGTGTGCTATTAAGAACAAAGAAAGTGAAAAAGATATTAATGCTAAATGGGAAAAGTACTTAGATAAGAAGAAGTTAGCTAAAATAGATAATTATAGAGAGAGAATGAAACTAAATAGTAAATTATTGGATGATATTAATAAAAGTGGAAGAGATGGGAGTAAAAAATTTTGGAATTACATTAAAAGGAGAAATTTAGGGGGGAGAGAGATAGTATTACTGGATGAGGAGGGAATAGAATGTAGCTCTAGAGAAGAATTAGAGAGAATATTGAATAGTTATGTAATGGATATAGAAAAGATGTTAGATGTGAAGGACAGAGGGATAGAAAATATGAAAGCATATAGTAATGGGAATATTACATTTACAGAAAATGAACTGAATGAGGCAGGGAAGAAACTGAGAAGTGGTAAGGCAAGAGGATTAGATGGATGGGCAGCAGAGATGGTAATGAATTTGGGGCATAGGGCAAAAGTAAAGTTACTATTGTGTTTTAATAAGATGGCACAGAAGAGAGTTTTTCCGGGTAGTTGGAGTAATACAAGAGTAAGATTATTATTTAAAGAAAAAGGTAAGGATCATAGAAAATTAAATAATTATAGACCAATAGCAGTAACATCAGTTTTATATAAGTTTTTTTATATATGGTGGCTGGAAGAGTTGCAAAATGGATGGAAGACAATAATGTAGTGGGGGAAATGCAAGGAAGTTTTAGGTCAGATAGGCGTATAGGAGATAGTTTATTTGTAGTTACACAACTTATAGATATGAGTGTAAATTCAGGTAGACAGTTATATATGAGTTTTATAGATATAGAGCAGGCATATGATAGAGTGAATAGAAATAGATTATGGATAAGTTTAGCAAATCTGGAAATGGATGAAGCTTTAGTGGGTGTTATTAAAAAATTATATGAAAATAATTACTATACATATCAATTAGGGGATATAGAATCAGTTAAAGTTAAAAATGGGGTGGGACTGAGGAAAGAATGCCCTATGTCACCTATTTTGTTTGTGTTGTATTTGAGTGAAATGGAGAGAGCAATAGAAAGTCTAGGAAGAGGGATAGAGATACCTTTAACAGGTGGCAAGAGAGTATATACATTGTCGGGTCTTTTTTTGTGGATGATTTCTTTTTGTGTGCAGAAAGAAGAGAAGATATGGAAGTTATTCTGATGACATGCACAAGGGTGGGTAAAGATATGGGGATTAAATTTAGTGAAGAAAAATCAAATATAATGATGGTGAATACTGGGTAAAGAGAAGACAAAGATTTCTTATTGGGGGATATAAAGTTAAGTGTGGTGAACAGATATAGTTATTTGGGAATCATCTTGAGTAATAAAAAAAATTGCTTGGATGAATGGGAGAAAAATTTGATAAATGAAGCAAAGAAAAGAAAGGGATTGATAAAGAAATTAACAGTGTTTTCATATAATAAATATGATGTAGCTAGAATTGTATGGAAGGGAGTGGAAGTAGCAGGGTTAACTACAGCAATGATGCATTATGTGTTAGTAAAGGGGTATTAGATTGCTTAGAAAAAGTACAAAGGGAAGTAGGAAGACATGCATTAGAAGCTGAGGTGTGGACAGCAAAAGAGGCAATTCAAGGAGAAATGGAATGGTCAAGTTTTTATATGAGGGATGCAAAAAGCAAATTGAAAATGTTCGGTAGATTGCAGTTTATGGATAATAAAAGAATAGCCAAAATAGTATTTAATTGGGTTACAAGTAAAGGGCAGGCAACAAGATGGATGAGAAAGGTAATGTAGTATGCAGAAGATTTGGATAAAGAATTTCTGTCAGTATACTTGTACAAAAGATGGGATTATTGTGTTGGGAGGATTGTTAAATGTTATAGTGGGAAGGAGTGGGATAGAAGAATAGATGCACTAATAAAGAATAGGGAGTTGGAGAGATGGAGAACAAGTATGGAGAGTAAAACGAGTTTAAATATATATAGAAGTAAATGGAACATTGGGTGCGAGTTAATTTATGATAATAGTAAGGAAAGTAGTTTGTTGTTTAAGGCTCGAACGGGATCTTTAGCAACAAGAGAATATACACGTAAATGGAAAATTTGGGTGATTTAGTCTGCAAGTTGTGTAAGGAAGGCATAGAAAATATTAGGCATTTGTTACTTCAATGTAAATGTTTGGAAGCAGAAAGGGTACAAATAATGAAGTTATGGAAGATTAAATATGAACAAAGTGATTATACAGAAAGTTAGTTATTGGTTTTTATGCTAGGTTTGGGGAAAAATAAGGGGGATTTAGATATGAATGCCATGGAGTTGACAAAGATTATGTTGTGGAAATGGAATGGAGCAGATTATGGGAAAACTTAGGGTGGACAATGGAAAAGGAAGGTAAAGTGGCTAACAGGTTTCTCTGGGCATAGCTGCTGAGAGATTCCTGACTCCATTTAAGGAGAAGTCACAGTACATCACATCACATCAGCATATTCTTGAGGTTTACAGTCTTAATAAATATTAATTATCTATAATAGTAAAAAAAAAAAAAAAAAAGGAAGTTGCTTTATTAACCATTTTAATTTTCGAAATCTAAGATTTCGTCACTACTTTCATTCATATCACTATATTTTACATCTGGCATATTCCCATTTTTTCATAAATTTGTCTCATCTTTTGTACCATCAATGACTTTAGAAATTGAACATGCTAACCCAGGATTTCTCTACCCAATCACATACCTGACTAATGTCAACCTTTTTATTTTCCTTGTTGGTGTTAAATCATAATGTTCTGATATTTTCTCTATTCTACATGGATATAAGACCCAACCGATTTTTTTTTACTTTAAAATTTAAAAAAAAAGTATGTATATGCATGAAAATATGGTAATTAATGAAGATTACATAATTTAAAAGAATAATATATTTTGCATATGAATATTTTACATAAATATTCTTTTACATTATTGCTTGAATAAAAAGGAAGAATATTATATTATGAGAAGGATATTTTGATAATCTATAATTTTATCTATTTAATTTACTTATTTTCATAATTTTATTTAATTTTAGTATACTGAAAATATTTTTAGAAAAGTACAGTAATTATTATATAAAGAATATCTACACTTCATTATGTAATAAACCAAGTTAAAAGAGTTTTCCTGTTTCAGAAAAATAAGAAAATATTTATTTTTTTAATTATATAAAGTTCAGAAGTAACTCTAAAATGTGCTACTGCTAAAAATTAAAACAATATTATCAAATCATTTTTAATATGCAAATTTATTATTTTTTTAGAAACGTATTATTATTATGCAAATTAGTCTCCAGAAATATAGGAAATATAAATAAAAATATTGATTTAAAATAAGATGGTTGAAACTTGAGAATATATCTATTGGTAACATAAAATAAGTATATTTTTTTTTATGTGTCATAGCATCGGCCGGGAAGTGAACCCGCTAACCCGGGAGAACTGCTTGTAAGACGGCTCCGCTTACCTTTCGACCACCAATGCTTGACAAATAAGTATAAAATATTAATAAATGAAAGTATAAAAAAGAGTTGAACTTTGAATATTTTAAAAAAAGAATTACTATAATTTGACGTTCAATACTTAAATATTTCTTTAATGAACATTTATTTTTATATTTTATTAATATATATCATTATCAATGTTCTTACTCATGAAAATTATACTGATAATAAAAAGAAATATGTTTGAATGAGAAATAATTTTTTTTATCTATTTAACTTATTTTTCTAATGGTTATTTAGAATATCTCTAGATGCATAGATAGTGCATTTTCCTATCATATTTAAGATCTGGTGTTCAAATCTAGGCCATTTATTTTAAGAGACAAAGAAATTTTTTGTCAGATATTTAACTAATAATCAATCAAGCTATCTAACTTTGGTCATCAATGGAGTTATTTATCTAATATTGATCAGTAAATGGATATCCAACTATACTTAGTGAGAGTATACAATTCTGATGAAAAAAACACTCAAAATTTTAACTAGGCATCAATTGGCAACTCTAATGGATTCTGTCATCTTTGCCATTGTTTTTTTATGAGTAGCGGTTGAAGGCATATTTTGGTGTGCAGTTAGCTATTTATTAAAAAGGCTGTTTCTTTTTTAGTAATAAATACTAGTAACTTTTATAACTAAAGTAGTGTCCATAAATAGACTTAAGGTTTAATGAATTTTGAAGTGTATTTTAAAATTTTAAAAAAAATCCTGTATATGCTAATTATTTTATTGATAATTTTTTTAATTAAGTCTTGTGTAAAGTCACTTTAACGATTTAAAAATCGCTTAAATCTAATCCCCATCTTATTAACAGATAGAAAATTAGTTTATTAATATTTTCAAGCTTGGATAGTTATATACCTTAAAATTAAAATATAATAAGACTTTCTCTACTTACATTTAGTAGATGCTTTTTAGGTTTAAGTCTGTTCACTCTACTCCACAGGTCTTTGTTGTAAGCTTCAGTAATTAATAGTTTCTAGATTTTAATCTAGATTAACAAATTTGGAATTTTTCCATCAATAGATATCATAAGAAAAATTTTAACAAGTTTGATAAATATTATATCATTATTTAAAGGCTTTTTTTGTTTATCTTACAGACTTAGAGGTACTACTAAAGCATTATTCACAAAAAACTAGTTTAGAGGTATGGTGTAATATTATTATCATTTAGTTCCCACTGACTAATCAAGACTAAAATAGATGAGTTTTAGTAGAGTAAAAACCTCACTTCTAAAACATAAATAAATAGAGGAGAAATATAGAGGGTATTATTTTTTTTCTCTCTACATAAGGCATTAATTACCATTATCATATATAAATCATATGCGTAGACACACACATATATAAATGATATATTTTACAGGTTCATCTATGTATGATTTTGATTATAAATATATCGATGTCTCAGCTTGATCATACAAGCCATCAATTAGGTGATGAATAGAAAATTATAAAAATGGTATATTCATAAGCAAAATTATACATGGATGAACTGCAAAATGTATCATTTATATATGCAACCTGTGAACATCTTCATATCCATATATATAATTAAAACAGGCAAAACTCTCTATACGCATTACCACTCAATGCAAGCCAGAGATCAGTGGATGCCAGAAGGCTTGTGCATAAAATCCTTATCTATTGTCTACTCATCCAATATCCCCAGACTAGTTTCTGGCTTGTGGCTTTCGTCAGTGAAGATCCTTTGATCTGAGAGCACTGCACCTAGATCTTAGGATAGAGAGTTTTGCCTGTTTTAATAACAGTTATAAGCAAGCATAAGAAATGATGATCATGTGATGTTTATTATATATGGAAATAATTAATTAAACAGCACATAATATATAATCATATCCAATAATATTAATTTAATTTATGCTATTTGTAAATTTTTTTACAATATTTCACGTGGCAACGTTTGATGGAAAAATCAATGTTTGCTTAAACTGTTAATTCCCACCAAACATAGTAATGTAATTTTTATTTAAATATCACTGTAACATTCAATTTGACATCAAAGGTTGAATGTAAATTTTAAAATAATTTAACTAAATTATACTGCTATATTTGCTTTAGTGTAATTTATCTGACTGCTGTTTGTGTTGGTTATGAAAAAACGTGTCTGACAGTAATTAATTCCCCCTCCCCCATCAAACATTGCTACTTAAATAATTGTAAAAATTTCTATAGATGGCATAAATTAAAGTCACTTTATTAGATATTGTTATATACATATAAACATTCTTATAAACTGCAACAATTATTTGTGAGAAATAAATAAGTATGTATGTATATATACATATTAAATAAAGACTAAATACTAATGATTTTTTTCCTTATGTCATAGCATCGGCCGGGACGCGAACCCACATCCGTCTGCAACCAACTACTTGCTTGCAAGGCGGTTGCGATGACCTCTCGGCTAACAACGCTTGACAAATACTAATGATTTTAGTACTAATTTCACTCATTTTAACAATTATAATAACATAAACAATCTATGAGATCATTAAACAAGTTTTAATGATAAATAATCTAATTACTAAATGCATTACGTTCTAAAAAATACCTTTCCTATAATTCTGCAGTAATATCAATATTCTATGTAAATATTTAAGTGATATTGATTTTATTTTTATAGTAATAAGATTGCCTTTAAATAAATAAGATGGCATTAAACACATTAATTAGCTTAAGTTATAAAAACACGAAGGCCTATTTTAATATTTTTACTGAGAATAAATTTAATAAAGAATAAATAAAATTACTTATATAATAATAACAGAAGAATATCACATGATCACCATCTCATACTAACACATAATTGTTGTAAACAAAGGCAAAACTCTCCATACAGTAGTGCCACCCTGTGCTAACCAGAGTAATCAAGCATTCTGGCATCTATTGATTTCTCTGGTTAGCACAGGGTGGCACTACTGTATAGAGAGTTTTGCCTTTGTTTTGTTAACATAAGAATAATACAATAATCCAGTTGCTTATGAGAGAAGTATATGTGTTTCACTTTGTAGAGTTTTAAATTTCCCTAAATGCTTAAAGCATCACCACCCTTAAAAATAATTCAATATTTTACAAGATAAAAGTCAAATTATAGATTGAACACCAACATATTATAGAGAACTATATCATTACTTCTATTGTTTATTATAATTATTTTTGAAAATACATTAATAAATTTATAGTATTATTTATTTTTATTACATTTAACATTACTAAAAATACGAGAATGAGTCTAAAAATATATCTACCTTATATTGCTATGTTCAATATTTAATTTCTAAATACCAAATTATGTGGAATAAAAACTTTCACATTCTAAAAGTAAAAGGTATTGCAGTGAGATATTTATGTAGAAAATATCATTATCATAATACTATTATATTAAATGGTTAATTTAGTCCTTACTACACCTGATGGTATAATAATTTAATTATTAAAATATATTTTGGTTATTTCTATAATGATATTGCAATTGTTAATAATATTAAAATACCCTCTATCTTTAAAAACAAATTTTTTAAACAATGATTTACCACTGGGGCATCATAATAATGCATTTTCTATTTTGATCATTACAGTGCTATTCTAAAAAAAATTTTTTTTACACTGTCTGTTTGTTAAATGGTGACCATTTTATAAGGTTATTGATATCATATGATACTGTCATTACATCATAGTGCAATTATAATAGGTAGCATGATTTATTTATTTAAATTTTGTTTAGTATCCTCATATGGCAGTCTTTAATAAAATTTCTGACACACTAAAGGCAAAAAATATTTTCAACATAAATATAAAAAAATCTTCACAAAAAACAATACAAATTTTGTTTAGCATATAATCAAATATAATTTTTTATACAGAATAAAATTCACTAATAATAAATCTAAAAATGTGTACATTACCTAAAATACAATTTTTACTTAATTTTTATTTAATATTTTTATACAATAGAAATTTATATTAACACTTGGGAAAAGTAATTGTCATTATAACTTTAAATAATATTATCAAAAAAGAATTTAATTACTTGCATTATTTAAACTACATTAAGCCAACTGTTTAATCTAATTTTTATTTAATTAACTTTTTTTTTTTATAAAAAATGTCAGATAGTGATTTTCAAATTGGTTTTAAATATCATTACATAATTATAAAAACAAAAAAAGCATTGATAACATAGCAAAATATATGTTTAAAAATGTATATTATATTTAATTTTTTTAAGCATAGTATGTTTTAATTCAATGAATTCTGATTTAATGGAATATCAATTTTGTCTGCGATATAGCACTGTAGGTTAGTATTCATTTTAATAATAACATATTACTTCAAATTTAAGCCACACTTTTATTCAAATTATGAAGACGTAGAATTAGGGTGCAGCTTAAATTTAAAGCAAATATCTTAATATCTTATTTCTGATAATCTTCCACTTCTCAATGATCACATCTTTGTTTTATGCTCTATGCTTCCAAATAGTATTATAATCATTGATAGCTATTTATTTAGGGATTTCCCATTCACACCTTTTTTTAAGTTTCTATTTAAATAAATAAAGATGTTTATTAATTTTTAATATGTATTATAAAATCATTTTAATATATTTTTTTCAATTTTAAAATCCTACTTTGACTTACACTTGAGGGTAGCTTAAATTTGAAGTAATATGGTAATTAATGACTTCTTCAATTTTGAGGATATTTAAAATCAGATATTTAAAGTTTATTGAATTTATGGTAAAATGTTAATTTTTTTTGCCATAGGAAATCATTATAATTGTTTGTTTTTTGGTATGATATTTTTGATTTATAAAATATTTTGGGAGAATCGATTGATTTTATTATCCAGAATAAAACTACTTCATATTCCTATAGAATGATGTAATTATTGCTATATAATTATTTTTAAGATTATGTTGGCATATTATATATAATGATAATTAAAATATTTCCCATAAATCAGAAGTTCAGTTTAAAATGTAGAGATTCATTTTTTTTAATACGAACTTCCATTTTTTTTAAATATTATATTTAAAAAATATGAGCCTCTTATTAGTGTTCTGTGTTTATTTGCATTTTTTCTCTCTTTCTAATTTCCATAAATTCAAATCAACTTTTTCCAGAAAAAAAATGGTATTTCTTTCTGTTGCCCATGATATCATATAGGATGCTTATTTTTAATCTTAGCGAACAGATAAGTGACTTATTTAAATAGTTTCTTATATCCATAATTTTGCTTATTATGATTGAAAAATTATTAAATAAAATAAAAAAATAAAAATTAATTTAAGAAAAATATTTTTTATATTTTAATTGTTTATTCATATACTGATTGAGCAATGTAATTATTAAAGTTCTCAAGAAAATAAACAAATCTAGACCTTTTACTCCTTCATTATAAAACTTATTTAAGTGTACCCAACTGTTGAAAATGTAAAAAAAGATATTAATTTGACTTTCAAGTGCTTGGACATTGTGATAAGAAAAACTTAAAATTTATGTGTTTTAAATTAATCTTAGTGCTTCTGAAACATACTTACGGTCTTATATTCATAGCACTGCCATTTGCAGAGAAGGGTAAGTATATGTATAATATACATTTATTTAAATTTATTCAACTGTATGTAATGAATTAGATTGCCCATTTTTTCAAAAAGGAGAAACAAAATTTCTTTTTGTTTATGGAATTGGAATTATTGGCTATATACCATGCCTCCTTGATCTTAAACTTTCTCTCTATGCACACAGTGCTGGCTACTGTCAGTTCAAATGTATGGTCCATTGCATTTTTGTGTTTGAGAAATATGGATTTATATTCTGTGTTATCTCTGGCTCTTTTGTAATGAGATTGATGTTGTAATAACCTTGCAGTGAGGGTACATAATTCACCACAAGACTAATGCAACAATATCTTTACAAAAAGAGCCAAAGGTAATCCAAAATATAAATCCATATTCCTGGAACACCAAAGAACAATAGACCATAGATTTAAGCCCACACTAGCCAGAATTACATGCATCAAGAGAAATGATTCCAAGTTTGAGATCAAGGAAGCATGGCATATAGCCAACAACTCCCACTCTGTAAAAAAAAAAAGAATCCTGTTTCGTCTTTTCAGAAAAGTGGGTTATGTAATTCATATACATTTGAATAAATTTAAGTAGATGTATATTATACATATACCTACTCTCCTGCTCAATATTCAGTGCTATGAATATGAGAACATAAGTAGGTTTTGGAAGCGCTAATCTTAATTTAAAACATGTAAATTCTAAGCTTTTCCTATTACAGTGTGCAAGCATTTGAAAGTCAAATTACATTTTTATAAAAATGTTTCTATGTCAGATAAAATGATATTAATTAATTTTATTATCAATAATTATATTTATATGCTTTTATATATTTTTTAAAAGCAGTAATCAAAACAATAACTCAAAACAAAGGTTATTCTACTAAAATTGACTTACTGAATTCAGAAAGTGATATTGACTAACTTGTACTGTCTGATAATAAAATCTAAAATTAACTAACAAATTTTAAATTCATTAATAAAAGGCTTTTTAAATTTAAAATCTAAAAACAAAAGGCTTGTTTTTTAGTTTAAAAAACTAAATAAATAATTGAATGATTTGTCATTGATAAAGCATTAAAGCATCAGAAATAGAAAGTCATTGAGACAGTCCTTCTATGTTGCACCAAACTATGCAAATGTTGTTGCTTTAATGATATCTGTTGAATCAATTGCAACATTGATCATGAATTAAATAAAACCATTAGACCAAGATAAACAGGAAATAAAGAAGTCATATTTATGTTTTCTTATTTTTTCAATTATTGAATAAGTGCTAATATATATATATATATATATATATATATATATATATATATACAAGATGACTATGAATATATATATATTACAAGATGACTCCTGAGTCCTGCTAATATAAACAATTGAATTGCTCCCTAATTGCTGGAAATTCAACCACACAAAGAAAATGACCATTTCTTTCTGTAGCCTCATGATATTATATGAGAAGTACACTGAATTACAGCAAACAGAAAGATAAATATTAAATCAATTGCTTTAGATATCATGATTAATTTAATATTTGCTTCTCTATTTGATTCAACTTAACTTCCAGTATAATATCTCAGACCTGTAGAATGAAATTTTTTTTTCTGTAAAATGTCAACAGAATTTCAGTAATTAGAGGGGTTCATTTGTTTATAGTGACAGTGCTTAAAGACTCTCTCTCTATTTGTTAAATATATAAACATGATGCATGTATATATCTAATTTAACATAACATTTATATGTATTAAATACATTTTGCATGGTTTGCTATTAACTGGAAATTTCAGGATTCAAAAACCAAATATCAAGAATATGAGTAAATATATATATATATATAGAAACGTTTTGCATAAACACTTGAGAGTCAGTGTTTTAGATTAGTTTCTATACTCTATCCCCCACTGAGGATAGCAAACCAGCTTGAAATCAACTGATCTGGGAGTGAGCAAATGAAAGAGGTAGTTAATTTCTGACTCTTTTTTCGTTTATGTAAAACAAATCTTACACTTGTTCGGCGGTTTTGGTATAGCGCCATCTTTTGGACATATATATATATATATATATATATATATATATAACCCACAACCAAAGAACTTAATCCTTTAATTATTGTGCAGTAAATGAATGTTTTCTATTCCAGGATATAGAGTGAAATATAGAAAAATCTCATAAATGATTTGGGATTTAATTCATTTGATGAGTAATATTTTATCTTTGACTATTTCTGTGTAGAGAGATTCATTGACTATTAGAAGTTATTTCCTTTTTTGTTTGTATTACTTAGCATTTATTGAAAAAAATAAAACAATATATTTTTGTTAAATTAGTTTTTTCTAATCTATAAATGTATAGATATTATCTAATTATAATTATAATGAATTTGAACCCAGACTTTTAAGCTCTCTTTAGTCATCCATTCCATCCTATACAACCAACACACACAACCACATGTATAATGAAAAAGATAAATGTTTTTTAATATATATATTTCATGCTGAACCAGTGCTAATCAGCTGATCCAGATCATCATCTCACACACATATTGCTCGATTTATAGTAAGATAGCAAATCTTCAAACTTTAATGGACAGGCTTCACTCTTCTTCATTCTCTAACTCATCAGCTATCCATATCATTAAAAATCTGATGATGGCATGTTCAGAGCCCTTGTTTTCCAATTTTGCTGTCATACCCATGTTGACTGTAAGTTATTCTGACCCCTGATATTTAGGAACTTAAGCCCATTTAAATGCATAGAAGAGGAATGGGTAAAATACAGGCTGAATATGTATTGAAATACAAGTATATCATATATACTTTTAAGCTAGATAAAATTAGAGGGGATTTGAACCCAAACTTTCAAGTTCCTTTTAATTAAAGGGGATTTAAACCCAAACTTTCAAGTTCCCTTTAGTCATTCACTTCTTATACATCTAACTTAAAAGTATATATAATATACTTGTATTTATACAATACACACTCATCCTGTATTCTACTCATCCCTCTTCTGTATATTTAAATGGTCTTAAGGTCCTGCATGTAAGAGGTCATAATGACTTATGGTCAACATTGGTATGATAGCAAAATTGACAAACTGGGGCTTTGAACATGCCATCATCAGATTTTCAATGATATGGATGGCTTAAGAGTTGGAGAGAGAAAGATTGAAGCCTATCCATTAAAGTTTGAAGATTTGCTATCTTAATATAAACAGAGCACTGATTGTAGATATGTGTGGGAGATGATGATATGGACTAATTGATGAGTTCTGGTTTCATGAAATATGAATATTGGAGATCATTTTTCTTTTTTGCATGTAGATTTCATTTTTCTTTTTTGCATGTAGATTAAGTGGATAACTAAATGGGCGCTTGAAAGTCTGGGTTCAAATCTCCTCTAATTACATTTAGCTTAAAAGTATATCTTTAGATATTATCTAGATAAATAAACACATTTTTTATTTAGATTCTTCCAGATTTTCAATGGGCGTATCTTCTACAAACGATTTTTCTGAAAACAAGTTTTCCCGAATCAACTGTAATTTATTTAAAAAAGGATTATACTCTGAAAATACTTGAAATGATTAAAAATAAACCTAAAATGTAAGTTGTATTTTAATCATTTTCTATATGGATTGCATGCAATAAATGTTTGAATATTATATATATATATACACACATACCCAGAAAATAAACAAAATTGAATTTAAATTTTACTGTAATCGTTAGATACACCTAATTTAATGTTTATGCATAAGGATGGCAAAAATAATAAACAAAAGTTTTATTTACTCCAAATATTTTACTAGTCTATTAAAAATATAGTGAATTCCACATTGGTGGCCGAGTGGTTAGCACAGGTGCCTTACAAGCAGTTGTCCCGGGTTCGCTTCCTGGCCGATGCTTTAACATATGGAAAAAAAAGTTTATATTTGAAGAAGTGGAGTTTGTGATTCTTTTTAATTCCCGTTTCTTATGTATCATACATAGAATAGATATATTCAGGGCCAAACTGAGCTATAATCATATCAGGTAATCACAGAAATTTAACTCACTAAAACCGATGTCAGATAGAGAAAAATATTTGTCATTTGTTTTAATTATATATATTGAGTATACAGTATACATTTAGAGTTGTATTAAAGTTAATATGTAAATAATAAAAATTTGCTTACATTGTTTATTTTTTTATGAATTTGCATAAAGTGCCAAACTCCTCGTCCCCCGGAACGTAGCTGATGTCTAACTTTTCATTCACAAAATTTAAACACTTTATTGTTTGTTTATAATGGTTTATTATTTTGTTTTTGGTATTTTTTTTATTAATGTATATATATATCATATTTCTAAAAAAGTAATCTTCATATATGCGTATTATATCTTTTACAGGTAAGATTTTTTTTTAGATGTCATGTGATGTGATGTATTGTGATTTCTCCGTAAACGAAGTCAAAAATATCTCAGCAATTATGCCCAGATAAACCTGTTAGCAACTTTATTTTCCATTTATTTTGTTTTTGGTATTTTTTTATTAATGTATATATATCATATTTCTAAAAAAGTAATCTTCATATATGCGTATTATATCTTTTATAGGTAAGATTTTTTTTTAGATGTCATGTGATGTGATATGATGTGATGCATTGTGACTTCTCCGTAAACGAAGTCAAAAATATCTCAGCAATTATGCCCAGATAAACCTGTTAGCAACTTTATTTTCCATTCCCCACTCTAAATTTTCCCATATTCTGTTCCATCCCACTGTAATAAACTTGCAATAACGCCCTCTCATGGTAATCTACTAATCAGACAAATACTTTATTTAAATGACTTCCAGAAAATGTGGCTGATAAATAATATTAATAATACGTATATAGGAAGATAATTTCTTCTGATAAAATGTTATATATCCTCCGCACTACATAATAATACTTAATAGAGATTACTATCAACCTTACCCCTCATTTTAAATATCTGGTTGTGAATATTGAGAGGATGAGGGGTTATTAAAAGTGATAGCTGTGAATAAGTCCTTGGTAAGAATATGCATTTGCAAAGTAGATTCTGTTATTATAATTTTGCCAAAGGCATCTTTATAGTAGATTAAAATCACAAGTTGTATCATTGTTTGGTGCAGTTGATAAAGTTTCCAACTTAAGATCGCGAGGTCCCAAGACTGCTTCTGGTGCTCGAACTTCTTATGAACTTCGAAGCTATAAATGCCGTATGGTTTTTTTTTTAAATATATAAATGGTTTTGTAAAACGTTTATAAATGAATATACAAATTTGTATATAAATCATTTGTTACTTGCCTGAAGGTTTTTGATGATGGTATATTATTAGATATGACATAGATGATGGAAATAGTTCAACATATCACATCTAAATCATTCATTGTTTGTCAACTTTAAAGTACACATAAAGCAGAGAATTTTTTTTCCGAAAAGCAAGAATAAAATTTTAGATCTATCTTTTGCCTAATTGCATGTTAATTAATAATGTATGTTGCAATCAATGACCAAATACACAAAAGTCTGACCAAATAAAACATATCTCTACTTTTATATAAAGATTCATACATCACGCTATATAAATAAATGCTTATTTACTTATAAAGATTCATATAAGTGGCTCTCAGCCTTACTATCAATACAATTTTAAGACATGTTGAAGTGGAGGTGAGCAGCATTTGCTAGAAATATTGAAAAGCATTGGCTGAACAAAAAATGAGTAAATAAGTATTGATATCACTGTTTGATATGTAATACATCTCATTCCCAAAAATGCAGTTAAAAATGTCAAGCGTTTGTTAGCCGAGAGGTCATCGCAGCTGCCTTGCAAGCAAGTAGTTGGTTGCAGACGGTTGTGGGTTTGTGTCCCAGCCGATGCTATGACATATGAAAAAAAAAGAAAAAAAAAACAGAATTAAATGAATCAGATATATCTATATGAATAAAATTCACAACATTTTTTCAGATATTTAGCTTTAAAAAATAATTTAAAAATGTAGATATCAAATACTTAATCACTTACTAATTTGTTCATATTTTAGCATATTAAGGAAGAAAATATTATTGAAACTAATTGAATGAAGATTTCTTTGGGCATGACTTAATACAGTAGAAAGAGAGACAAAATCGAGAACCTGAAAAAAGTAAAAAATTATCTGTTTGGCTAATGTAATATACAAAACCATTAAGACATCATGTGACCTTACACTAGATTGACATAAAATAAAGAAAAGAGAAGAATATGTTAAGAAATAGAATGAATGCCATTATGATAACTGAATGTCTCTTGGCTTCTAGAGAAAGTGATTACACACACACTCATATATATATATATATATATAATGTCCATTAATTAAAACAGAATTGTAATTATAATAAAAATAATAAATTTAATGGTAACAAACTATTATAAACAATCCTTAAATCTGTAAAAGTAAATATCATCAATTCAAATACCACGAATCTCATATTTTAATGTTAGCAGTTTGTCTGTTTATTAAATGCATTCTATTCCTATTTATAAAAATTGCCTCCTTAATTTTTCTTTTATTATGGTTTCTCTCTTCATGAAGAATTTTCAAATTTTCATGAAGAGAGAAACCATAATAAAAGAAGAATTAAGGAAGCAATTTTTATAAATAGTGTAACAGTCAAGTTTGTACATCCGCATAAACAGAATTCAGAATCCAAGCAAAAGAGACCGAAGCTGACCAGACTAGAACTGTGACATCCCAAGTCTGACCACACTTCAACTTGTGAGCCAGGATTCCAAGACTCAAGACCCTACAAATGACCACCTTGAAATTACACGTAGTATACCTTTTTCCACATGGCCGACATAGGTCACGGAGACGCAATAAGACTGATGAATAAAAGAAAGGTTCTTAATTGACTAAAATATATCACTAATCTAATTTAACTTAATGCATAGTTTTCACATATATAGACTATAAATAGTAATTAGAATTGGATTGAATTAGATCAGTAATGAGACAGAGAACAAAATACATTAAACTAATTATATATTTATTTACAATTGGCATGAAATTGTTAAGTTTTACACATATCAGCGTCGAATGTATACAAACATTGGGTGGATAAGAGAACACATTCTCTTTTTATATACAATTCAAAATAGCTTTATATAAATAATTTCATTTTAATTTTCATAAATGGGTTTAACATATGCCCATCTTATGAATTACTTTACAACTGATACATATTTAATCACTACGTTTTGTCTATAAATCACGTGAAGCCAAATCCTATTATATTGGTGGCTATTATATAAATAATTATATTGAACTTTGATCATGACTTCATTTACTAAAATATACAATATGACTTAATAACGAGTGCATAAACCAGCTCAAGTAATGATCGATCGAACATGGCTTTCGAGAGAAATTTTCAGAATGCTGAAAGCGTTATGTTAAGGTGGGAGAGTTGGCTGAAATAAGATTTTACCAATGCGCTATGGCACAGGTAAACAATAATAGGAAAAGTTGCTCTGCGGATGGATGAAATAACTTCAGGGTTCTTGCGACAAACGCCGGTACCCTGTAACCGATCGCAATGCTGCGTGAAAGGAACATTGTGTTCAGGAAATGGTGGGGGACTTATGTGCTAACCTGGCTTTGGCTCAGGCTTTGCTACTGCTCTACCCTATAAGAGAAGATGTGCTGGGAATGCTGTGGCTCCATCTTGAGATACATATATTATGTATAGCAGCAAAATGAGAATAATTTTATAAAATAATATATCACATCCACCAAACAAAGAATAGTATATTTCATACTATGAAATACGAGTTAATAGCATATTAGCTCTATCAAATTGGGGCCATCTCTTGTGTAGCCTGATAATAAATGTCTATGCTATGAAAGGGAATATTACTACATCTGTACTTTGACATGCTCGATCTATTAAATTACTTATAGATAATAAATATTTAAGGAGGGAAAGTATATTTCTATGGACTTAAGAATTTAAATGTCAAATATACTTATAAATATGATCAAGGCTAAATTTAATTCTAAATAAAACTATAAGGTTAGGTTTTTAACTGGTTGATTAAAAGAGCCACATTTCACATATTAAATCATTTAAATAATAAAAAAAAAATAGGATTTCGAAACAGCGCAGAAAGTTGATGTTATAAACAAATTACGCAAAGATTTTCAAATAATATCTTCTTAAAAAGATGAAATTAAATGCACACTGTTTCGAAATATTGGCATATAAAATATAATAAGCATTTAAAATAAGCAAAGAAATATAGACACAACTGCAGTGATATAACTTTAAACTAAATAATTTACTTTGAAGTGAATGGAAAATATAAATAAGTCAGATTATTTAAACTTTAACATTAAATTTTGATAGCAATTGACATATTTAAAATATTAAATTAAATGGATTTAAGTTTTGGTTACATATTAGTTTTATAATTATTTTAAAAAGAGAGTTAGCTAACTTATATAGATATATTTACATAAAGAATTACACAGAATTACACAGAGCTCTGCGGTTTGAAAAATAAAATGGTACCGGTATTATTTATCTGGACTGTAAGTTCTTGCTGTAGGTTTGGTGAGTTTGACTGGGTGGCTGGTGGAATCATCTTTCCCATTATGTTAGGCTTGTCTCTTCTATCGGCATGATGGTGGTTTAGGTATTTTGATGACAAAACCCCGTTCTCCCGTGGAGTAACAGCAACAAAATGCCCGCTTTTAGCCGGACATATTATACATTAACAATTGTGAAGGATGGCTGCAATTCTCTCTAAAAATATGGCTGTCTATCCTCTTGTTAAAAAATACAGAGTATTTATATCTTTTTCTTATCGGAATCTATCGCCTCAAGACTCACTAAACTCAGGAATTTAATTAAATATTTTTCAATTTATAATCCAGATCTTAGATAACTTATGTTAGAAACATTCCATAAGCTATTATTATAATTAAGATTTTTCGTTGCAAACAATTGTCCAATTTAGATTTTAAAATAACTTAATTTTATCTAAGGAGATTTTAATTAGTAAATTTTGAACTAGTTTTACTTTTTACAGATTCCAGGTGTGGTCGTTAATGACACTTGTTTACAACCAGAAATCTTTTTAATTACTTGACCAGCTTTTATTTTTAATCTTACATATAATAGAAACTCTTTTTATTTAAAAACAACCTTTTAACATTTTTTTAAAACACAAACCTTTTTAACATATTTATTAAAAATAATTTACAAACATATTTTGATATAGCTTTTAAATATATTTTCGCGAAACTTTTTCCTGAAATATATTTAAAACAAGAAATCTTTTAACAATTTTTTAAAGACATTTAATATTATTTTTAGATAATGGCTTTTACATATTTTAAAATCATGTCTTTCTTCTATATAGCACAGATTATATATCCACATATGAAATTACAATATTAAACAACAAAATGAATAATTTACTTTTAACTTAAATAATATAATGAACATTTTTAGAAATATTAAATCAATTTAGTATGCTATAATTTTCCT
Organism: Epiperipatus broadwayi; assembly: GCA_028023455.1. Classification (NCBI taxonomy): domain Eukaryota; kingdom Metazoa; phylum Onychophora; class Udeonychophora; order Euonychophora; family Peripatidae; genus Epiperipatus; species Epiperipatus broadwayi. The sequence continues at coordinate 10,594,255 of JAQFVV010000031.1, read as the reverse complement.
AATCCTATCTAATTATAGCGTTGGTTCGCACGCAAATATATAATACTGTTTATACAGACATGAATGAATTTTTAATTTATTAATATTTAAATAGGTTCAAACTTAGCACAGATGAGAGTGTCATTAGGATTGATAGTGAAATGATAGGGGCTTGGAATGTTATCATTTCAATAGGAATAAAATGCATTTAATAAATAAACAAACTGCTAACATTAAAATATGAGATTCGTGGGATTTGAATTGATGACGTTTGCTTCTGCTTTGTTTTTTTTTTTTGATTTTTTTTTTAATTTAATGACAGTTGAGGCAGGTTTAAGAAATTAACCGAAAGTACTTCTGCTGATTTAAGGATTGTTTATAATAGTTTGTTACCATTAAATTTATTATTATATATATATATTCAGTGGAAGCTAATTTTTTATCTAAGGCAAGTGTTTAAAAAACTAGACTGCATATATTAATTCTACATAATCAACTGTGCCAATGCTTGAAAAAGTTAAATCAGTTCAATTTTTAGCCAATAAAAGTAGCAAATAATAACTCACTACGGCCAATTAGATGGAACTGTTGTCTTCACCTTTACTTTGTTGTGTGAAAGTCACATGACTTCTGATCAGACAAACCACATGATTATTATTGTTATTTTAAAGATGTATTATTAACAATTATATATGATCTTAACATAAATAAAATAGTATCCTAAAAATATCACCTTTTTACACATAGACACACACACACATATTTATATATATTAGAAAATTTTCATGGACTTTATAGATTAAATATTGAAAATATAATAAAATTTTTGGTATACTATTTTAGAACATATTGCAAATTGAAATCTAGTAATAGTATTGGTCTGGTTTTTTTTCTTAATTAAACTTTTTTTCTTAGTTACATTGTAGTGGAAATTTAATTAAAAGTGATATGCAGAAATATCCATTATGTTTTCTACAAATATAAAATTTCTAGCAGTTAATATTATATAATGCATAGAAATTAATAGTTCAACACTGGTCTATTAAGTAGATGAAATATTCCCAATTTATATCACAAGATAAAACTTTTATATGTAAATTAAGATAAAGAGAAAAGAGGACAATCCTTTTCTTAAAAAAAGTTTTATCTTGTGCTTTGGGTTGAGAGTATTTCATTTACTTAATTGACCCATGTTGGAATATATATTGTAATGGAAAACTTTACAACCACTAATCAAACAATCAATAGAGCTCACACATCACAATAGTATTCCTTGCAACCACCAATCAATTAATCAAGCCCCACATTCAAGGCACTAATTATAATGGAATAGGCATATCATTTTTAAGATTTCAAATAAATTTATTGAATCTTAGTTAATCATAGCAGCACATTGTGGAGCCAGTCATAATGGAAAGTATATTCCATCATAATTTATCTCAGATCTTGACTTATTTTTATCAAAGTCCCAATTTGGGAAGCCAATTGTAATGGAAAGTAGGCCAATCATTGGATTTCAATTGTAATGGACTGGATTATGATGTTAAACTCTTATTTAATGATCCTATAGATTTGGACAACAATTATAATGAATTGCATCTATGCATCAGAAGATAAATTTTAAGCATGAGTAAATATGGTTTAATCATTGATTAACAATTACAATATTATCTATCTGACTAACTGTACATAAACTATGCATAGATACTAAAGAGCAATAATAAGAGACATTAAATGATTTACTTTCAGGGTTAACTTAACCAATGAGATTTAATTACTCACCAAAATAATAAATTGGAAGCAAAGGGAATTTTATTGAATCTAGCCTATATTTGCAGATGGGATTATGTGTAAAACAATATATTTAATTATTGATGGCTTAAATAAATAATTATAAACTTGAATATTGGCAAAACACAAAATTATCATTTAAATAATTCTCAGTCTACTACCTACTGACCTTTGTACTAAAAAAAGAAAAATAAATAAATAAATTTCAAATAAAATTACAATCATTTCATATAAAACAAATGGTATATATTTTAATTGAGGTTTGATTTTATTTTCAAATAGCAATAATTATATTAAACACATACAATATTTGTTTACCTTTTTAAATTTTTATTTTAATTCAATACTATTTAAATTAACAATATTTGCTAGCAATAGACATGGATTGATGTTTATATCTACATAAGAATCATTGAATATTTAACACACAGAGAGATGCAATAATGGAGAAATAATGAAAATCATAATAACTTCTTATATTAATAGTTTAGAATCATCAGATACACTCCCCAAGGTTAGATCACTTAACTAAAAAAAAATTTATAAGAATTCTTTTCCTACTATATTGGATATTTATACACTTCATTTTCTACTGATACTATACTCCTCTTTTGGACTACAAGTATAAACTTTTTAGATTTATTATTTATAATAGGGCTTCTATTATGAACCCTAAATTCAATATTTTCCTTTATATCCTCATTAATTATGAGACTTCAATAAATATTTATCATGGACTATATAATCCTTAGTATACGAAACTTCAATAAATAAAAGTATAAAAACGACTTCTATCTCATATGTGAAGAAATATGCACATATAACACAAACATAAAATATCTACAGCATGATCTATCTTTTTAAACATAGCTAATGATGAAATTGTCAATTAAATTCTGAAGAGAAATATTAAATAATGATAAAATTGTAAACACAATATATTATGTGTCTATTTATAAATGATTCCTAGAGAATAAATGACAATCAATTTAATTTCCAGCCTACAATGTGTACAACAGATATATATATATATATATATATATATATATATATATATATATATATATATATATATATATATAACATGCATATACGATGCATTTAAATTAAAACAACAAGTGTTTTCATGACAAATAATATCTAATATATAATCAGTTGTTAATAAATTAAAATTTGAAACCAGTTTATTTATATAATGTACATATATAAGACATAAGAATTAAAGGGCAACAGAAAATTTTTAATAATAAGTGACCTCTAATATTTTTACTTATTATACTGATAAATTAAAGATTTAAAACAATTTATTTATATTAATGTACAAATATATATTGCATGTAAATCAAAATAAAATAGAAAATTTTATTACTCACTTAAACTTAATATGTTGTTAATTATAATGATTGATTAAAACTTAAAATTAGTTACATATAGATAAATAGTTAAATTTAAAATCAACCATGTATGAAAAAAATGACCAAATTAATTACCATTTAATTTTCTTTGTTTTCTCTTTATTTTTAAAGTTCAACAATTATTTGATGCATTTTTGTCAATTTTGGTATAGGTTGAATTAACATGTAAAATAATTGGAAATGATGAACTTGTGAATTCATGAGCCCTTTGTAAATGGTTGTCTCAGAGTATTCTTTTATCCAGATTAGGTTATAATGGATCAGTTGAGAGTGACAGACCGATTTTGGATATTTAGATAATGCTTATATTGGCTTGCTGTATACGAATAGCTATTCATTCCATTTGTTTTCTATTCCAAATGCCTTTTTGTCAATAATTTGAGTATTTTCCAATAGATATTATAATTTCAGATTTTTTTTATTCACCATTAATAACTATGTAAGATTTAATATGCTTGACGTATATAATGAAATTAAATTCTTAAAAATTGCATTAATATTTCTTAAGGCTAAGTGCTTTCAGAACTTTCATCTCCATATTCATAGCCTTCAACTATAATAATTTATTCAAATCTATGCAAGCTCATTTATATTGTCCATCTCTTTGAAATAGAAAAAGCATGTATCCTTCCTGTTTATTGCCTTCATATCTCTTGCTATATACCATGCTTCTTTAACCTTCCTTTTGACATCATTTCTTTCAGTGGAAATTATTCTACCACTTGCAGGTTCAAATTCATGATTAGCCACTTTTTAGTGGTCCACAAACACTGAGCTACATACTACTGCCATACATACCTAATATTGCAAGAGAACTAGTCAAAAAATTACAGAATGAATTCACAGTAGGTTTTCGAACCCCTCCCAACACCAATAGAATTATTAACAACTCTAAGGACAAAATTGACCTACAATCAACACCACATGTGGTGTACAAGATGACATGCCCTCAGGCAAACTGTGGAGTAGTATACTATGGTGAGACTCGGGCCACTATAAACAATAGAGTGGCTCAATACAAATATTTACACAAAAGAGTATTAAGCAGAAATGAAGGTAGCTCAGTGTTTGTGGACCACCAAAAAGTGGCTAATCATAAATTTGAACCTGCAAGTGCTAGAATAATGTCCACTGAAAGAGATGATGTTAAAAGAAAGGTTAAAGAAGCATGGTATATAGAAAGAGATATGAAGGCAATAAACAGGAAGGATACATGCTTTTCTATTTCAAAGAGATGGACAATATAAATGAGCTTGCATAGATTTGCATAAATTATTATGGTTGAAGGCTATGAATATGGAGATTAAAGCTCTGAAAGCGCTTAGCCTTAAGAAATATTAATGCAATTTTTAAGAATTTAATTTCACTATATACGTCAAGCATATTAAATCTTAAATAGATATTATAATGAAATAGGATATGACAGAGGGTTTTTGGACCACAATTTATTTTTTTGACCCGCTATTTCTAATGACATATTGAGTCCAATAAATATTGTAGTTTGCAAAGAAAAATAGTATAGGAAACAGTAACAAAGTTTTGTTTTATTTCCTTAATGGTGATTGTCAATCCTTGTTGCAATAGTGTTTATATATATATATATATTGATTAGCTCAATCTCTCATGTGCTGCTGATATCAATATCTTTATTACAACAATCATCAATTTTTAAATATTAAAGTTAAAAAAAAATTACATATAAAAATTTGCTTTACAGTTTACAAAAACAAAATAAATAAATAAACAACAAATAATAAAATTACATTGCAAACAATTTCAAAAACAAAAATACGATGTAAACCTATTTAGTAATTTTAGATGCCAATATTTGATCATTGATATTACTAAAGACAAATACTTTAAATATAAACCAATATCTTTGTAAAATCTATATACACATACATATATTTTTTATATATCACCACTGCCATTTAAATACTACAATTATAAATAAGTGCATATATAAAAAATGAAATAAATAACAATAACAACAACACATATATATAAAACTACCATATCAAAGTCAAATCAAAGATTTTTTTTAAAAACAATAATAACACTTTGATGGAAAGGATGGGTCTTTCCAATCTTTACAATATATATATATATATGAGGAAGATAGTTTTGAGACATTGCTCATTTATAAAAAAGGGGTGTGCTAATTCTAAAAAAAAAAATGTAATAAGAGTATTGTTTCAACAGTAAAGAACACAGCTTTGATGTAAACAAATAAGCTATTAAAGTTCTATTTTGTAATTGTTATATAATGGTAGTAATAGTTCAAACTTCACATAGTGCTTCAGAACAGTTACTACAGGAGATACTGCATAATCAGTGTTGCATCAATATTTCAGATAAATGACATGATATATTTAAATAGTTGTATTTTGGTTTTGTGCCTAATTTTAGTTGATATGCATTAATGTTTGGTGATAATATATTTAATAAATTAAAATGATAGATTCCACTTTCTATTACTTTTTATTTAAATATTTTATATAAAAATATATAGGGTGGATGTATTTTGGCCTTGCTCTCTAGTAAAATATAATTATTTCTTGTATAGGTAAAGTTTAATGAGTTTTAAATAGTTCACTATAGAGCAAAGAGACCTTTCTACTACCTCTTCAAATATAAAGACTGACAAAGACATTATTCACCAGACTATATAAATAAAAATGCTTGCTAATAATGCTAAAAAATGTCTCTCCAGTGTTGTCCTATTCATTATTCCCTGATTAGTTTTTAGCTTATTAATTTTGTTAGTGAAAAGATTTGAATTTGGTTTAGTATATCTGGATATTTGGATATTAGTGTAATTTTTTAGCAGTCAGTTTTTTACTTCAAATATAGTAGTGGAATTTTAAACTTTTATTCTACATTATATTCCCATATTTTTTTAAATATTTGTTAGAAATATAAGTTTACAAACAAAAATCAGTCTTAAAAATAATATTTCATCTTTGCAAATGTAGTAAAAAGTAATACATTGGAATACGTTTTCAGAATAATCAATTCATTATGTCATTATTGGTGGTAAATATGTATAATGAATGAAATAAAATAAAAATTAACCCAGTTTTTAAAACCTGAATAAATTACTGTTAAGAACATATAATGTAATGTAGTTCTGTTTTAAAATGTAAAATCTCACCTATAATTCTTTTAAAATGACAAAAATAAGTTCAAGCGGTTGTGAGACACATTCTTTTTTTCAATCAAGAACATTTTTCTGTTTTATATTATTACAATCAAGAACATTTTTCTGTTTTAATACCTTGGATTTGTATTCACTTATAAATAAATATTTTCAAATAAAACCTAGGTCTGACTTTATATTTTTATATAAAAAAAAAAATGTTCACAAAATATTTTAAAAAATAATCATAAATATACAAACAAAGAATAAAAATGTAATTTTTTTATTTTGAAAGGCAATTTAAAGATGAAATCAAGGTCTTATCTAGTAACATAAGAAATTCATTCTATTTTACTCCAGAGACATCTATTGTAAGTTTAAGTAATTAATAGACTATAAATAGGATTGTTATATTTACATCTTCAGATCAATATCTAATTATTGGCCTTCGCTGAGAAGTAGAATTACATCCAGATATATAGAAGCTATCTTAAATATTTAATAATATCATATCTAATAACCTGCATTCATAAGGTTCAAGGTGTTGAACCATACAGATCTACCATTAGACCAGCTATATGCTTGACTTGATAAATTTCACATTCTTTGAAAATTATTGGGTGTTTCCCTTTAAAAAAGCATGGTTCTTCCACTGCTTTAAATCATTTACTGTAAGTAATATCAGTGTAAAGTTTTTTTTTAATAAAGTAGATCGTTATATAATGGTTTTATTGATTTTTTTAATTGAAAAAAAAATCTGAAATTCTTATGGACAGTCAACTAAGATCTAAGTCAGGGGTCCCCAACCCTATGCCCATGGGCACCATGGTGTCCACAGACCATTTTACATGTGCCCGCCGCTATCCGAACATGATAAAAAATTATTTATCTGATACAAATAAATTTAATTTTTAAAATTTTTTATAAATTATTGTATTATATTGTAATCAAATGTTAAAATTTTATTTTTGAAATAAATATTTGTTGTACATTATGTGTATTATTAACAATATCCAACTATAAATTTACATTGAAAAAATAAATGGTGCCTGCCACCTGACCAGTATTATAGAATGTGCTCTTAAGTGCAAAAAGGTTGGGGACCGCTGATCTAAGTCTTTACTTTATTGTTTATGACAGAAAAAATACTCAGAAAGTGTTCATTTCCTTCTGGTCTACTTTTCATCCAACGTTTTTGGAATAAAAAAAATATGATTTTGTCTTGTTTATAAAATACTTTTGATTATTTTTATATAATAATTGGTTGATTATTATTTTAAACAAAAAAAAATCATACACTTTCATTTTATTCATTTAGCTTTTATTTTTAAAAATAAAAGTTCATAAACTTGACTGTAATATAAAGAAAGAAAACTATAGCATTTATAATATCATTAACCATCAGAATTAACATGGTGCTAACATCTTTTCAAATATTGTTATAATTATAAAGTAAATATCAGATTTTAAAGCAGAAATTGATAGATTTATCATAACTACAAATTCATTTGTTTATATTTAAAAAAAATTAAAAATAAATTTTTCTGAATGAGTTTACTTTTATATTGAAGTACAATCTTGTGTGATAAAATTATGTTCTTTGTTTTAATTTACAAGTCAGTTTTTAAATAAGTCAAATATAATTTTTTAAAATACTAATCATTTATAAAATTGAATTAAAAAGGAATAAAATCTAATATATTGAATTTTGGTTTAAAATACAGATTTTATATAGAAATGAAAGGTCGATCATTTTCAAAAACTCTCATCCAGGTGACACAAAAAAAGGGCAGAATTCAAGAGGATTAATGACATCAATTTTATTAATTATAGGTACTTTGGTACTACTGCAAGGATGAAGTATATCACCTTATTAAAATGTTTTTCTAATAAAGCATCTACAGGTAAAGATATTAATTTGCAATATGCAAAATTCTAAACTTATGCATATATAATAATTAGGAATTTAAACAATGTAATGATATTATAGATTTGTATATATACGTTTTCAGAAAAAAAAATACATATATTTATTTTTTCATTACATGACTTTCTCTATCTGCTGTTGAAATCAGAATTGAAAGCTTTAATTTACTCGAAAATAAATGATTGCTGGTCCTAATGCCAAATATATATAACTATTATGAACTCAAGTTAGTAATTAAAAGAAAAATATGTTATTTTCTCTTAGTAAAAATTTAGTGAAAAATGAAACCAGGGTGATATCAGATTTCCTCTTCTTACAAGTTTTAGTACTTTCCCTTTTTTATTTATTTATAGAGATTTACTTATCTAAAACTTTTTAAAAGTTAGGTCCGTGAAAATATAAGATTTTTGTCTTTTACTTGCTTCATCTTTATGTGTACATGTATATGTAAAGAACTGATAGAAATTACAAAGAAGAAAAAAAGTTTTATCGTATTTAGTTTCTTTGAAGTCTGAGTTCTTTTTCAAGTAATCGGCGAAACTAGCTTCCGGATTTAAAAGAGTATTTCAAATATTCTGTCAAAAACATAATCTATATTTTTTATATTAAATTTTCTTAAAATAGCCTGCCTTATTTTTTATTTTTAAAATACATATATATTAGTAGGTCACGCTACATTCCACATAAACTTCATTCGGTTCGAAGCTAGCATGATTTTATATCATTAATATTATGTTTACTCTTGAGAATTATTTGCTACAAATATTAATATTGCATTGGGAAAAGGATAAAAACAGCGACAAACTTCTCTAAAGACAAAAGTTTAATTATTTATTAAATTAACTTTTTGTAAGAACTTTTGAAATGGAATCAGTTCGTTTTATTTTCATTAAAAAACTTGATATACACTTATGCACGCGTGCGCGCACGCACATATATAATCAATTGAAATTGTAAAAAAAGTTATTAAGTGAAATACGAGTTATTGATGTGCCGCTGAGAGGTTAGAAATTGATCAGAGGAAATTTTTAATATTCACTCTATATGTTTACATAGCGAATGTGTTTTAATAATCCACAAAGTCTAGTATGGTGACGTTTCTAATTTCACTTCTAAAAAAAATTACAGAATAAAAATTATAGACTAATATTGCGGGTTCAGAAGTCAATAATTTTCGAAACACTACTTTAAAAAAAACCTCAGAATGGATAAGTGCATATGTGGGTATGTCATGAGTGTATGTACGCAAATTGCATTTGACATTATTTAGTGGAGTGGTGAATTGTCAAAAGATATATAATGTTATTATATTCATTCAAAATCTGGAAGTACAATTAAAAAAACGACTTGCACTTATTACCAAATAAAGCGCAAACCATGTTTTATATAACTATACTAAGTTATAAAAATTGAGGGATATAGTCATCCACGCTATCATTTTACACACACCAAGATTAAACAAACGTTTTATGACCATTATGAGATACCCCTTTCCTAAAATTAGAGACACAACTTTTATTTTCTTCATTTTATGAGTTTTAAAATGCTATATTGATTTTCACTCCATCTTTCGTAAACTCTAATATTTATTATATAATAAAATGATTAAGATACAATTAAACGATCAACACCCTGGGTATTTAGACAGTGACATAGAGCATTCTACAAATTTATAGCTCTAACTAACCTAAATTATTTTATTGAAAGTATAATTTTCTCTGGATTTTTATTTCATACAAGAACATTTTAGTATAAATTTCATATAGAAAAAAATAACGTTAAATCTTTTATCTTTTAGTTGCAGTTACAATGAAAAATGTACTATTACGATTTAAGTATAGTAAATCTTTTTATAACTGAATATTTGTATAAATTTACATATAACTTATACATACACCATGATTATTATCATAATAAATTTATTGGTTGTATATTTCTAGTGTGTGAATTTTTCCTTCTATGTATTAATAACTGACACACACAGAGGCAAAACTCTCCATACAGTAGTCCTCTCAATACAAGCCAGAATAGTCAACTTTTGCACTGAGTGGCACTACTGTATGGAGAGCTTCGCCTCTGTGAAAACAGCTTGTTTAAGCATAAATAATGGTAACCATCTAATGTTTAGTAGTCTTAATAACTGTATTAGCAAATATTATTATACATTATATTTTCAATAAAATTTACTAACTGACTAAATAAATCCATATTTAAAACAGACAGTAACAATAAAGATTTTATTTTCAAAAATCATAAAATCATCATTGACTAAAAGGCCATAAAAATAGCAAAAATTTTGTTTTAATCCACTACTGAATGAGGATCCTATATTTGATTATCTATAAGTGGCGATAATTTTGGACAAAGGAATATTATATATATGAATTAGGAAAAGTTCCAACACAAATGGGATTTGTTGGACTTTGTAAAATAATTTTTGTTGTGTTTTTTTCTCATGTGTCATAGCATCAGCTGGGAAGCGAACCCGCTAACCCGGGACAACTGCTTGTAAAGCAGCCGTCGCTGACCTCTCGACTACCTATGCTTGACAATTTTTGTTAAGTTAATAATTTTTTTGCGATAAAAGCACAAGCGCAAGTATTAGAGAGGTGGAGAATGAAATTAAATTATAAATAGACATTGAAAAAATATATTATGAAGATTAGTAATTTGCCAGATTAGTCATTCATCTTGCTGGATTAATCTAAAAAAAAAGATTTTTTTTTTTTTCAAAATAATCTTTATTTGCACAAAAAGTTAAATATACAGTGTAATATAGAGTTCTTGTTTACAATCAGGTGTGATCAATCTTTTACTATTGGTAAGTATGAATCACGAAGAATTAAACATATTAAATAAGCAATGGACTAATAATGAGATTGAATACCAGAGCATTGTATAAATTAAATTGTAAAATCTTGTTTGTTTAACAAATAACATGTATTAAATTGAATAAGATATTTCAACTATTATTTTGAACAATGAAGTAAAAGATTTTTTTTATACTAGTAGACAGAATGCTTTAATTTGGAAACTTTTTTTTTCTAGTGTCATAGCATCGGCAGGGACGCGAACCCGCAACTCGGGCAACTGCTTGTAAGGCAGTCGCGCTGACCTCTCGACCACCAATGCAAGACAATTTGGAGACTTTAATGCTAGTTGTTGATAAACTGTTTTAAAAAGTGAAGTAGATAATTTGAACTTGAATAGAAAAATGATGAAAAACAACAAAAGTTAGTGAGATTTATGGAGAGAATTTTTCTTCTTTTTCTTCTTCTTCCTTCTTCTTCATCTTCCTTTTCTTTCTTCTTCTTCATCTTCTTCTCTTCCTCCTTTTCCTCCTTTTTTCTCATCCTCCTTTTTCTCCTTTTCTCTTTTCTTTTTCTTTTAAAAATATTTCTGAATAAAACTGAACAAGAAAGTGTCCAAATAAAAATACAGTGAGCTGGATTACATTTTTGCTAAGATGAAATGTTTATTCCATCACCCTATTTAATAAATATCACACAAATGGACAAAAGTGCTATCTTAGTTGTTCCCAGTAAATGATTTAGAAATAGTAGAAGTTTGTTTTAAAAAGTTTTGAATTATGTTTAGTAAGCATTCTAACTTATTTACTCAATCACATTTTCAAACTATGTAAAAAATGTTCCCATCAAGAAGAAAACGATCTCCAACAGCAGAAAGTTAAAGGGAAAAAATAATACCATTAAAATCCAAATCTCCTTTTGAAACTAACTATTTTTAAACTATCAAAATTTTTTTTATAAGAATGATTTCTGTAATAGTATGGTTTAACTATAGCATATTTAGATTTATGCCCTGCTTGGTTCAATGCAGTAGTAGAATAGTGGACTAATGATCTATTGGAAAGCAGCTAAAATCTGTCACTTTCTGTGCTCAAACGTCATAAGACCCCTAGAGCAATTAACTATGAGATCATTTTTTAATTACAGATAACGATGCTAAAAGTGAGTTTATTCCTAATTAAAAAAAGAAATTCGAAATTCAAGCATAATGAAACTAAATACAAATCTCTTTGTTTATGTCAATGGTCCCCTCCCTCTTCCTGCCCATTTGCAATAATTATAACAAATTTATATTAATATTTCACTCCACTGACAAAACCTTTGATTCTTTGGGTAAAGAGAAGGAAGAAAAAAGATTTAAGAATTAGGAAGTTAACTAAACTGATATAAGAATTTTGATCTCATTGATAAAGAAATTAACCAAAAATTAATAAATTTATCCTTGATATAATTACTACATCTTAGTGTAAAATATTGCAACTTCACCTTTAAAAAATTAAAGAACTGATTACATGGTTTATTTCATATTACAAAGGCTTCCTGTTTACACGTTATTCAATTTGATATTCAAGTGTTTATTTTTGCAAGACCAGTATGCAATGACTACATATATTAGAAATGTTGATATTACAGGTTCTGATAATTTTATCTCTATTTCTACCCAAGAATTACCTTTAAGAAAAAAAATATATCTAGTATGAAATGGTACTTGTAAGTTTTCAAGTAAACCAAGATGGCATTTCGTATTTTTGATAAATATATAGTTTCCAGGACCTATAATCTATCAAAGATATGTTAGTTATTAAATTAAATTAAAATTAATAAATCAATTGTTAAATTTAAAAATGGAATACATTGCAATAAATTTCATTAAACTTTATTTCAATTTTTTTTACTTATATTATAACACAGGAAATGACTAGATGCTCTTAATAATTGTCATACTTTGGTTTAATTTAGCATGTTTTGTCAGCAGCATTTTTTGGTAAATTATCATAATGATAAAAATTTGGGGCCTTCCTGTCACAGAATGTGATACAATGAATTATTTCTAAAGATAAGGAATCTTGCTCTTCTGAAAACTGCACATTAATAGTCATGATGTGATTGGATTCCCCAACATGGCCCTTGAAACTGTATATTTATCAAAAATATGGGCTGCCATCTTGGTTTACTTAAAAACTCAAAGAAACCTTCCTTATTAGACCTTTTTTTTTCTTAAAAATAAAAGAAAATCTCTTGGGTAGAAATAGTGAGAAAATTAACAGAACCTTTAATGCCAATGCTTATATGTGTAGTTATCACATAGGCACATAGAAAATAAATTAAATATTTCCAAACTTTATTAAACAACTAAATAAATTTATTTTAAATTATTGGATTATATATGAATCAACAGGTTGTCAATAATCATATTATCAAACTGATATATCTCCTAAACTTCAAAGACTTTTAACAAATAACATAATGAGAATATGAAGTTGAAACTTGTAGAGTCTGTATTACAATAGATGTGATTTTAACATGGGACATATTTCAAAAATTATAATGAAAAAATGTAGATAGGTTGTAATGAATAAGAAAATTTATAGTATGTACTTATACGAGGAATTATTTCCAAAATGTAATAATAAATATTAAGTCTTTACAAAAATTTTAAACTTTATTTAAATATTCCTATTACATTCACCTATTAGTAATGGCACACATGTTAGAATAGACCCAAAGTTTTGGGTTGTATTATTCTATCTTCTCCAGGTATTTTTCTAATCAGTGTATTAGTATAGGAATCAAACATGTACATTTAAATTCTCAAGTGTTGCCTTGATACTTAATATTTAAAAATCTAAAGGTTTAAGTTTGATCCCCATGCTAGTACTATTAATGATCAGGCTAGAAATATTTGAAGAAGAGAGAAGAATAATACTGCTCAATACATTGTGTATTTACTAACCTGTGTGCCATTACTAGCAGCTGAATGTATTTGGAAAATTTAAATAAAGTTTAAAATTTTTCTAAATATAAGATATTTAATGTTAGATTACATAAATAGTCCAGCATAGAAATACAAATATGCCACCATCACAAACCTTCAGGAAAACAATATATATGAAAAACAAAAAAACACAAGTTAAAACTTTCTAATGCTTGTATTTATGATAATAGATGGTGTTCTACCAAAAACACCATCAAGCATAGTTTTTTGTTTACATAAACGTCAGAGCAAGCATTCACTATCTCTAACTTTAATTTCCACCTTCAGATCATGATTTCAAGCTATTTGCTATCATCAGTGAAGGACAGGAATAAAAAATAGATCTAAACACAAACTCTGAGTGTTTATGAAACAGTTTCTATTCAGCTTGCAAGCGTGAATCTTTTAGACACGTAATGTCTTCAAACTCAGCATAGCAAAACAGATAGCTACATGGGTCTGATCTCAGTTCAGCATCACCATATAGTAGAAGCCTCTGCAATATATATCATTGCAAGAAAGACCTCAAAAGTACATTTATAAAAAACAAAAAAACACAAGTTAAAACTTGCTAATGCTTGTATTTATGACAATAGATGGTGTTCTACCAAAAACACTGTTAACCATAGTTTTTTGTTTACATAAATGTTAGAACAAGCATTCACTATTTTTAACTTTAATTTCCACCTTCAGATCATGATTTCAAGCTATTTTTTTGTTTTTCATAAATGTACCTTTGAGGTCTTTCTTGCAATGATATATATTGCAGAGGCTTCTACTATGTGGTGATGCTGAACTGAGATCAGACCCATGTAGCTATCTGGCTTGCTATGCTGAGTTTGAAGACATTACGTGTCTAAAAGATTCATGTTTGCAAGCTGAATAGAAACTTTCATAAATGCTCAGAGTTTGTGTTTAGATCTATTTTCTTATTCCTGTCCTTCACTGATGATAGCAAATAGCTTGAAATCATGATCTGAAGGTGGAAATTAGAGATAGTGAATGCTTGCTCTGACGTTTATGTAAACAAAAAACTACGCTTGACGGTGTTTTTGGTAGAACGCCATCTATTGTCATATATATATATATATATATAGGGAAAGGATTTCCATCTTTGATTTTATAATAGCTCAACAATGTCATGTTGAGTACTGAGAAGATTCTCAAATCCAAACACAAGATAGTGATTTTTGAAAGTGCAGCCATTTTATCTCTAAACCTAAATTCTAATTATATAGGCCAATATAAAGCATCTTACTTTGAGAGAATGAAGATCTTTTTTAGTCATTTTTTAAATCCATTATCTTCTTTCATATGTACCTAGTTTCTAATAGTTTGTCATATTAACATGTAATAAATAGAAATTTCATGAATGTTAATATATGAAAGAAGATAATGAATTTAAACATGGATAAAAAAAACATCTTTACTTTCTCAAACTAAGTTATTTTAGATTGCTGATATAATTAGAATTTAGGTTTAAAAACAACTGCTTTTATCTTTTCAAAAGTCTCTACCTTGTGTTTGGGTTAAGAGTATCCTCAGTACTCAACTAGATGTTGCTGAGCTATTATAAAGTCAATGCAGTGCATATATTAAAGGTAAAAATCCTTTCTCTTTAATTAATATCTCTGTGTTTAGCAAATAGAGTTGAATATACACCTGGGTCTTGTTTTATGCAGATTATTTTAATGCAATTTTGAAGTTATGTGATTCATGTTTCTTCTAATATCTTTCATATTTCATTATATTTATTAGATATCAAGAAACTGAAATTATTAATAACTTATTTTGATTTGAAATACTTTTTTTTCAAAAATATAACATTATATTAGCAGCTAACGTGAATATGGCCTAAATCTGTATTTAGAATCTTAGCTTCTATGTAAATAACCTACTTATACTAATGAGTAAATAATAAAAAATATTGCAATAAATATTCAAAAATTTAAAATTTTTAAAACATATTTTGTTAGATATAACAGAAATAAATACTTTTTTAGATTTTTAAAATAAATAATAACAAAGATTTTATTGATTTTGTAAACTAAAAATAATCTTTCTAATGATAATGTAAAATATTTTTGTTTTGATTGCGATCTCATTTTTTTAATATAGAAACAGAAAACCATTAACACAGCACAAGACTGAAAGTGGCGCTAGTTGTACATCACATCATGAATCTGATTTCTTACAAGGTCACAAATTAATACATATTGTTAAATGGTGGTAATGATTAAAATATGTATAAAAAAATGTAAAATTAAATACTATAGTTAATAAAAAAAGTTTGTCTTGTATTAATTTTTTTCAAATATTTGAAATTTTTATTAGTCATACTTTATTTCCTTATTTTTTTAATGTGAATTTTAAAGTAATTTTTTCTTGTTGTTTTGCTTTTATGCTGATTTCTGAAAATTACAAAACCTATCCCCCATTTTTCAAGGTAAGTTAAATTTATTTTTGTGTGATTTCTTTTGAGCGCATTTTCTGAGGAACCTATCTACCACATAAAACAAGACCCAGGTGTGTATATATATATATATATATACAGTATATATAATTACAATAAGATTATGTATTTGAAATGTCATCGAATTAATGGTCATTCAAAATAAAATATAATAATGTTTGATGGGATGGTGTAATGGGTCACAGTTAAAAAAATTCACAAAATGATGGATTTGTTAACATAACATTTTAAGGGAGCCATGATGTTGGCAAAAGATGTCTTAAGTAAGAATAATTCAATAAAATTATAGTATCTGCATAGATTAAAAAAAAGATTTAAGAAATTGTCTTTTAGATGCAATATATCACTAAGTGTTTAATTTAATTTTTTAAAAAAGGCTGTTTAATTTTCTGTAGTGTATATGAAAAAGTCATGATCCATATGTGATGATCTCCAAAGTCTATCATTTTACTACTATTTCAAACCAGTAAGGGTTTAGTTTTTAAAAAATCTAGAAGTAGATATCTTAATAGGATTGTGAGACAAGGTTAGAATTTCATTAATTAGGAATAATACCATCAAAAGAAAAGAAGCAGATGTATGTTTGAAGAAATTATTTTTTATTTTTTTAAAATAATTCTACATTCAGTATCTTAGCTTTGATTGTGCTTTAAAATTTTTTCATATCTGAAATTAAGCTGTTGTTTGATTTAATGGGGTTGTGTTGAGATCTTAAAAGCTGAGCGCAAGACAGGCACTATTATAAGAGTTTGCAACAACAACAAACTGACAAGAAAAAAGAGTGAAAAAGAGTAATAGTATTTAAAAAATATTTACTTTATGCTGCATTTATAAAAGTAATACAGAGAGCATACCAATAGCTCAAACAAGCTTTTAATTGATAAGTGCAGTAAGAGAAAATATTTAAAATCTTTATCCGAAATATTCACCAAAACATGAAAGGAAACACCTTATAAACACTATATTCCAATTGTGTTTTTAGCTGGGCGCCTTGTCAAAGGCAGTAGTTATAATATTAGTTATGTCATTCTGTATTTCTGGAATTAATATTCTCTATTTTTGATTATATTTTTGTATTAAAATTTCTATTTATTTAAAAGAATGGTAGGCAATTTTGTAAAGATGATATTAAATTATTAGTATATAAAATAAATGAATAAAGATGAAGATAAAAATGAAACTTGGATATCTCATCAATCCAGCATAAGTTTCATTTAAGAATGCTCCAAAAATTTTTAAAATGCAATGACAAATTTATAAAACTAATCAATATGTCCTTTAACTTGCTGAATATGATATTATACAGTTCACTATTGCAAAATCTCAACATCATTGGATTGACTATATAAGACAAATCAGGAATTCAAGACTTCTTAAAAGGGTATCTCACAATGAATTTGAAAATAGTTTTCATGGGGCTTGTAGACCCTGACTCTGTTTAAATATTATTTTAAAGAAAACTCTAAGGAAGGGCAAGATTAATTATTTCCACTATAAATATATAGCAGAAAACGGAATACATCCGTGAGCTATGATTACATTTGATACTGAAGTGCTTCAAAAAGAAGTTTTCTACTGATGAAATTAACAAAAAGCATGCAAAATGTCAATAAACAGAAAAATGGACCAGGATATTCTATAGTGGATGTGGTTATAGTTTACAGATTAGTTCATAAAGTCACCACATAATTGATCTCTAGAGCAGGCTTTTGTTTTTATCTTCTTTTCCCCTGGAATTGGAATGGCATGTTAGTTTATGGGTGGCAATTATATGTATCTGTAATAAAGAGCTGCTCTTATCTTGATCATGAATTCACAGTTGGATTGCCAGTGGCAGAAAAGGAAATTTTGAAGCTCTTAATACTATTTAGGATTACTTGGGTCTTTAAAATCTATGTCAATAGTGGATGGGTGATGTAATTGAAATATTGTTGGAAAAATTTGGCTATAATATCCAACCTATTTTTTTTTTGGTGAGTCTTTTAACAAATGATGCTGTTTCAACTAAATGAATAGATATCTCATTTGTTCTTCAATAATTCCAAATTTTTAATTTTATTTAATCAATGTATCCTCATCTCATTTTTATCATCATATCACACCCATTTTCAGAACACAATCCCCACCTTCACTTTCCCTACATGCATTTTGAGAACAATCTTTGCGCATTGGGTAGGCTAGAGACATGCCTGTTAGTGATATCTCAATACTTTCCCATTTTATCACTCTCATGGAAGTTAGGAACTGGATTGTGTTTACTAATAAATCTGGGACAGCCTCAGTTTTCTTGATTGAATGAATGGACAGAAACTAAATATAGTTTTATTTCACCAACATCCATTCTTAAAGATTAACTACAAGACACAGTTTAAAAAGAAAAAGATAAATAGTATTGCTATAAAAATTTATATCAAAGTAAAATGATTAATACATTAATCTTCCACATTCAAATTCAAGATGAGAATAAAATTACAAAATGTTCAAGTAGTTACTTTTTTATATATATTAAGATTGAAACCTTCCCATTAATGTTTGAGGAATTGATATCTTGATACAGTGATTGTATATATGTGTGAGAGATTATGATCTGGTCCCACTGAGGAGTGCTGCCTCTGCAATGCGATACATAAATTGGGGATCATATATATTTTTCACATGTGTGTGGTTATGTGTATCAATTGTTTGAAATAAAGTGGATAATGAGTAGACTGAAAAATCTTAGAGTTCAAGTCCCTCTGTTTATTGAGTTCAGTAAATTTTCACATATTCAGTCAATAGATAAAGAATCTTTTGTCAGTTTAGATTCTGAAAAACAACAATCCTGTTTTTGAATTAACAAATTAACATTAAATGTTCACTAATTAGAAACATAAAAACAGGCAAAACTCTTTATATGTATTGCCACTCAGTGCAAGCCAGAGTAATCAATGAATGCCAGAAGGCTTGTGCATAAAATCCTCATTTATTGCCTACTCATCCAATATCCCCAGACTTGTTTCTGGCTTGTGGCCTTCATCAGTGAGGAGCTTTGGAACTGAGAGCACTGCACCTAGATCTTAGCATCCTCTCAGATCCAAGGTTCATCACTGATGAAGGCCACAAGCCAGAAACTAGTCAGAATATTGGATGAGTAGGCACTAGATGGGAATTTTTTGCACAACTTCTGGTATCTATTGATTACTCTGGCCTGCGTTGAGTGGCAATACGTATAAATAGTTTTGCCTGTTTTAATAACAGTTAAGAGCAAGCATAAGAAATGGTGATCATGTGATGTTAATTAGAAACATACAAAAAACTATTTTTAGCATTTTTTTAAATTGTTGCATTAAGATAAAATTTCATTTTCATGACTACTTAATTTTTCTTCCCATCACATAAAAAATTAAATAACTTTTGTTTATCATAATGAAGGTTTTTCATTATTTCAAACAATTCATGTAATCCACAATGAAACCCTTTTATTTTACAAAAAATTTTTAGTATAAGATCACTATCTCACTATCTGCAATTTATTATTATGGTTTCCAATGATAAAATAAATTACAAAAAATGCTAATGATTTTATTGCTTGGGAATTCATTAAAAAAATCGAGTGCCCAAACTGCAAGTGGCAGAATTGATCCTGGGACCTCTCAATCCAAAGTTGGATGCACTACCAACTGCACCAATAAGCATTTTTCACTGTCAGTCATAACTTATTTAATTGTTTTTTATCAAATTAACTGATATATTTTCAAAAGCCTCTCTTATAATACTTTTTGCCAAAACGAATATAAACATATACATATCTTTTTCATATGTTTTTGGTTATATGTTTCAGGATCCTGTGATGGAATATATTTAAAATATATCTGAAATATATCCATGGTATTAAATTTAAGCATAACTAAAAATGTGAACATGAAGTTAAATTATAATGTGCCATATGTCTTTTGCTCAAATAAAAAAGTGATGTTGTTGTTTTAAAAATGCATCCATCGTGAGACAGATTGATCTGACTGATGAGCTGATAAATAGCTGCACATCTCTCTCTTACATTTTTAACTTATTTAAATGAGTTCTGGATTATATATTTTTGTAAAATTGATGAAAAGATACATTATTTAAATGAATACTTAAATAATATTAGAATACCAATTATCTTTTTGAAAATAAATTACTTCTTATTGTCCCATTATAGTTCCATTTGCAAATAAAGATCTTGGAGATTAAGACACAGTTTTAATCTATGCAAAAGCTTCAAATTAAATCTTAAACAAGTGAAATATGAAAAATTAACTTTTGTACATAAATAAGATTTTTATCCATGTAAACAGAGATAACCTTTTCCTTTGATGTTGACATAAAACATCAAAGGCAAAGGTTGTCTCTGTTTATATAGATAAAATCTCATTAATTTTGTTCTTTATTAGAATAACAATCCATAGAAAATAGTTAATTCATTTTATATATATATATGTCCCAGTGAAAAGATGACTGATTTTTCTTCCTAAAGCCATCTCTAAATCAACACATGTATCACATAATATATAAATTAACTATTCATCACAAAAATTTTAAATCATTAATATGACTGGATCACAAGCTACAACATGAAATATTACAGTGTAATTTGTAGCTTTGTAGATCATCTTTAATCCTTTTACTGCCATTACAAAATCATGCAAATCACTTGAAAACTTTTTTTTTGCAATTCATGGCTTCATTGCTATACACAGTTTGAATTATTTTAAATGTTTCAGTAGCAATTTTTTCCAATTTTAAACTAAATTTAATGATAGTATAGTATTTCCTTAAGGCTTAAGGTATAAAACACATTGTCACATTTTATGGATCCAGGCATGCTAGAAATTTAATATTTTTGTGGTGAGTAGCTAACTTATGGCACTATGGGACTTGTCATGATTCAGATATAGAACTATAGGCAGCTTGAAAAGAAAATTATCATAATCATTTTTCACTGGATACATTAATGTATATGTCAAGGAAGAACTTTGTTATTGGTACAATTGTCTCCATATCTTAAATATAGGCAATCAAAATCCAAATCTATTAAAATTTAAAACATTTTTGGTTTTCAAACAGGCTGAGAAAATTTTTTTTAGTATGATAATCTAGCTAGCTGCTCACTCAGTGATATGCAAATGGGTATCTAATTATATTTAGGAGAGTACAACTTGTTAAAATTGCTTTTTACTTATTCTGAAATTTAGAAAAGATGATGACTAATGTCTTTTGATTCACATCTCTTCGGTGAAGACTATGGGAGGAGGTTTTATCTCACACTGCATTATATATGTCTGCTTTATATATACATATTAAATAAGTAATACTGTATTAACAAGGAAAAGGGCATTGTGATGTAATATAAAGCATATCATGCCACCATTTATACAACTTGGGTTCAAATCCATGCAAACTAAAATCTTCACAATCAAGTTTTAATAAGGCTCTTGACAATCACAGCCAATTCAGCTAAACATTTAATATTAGTCAACAACTGGACATCTAGTTATTCTTTGTAGGAGTAAAACAAAATGGAAAAGCATTCAAACGTTAACACGTAGAAAGCGTGGTAAATAATGAATTCTCCTTTAGAGTTTTTTTTAATGAGTTGTTGGAGAAGTTTTTGCTCTATATTATAGGTTATTTAAAAGCTATTTTTTCTTCCACATACAAACAAAAATGGACAAAAAAAGTAAATTATATAACCTACCCAGTAGAATTATATAATAAATTTAATCACTAAATGTAACAACGTTAAGCACTGAGTTGGGAAGCAGTTTTGGTGACTTCAATTTTTTTGGCTACAGAATGTGTAGTTACATCATTGAAAAAAATGTTATATAAAAAAAATATTATAGTTATATTTTGCGGCACTAGATGGAGTATAACAGTCGGCCAAATTTGAAAGTAAAGTTTAAAATTATTTTTCTTTGCAATATTATAATTTGCAGTTAATCAAATTTACGGTTAATTAAACTCTTATATTATAATTACTTTATTTAATTTTCATCAGAAGAATTCTGGATTTTAAAATAATCGTTATAATGTAATACATAAAATTTAATTAGGAATGAAAATAAATTATTGATTCATTAGTTTTGGACAGCCCAATTATAAAGTTGTTAATTTACTTAATATTTATTACTTCTATTTACCTTTGTCTACGAACTACATCTGACAGGTGCAAATTTAAAAAATCCAATTAGCTTTGAGTGATTACTTATTAAAAAAATGATAACAATAATTAATTATATTATCTTCATATTTTTAATTGAACAAAGATTGATAGAGAGGGAGAGAAAAACGTTCTTTTTTTTAATGCATGAATAAATTGTATTAAAATTGGGAAATTGACTTAAAATCACCGTTAATTAATCGTAACTATTCAATTCGTTTCTATATAGAAAATATAAGATTTACTAAGATTACTGAAATAATAATGTTTAATTCTTTTCTTGCTTTAGGATGAAAATAGCGATTATTTAGTTGTATATAAGATGTAATTTTTTTTAAAAAAGCTCGCTTTTTGCTATTTTTTTTTCCATATGTCATAGCATCGGCCGGGAGGCGAACCCACAACCGTCTGCAACCAACTACTTGCTTGCAAGGCGGCTGCGATGACTTCTCGACTAACAACGCTTGACAAAAAAGCTCGCTTTTTGCTATTGAGGGCTATATATGAATAGTTTGGAATCCATATTAAAGGGGGGTGGGGTGGAATAGTTTACTGCTCTGAAATTCATAAGAAATTCGACTACCGAAAATAACAGAGTTGAAGTCATGACCACGGATCTTAAACTTCCCAATCTGCTTTTCTACCACTTCACTAAATCATTTAGAACAATGCCCACGTTTATTCTAACATAAAAATTAGTTCTGAGCCAATTCTCTCATCGTTCAATGCAAAAATGCTCAAATTTACACGCCTGCGTACACACTATATTACCAAATATTGGCTTGAGGTGTTCGAGAATGATGTTTTATATCGATTATGGCATCTTCATTCACCAAATGAATAAGAGGTTGATAATGATGTTGAAAAGAACAAAAATCAGCCTGGATATAATTCAGTTTTATTTTATTTTCTTAGAGGTATAATTACAGAATTGCGTCCATTTAAAAAAAAAAGGAATTGCTTTTGTATTATAAATAAAATCACATGGCACCAAAATAGATGAATAAGTTCCGTAAACAAAGTCATGTGACTCATAACCCGGAAGTGATAAGTGAGCTTGATTTAGGAACCTTTAATTATTAATTCCATTATTCAAACACTGAACCAATAATTTCTCTAATTCTTTTCTACCAAAAACAGTTCAGGAATCATTTAAGTGGTTCCAGAAGACTTCTGTGGATATCAAATTGAAATAATTAATAATATTTGAACTGCATTCAAAACTGAATCTGAAATATTGTTTTTTAATTAGCTGACATGAAGCCACTGATTATCGCTGTAGTTTATCATTTGTAAATTGATATATCTAAAGAAAAAAGGAATATTTGATCACAACTATATTTAAATTCCACTTGAGGCATAAAAAATCCAACTGATTTTTTTTTTTTTTAGTTTAAACTTGAAATAAAAAAATGTATTAAAAATATTATTATACTAACATTTTATAATATTAAAAAAAGAACGACTTAATAACATATAGATAATAATTATATAATAATTGTAATATCACAGAAACAGATTGTCAAGAGATTATTATTTTAGAATATTATCTTCATAGTCATCAGGGTCAATAGCAAACTGTTGGGAATTAGTTTAAAAGTTCTTATTTAATTTACATCTTTAATCTGCTTAGTTCTTGACCTTTATATGAGGATTCGCAATAGCGATCAGCATCAATTTGCACCCACTATTTTGATTTACAATTGATTGGAGTTGGCCTGGACATATATAATAATAGATGGACAATTGAAATCTTAAACTGGATTCCAAGAGATTGTAAAAGATCCAGAAAGAGACACATGTAAGATGGATGGATGAAATAAGAAAGTGTGCAAGGATGATGTGGAGAAGAGAAGCTAAAGATCGGAGAAGATGGATTGAACTTGGAGAGACCTTCATCCTGCAGTGGATTGACAATGGTTGATGATGAGGATGAATTAAGTATCATATTAGTATGCAATAATGTTAATTAGATCATTTTTAAAATAGTAAATGCTGTTATAGTGAATGAGATATATTCCCTACTAGTCATCCAACAATATTATAATAAGAAAATGGCAGCCATTTTGAGATTTAATTCTCTTTAGAAACAGCATTTCTATTTAAATATTCTATTAATTGTACATTTTCACTTTATGATAGTTTTCATTACACATTTATCTTTTAAATGTTTATTGCAAAGTTTAAAAATAAGAAAGCATTTTTTTTTACTTTGTTAAATAAAAATCATTCTGTTTAATAAAAAAAACACTATAAATAATGGGAATGTTTTATTCTCATATCTCCTGCTATAGTTGTTCAAAAAAAAACTTTTTAATATATAAAAAGAACTAAATTTGAAAATGGCTGTCATTTTCTTATTATAGAATTAGCAGAGAGCACATCTCATTTATTATAACAGCATTTATCATTTAAACAACCTATTTAATGTTATATATTTTTATTTTATAATTGTTTTCATTTTATATATATATACAGAGAGATAAACATGAATTTACTATGGCTTAATGTGTATGTAATCAAGCAGAGCAAGCTAGTCTCTATCAGTTTATAACAACATTTACTATTTAAATGACCTATTTAATGTTATATATTTTTACTTTGTGATTATTTTTATTATATATATATATTGTAACGACCTGGAGAAGGACTTAACGTGATCGGCACTACAGGGCGCCATCTAGGCATTTGAACCTAGAAAAATTTATAAAATAGGCAGATACGTAAGTCAAAAAAAATTTTTTTTTTTTTTTTTAATTTTGATTCCGGTCGTTAGCCCAAGTCACTAGCTCAGGGAGTAGCAGCGATTTAATAATACAATATCTTATCTAATTATATTTCAATATTAAAAAATAAATAAAATAAGCCACTGCCAGTAATTAACATACAAAAATATTTATTTACGCACATATAAAATCATTCTAATTTGAGAAATAAGTTTAACATTTTAGATGTTTAATATTAATCTTTAATTTTACATTTAAATAGATTTCAATAATGAGTTTAATATTTATTTAGTGAGTCGAGTATGAATAGACTATACAGATTGTATTTGAAAAGAAAATATTCTATCCCTTATTTAACCTTAGGCTAAAAAGTTCGTAGTCAAACTGGCGTCAATCCATCTGATACATTTATGTATTCAATGTAGCATGAAAATACGACAACACAAAATACTATACTGTCAGGAATGTATGTCTGAACAGTAAGTAGAGTTAGAGAAGACATTGTCTCTCCACCAACAGGAATGTTACATCTGTTAGCAAGTAGAACAATAAACATAAAACTCCATAGGAATGGATTGCGGTCCTTTGCCATCTTACAAACCCATCCATAGGCAAACAGAAGGTGTGTGGCGTATATATGCAATCCTGCCCATAGCAGATCTCATACTACATCTATTAATTACACAAATATATCCAAACCATTGAGCCAATTCAACTACGAATGAATAACCTAAGATTACCCTCCCTTAGTATAACTTTACAAAACTATATAGCCATTCATGCCTGACTTAAATTTAACATTTATTATGTTCGCACAGATGAATTTTATAAAATTTGTTTTAAAATGTTGAGTATAGATCGGCTGCACAGATTCCACGGTTAAAAACATTCCAAAATAAACATAACCGATCAAAATACAAAGTCATCGATAATGTCAATTGCATAGGGAATACAAAAAAACCCAATGGTGTTCATCATAAGACACCGCAGTGACATGATGACATATATATTCCAATCGACTATGAAACAGCAACATAATTAACCGCTAATGAATCTATGCAACATCTATACCCAACTTTAAATTTCATGCATTTAAATAATTTATACGATAAGTATTAATACAAATAAAAAAATAATAAAATGGAAATGATTTTTTTTCAAAGCAAAACATATAAAATTTTAAACATTATCAATTGATTTTAAACTTAAAAGTCAGATAGAAGTTTATAAGCTTGAACGAAAGTTCTTAATTATTTTTAAATTTAGAGTTCATGTCAATATAGCTTACGGTAGAACAGTTCAGGTTCCTGTTTTTTAATTCCTGCGATGTCTCCATTGGAAATAATGTTCTGGAGGTGGCATTAGCTTTTTCCATTCTGGTATCACAGTCTTTTCATTTTTTTTTTAAATAAGTGAGAGAGGATGACAAGTGCGTCTTGTCGTTCGTCTCCCTAAATCAAGTTGGAAAACAAAACTCACTGGAACTCAATATTTTTCTTTTTATAGTCCTCCTATGGATTCCGTGAACAAAGATGTCACTGTTCCATTTTCTCGTTATGGTCCGGGCCTTTATTTGCTGATTCTATATTGGACAAGCTAATTCTTTATTCCTTATCTAATTTTGATCTGACTTTTTAATTACACAGCTTTTGGATAATTAATAAACAATCATTTCCATTTACAAAAATATTTTATCTTTAAGTCTTGTACTTTTTTTATAAAAAAGTACATTCAAATACTTATTTATTTGTTTTTTTAAAAAAAATATTTTTAAAGTTTTGAATCTGTGCAAATATATACGTTTAACAAACATTTTAATTTTAGCATTTAGTTTTTTTTTTTTAATAGATTTTATTTTTACTTGCGAACTTTAAGATTTTATTTTAAATTAATGTAACAACATATTTATATATCGTTACAATATATATATATATATATATTGTAACAGTCAGAATCGTCTATCTCACTAACACACTGCAGAATTCAAACCCCAAACACGAAACTGAACATTCTAGGAGGGGTTGCCTTCTAGATATACTAAGTTTGAATCTAAAGTCCAAATTTCACAGTGCCACCTATGTGATAATGCATCTGATGCTACTACTAGTATAACCTTTTACCGGTGCCTGGTGGTCAGGGAGAAACAAAAAGACTCTATACTAAAATAATTTTGAGTGGCTAATTAACATCTATGGATTTACAAAAGAAATGCAGAAAATATATATATAGACCAAGACAGTGATAGGAATCAAATAAAATAAGAGATCAAATTTAGTTTTAAATAATTTCACAAAATTTATTTATATAAAATATATATATAATGCCACTGTCTACTTATATGAGACAGGGATGCGTATTAAATAATTGTAGGTATTATATTCCAATAAATGATAAAAGGTTTTAAAGCAAAGTGATATATTCTATTCCTCAGACTAATAGCATTACGATAATGTGCTTGATGAGATAGGAACATGTGTGAGGTGCTTTGAGCAATTATACAAGTTTAAGAAAATATTTGAAAATTAAGTGTTCTAAAATATTTATTGATTTCAAGAATAGCACGGACAAAAGTTTACTAAGCAACAAAATGGGAATGTGATCAAGGCATTTATTTGATAATAATAATAATAAAGTTACATTGGGAGGTCAGTATTGCTGATAATGAATTTATTAAAGTTGGAGGGTGTGACACGTTTAAGTCACGGATGCTTTGTAAAATAAATATAAAATAAAACAATATTGAATATCCGGAATGATTACGGAGGGCATCTCGCCACTAACCCATAGGAAAGTATTTTATGAGCAGCTGAAACTTAGCAACTGTGTGACGATTGCGTTTAATTCCCAGGTGTGTCATTTGTGAACACACTCTGCCTGGAAACTGCAAGAAGTGAAGAGAATGGCCTTGGCCATGTAAAGAATCCTTGGAAAATTAAAACAAAGTGGTCTCAACAACTAATTCATTTACCAGCAATATGAGACTAGTGTATATAAAACATACTGAATGGGTTTTACTTGAATTAAGAGAAATGCCCAATCAAATTCCCAGAAATTCATTTAAAAGGGTCTGCACATTCTTGATGTCAATGATGAACTTTGTAATTAAAGTAGAACACGGTAATTAAAATAGGAAAATGCATGCTTGCAGGTTTGAAAAGTAAGTATAGATTTATATATGCAATTATGCATTAGGGGACACATTTAATCATTGACCTCGCACATACTCTTATATTAGATTAAAACCAATAACATGTAGATTTTAAACTATGTGATATATTATTTTAAAGAAAAGAATCGCCCTCGAACAAGTGATTTGCAAGATAATAAAATTGGAAAATTATTTAGAAATTTAAAATATGCCTTCATAGCGGCGTCTTATTTTCAACAAAAGGAATAATTCACTTGGTGAAAGACGATTCTGACACATTATCATAATAAAATAACAGAAAGCTTAATAAATAGAAAATATTAACCCAAGGATAGAGAGCAAAAATGTTGAGTATATTTAAAGAAGTACATAGTGACGTTATGTGAAATATAAGAAAACAATTTAAAATAGCTATAGCATGTTAGTTATCACAAGAGCTCTTGGGTTAATTTAGGGTTACCTCTGGAAAAGCATTTTAGGTAGATTGATGGTCGGCAGGTTTTTATATGAGTTAACAGCAAAATCTGGAAATGTTCATATTTTTGGCAGCAGCAGCAGTTCCGGGGTTCCTTGTGTGATAACTTGCGATGGTCTATGGCAGCATATGGCCATTCTGGAGAGAAATAGCCTTCTTGCGCTCTATTCCATCATGTCAAGATTTACAAATTACTACAATAATTTTGGTTAGAAACATTAGACCTCAGAATGATTTCTCTTGGAAACATTTGAATGGAGAACAAAAGAAAACCCTCTTTTTATATTAGAAATTAACAATAGAACTGCCCTGGAGTGTTACAAAAATATATCGGACTTATCAGCTGTAATTAGATCTATCCGAATGTCTAAAGGAATTCAACAAAATTTTAATTAATTTCTTTTGTTAATTTCCCCTTCGACATTCGAATTACAAACTAGATTTAATTAAAAATTACTTTTATTAATTAAAGAAAACCTTAAGTGGACATCTGCTGTTTTTAGATAAACTTATATAACATTAACTAATTAAACTATTGTCCCTCATTTATTTTAACAGAAATATTTGGAATGACTTTTATTAAATTAAACGAAAATTATTTTACTTTTAAATTGCAATATTTGAATGTATTTACTAAACAAATATACGACGGTAATATTTTTGTAAATAGATTCAAACAAAATAACTTTAACAATTTATAATTTTGATATGTTTTAAAATGCATATAATAGTGTGTGCGCAATTACGACTTATATAACTTACTTTTTAACAAATCAAAATTATGTGAACATATACATAATCTATAATCTTTTATTTATTTGGGAATGAGTGATATATATAATACGAGCATTGTACTTGTGGTTTAAAATTAGGTGGGATTTTCAGTATATAAGCGTATTGCAGACACACGATAGATTGGGGTTCAAACTAAGGTATGAGGGTAGGAAATAGATGAGAAAAGGTGAAACGAAGATCTGCAAAGCAGACCCTACTGTTTCAATATATATATATACATATATATATATATATTGTACCCTTTTGTTTAGGTATATATTGTACCCTTTTGTTTAGGTAAGAATGGATTATTTCTAACAATTTACTGAAAATTTTAAAGTTAAGTAAGGGAATGATGTATGTTATGTGTTGATGATCTTTTAATAATCTAATTAGGGCAAGTAAAATAATTGATGTATCATATTGTGTTAGTATTTGAAAGAGAACAGTTAATTAAAAATCATTATAAGATTGTATGGTTGGAAAAACTGGCCATAATAAGTACTGATTTAATAAGTCTTATAAGTGAATGATTAAAGTAAATTTTAAAAGTAGTACTTTAAAGTTAAATGAATAGATTATTTAATAATAATAATTGTATTTAATGGTTATATTTTAAAATCATTTAATTAAAAGTAATAATGTGGGAGAAAAATGCATATTTGATTTTATAATATTAAAATAATTATTCTAAATTTTGCTATAATATTATTTTATGTAATATTTTATAAATTAAATTATTTATTTTAGTTTCATTTAAATGATTAGCATCTCATTTATTTTATAAATCATGTGACATGTAATATTCACACCTGTGCTTGAGAATAAAATAATATCTGTTATAAATATTAGGTTAGGTTTTTTTAAAATAAATATAATAGATAAAATCAGATTTGTGTTTTATGTTGAAAATAAATATGTTTTGTTTAAAATAAGGGTAGAAATTGTAATAAATATTGTAGGGTGATTGTTAAAAGTTATTTTAAAGTATTTATTAAGTGTAAATAAAATATGAAAATTAATCAAGAATTAAATAATATGATAAAAATAAATATTTAATAAATTATTATTAGTTTTAATTTTAATCTGGCATTTGTTTCCCAGGGTTGGAAGTAAGCATTGTTGAAATTGACCAATGAAAATGTGTAGTTTGGGCAGGTATAAAACAGATGTGCAGAAATTTTCCAGGTCACTATTATCCTATTATACTGTTATACCATCGTTATTGTTACAACAACTTCAGTAAATTAATTGGTAGAATAATAGTCAATTTTATTTAATTTAAAATTCTAAAAGTACAGTAATTTAATTATTATAAGATCATGATATGGAGATGCGAGGCTAAAAATAAGTAATTCCTTACTTGCTAATCTATTTTATCGAATTTAATATTAACTTAAACATGGAGAAGTCATCACTGAATTTAAATTTATTGAAGGAAATATTCAATTATTATTTTCATACTAGGCACATAATTTTTCCTGTGTTAATCTGTCGTGTTGATTTACGATTGAATTTCATAAAAGGAACTTCATAGAGGAGATATAGAAAATTCATCAGAAATGGAAAGTCAAATGATATGAAATGCTTTTTATTAAGAAAGCTTATTGAAAATAAAATAATAAAGTTTTTTTAAAAAAAACTTTTAGCATGATAAAAACAATTATTTTAAGACGCTAAGATATTTCT
Organism: Epiperipatus broadwayi; assembly: GCA_028023455.1. Lineage (NCBI taxonomy): Eukaryota > Metazoa > Onychophora > Udeonychophora > Euonychophora > Peripatidae > Epiperipatus > Epiperipatus broadwayi. The sequence continues at coordinate 10,562,754 of JAQFVV010000031.1, read as the reverse complement.
TTCTGAAGAAATATTGAAAATAATTTTAAACTGGGATTTTTAAAGAAGGGTATAAAAATTAAGATTATTCGCAAAAATGATTTATATCATAATTAAAAATCTTTAAAAAAGATAATTAGTGTATGCTGGACATACAAAAGGTTTTCTGAAAATTATTTAGGAAAAATATTTTAAACCACGTAATAAACGGCGAACGCTAGGAATTTTATTTGTTGTATCAAAGAACATAGAAAATTGGGAAATATGGATAAAAGTTACAAGAATTTGGAAATGGTTTTAATGAAAAATATCAAAAGTATTTTTAATACTATATTTACATAGCAATGGAATGCATGAATTATTTAAAATTTTGGAGATAAAGAATAATTAATTACATCCGAATATTGTGAAGTAAAAGTAAACTTACTATATTTAACTTGAACAATCATCTTGAATTTTTTGTGTTGCAATGTGAAATATCAGAGCATGCATAGTTTTTGGAGTCAAAAGTGTGATTAACAATGTTGTACCAGGAGAAAAAGACACTTTCTTTAATGAACTTTTTATCAAGGAAAAAAGAACATTTTGTCGCAAGAAGTTTTAATGGAACTGTTGTAAATATAATTTTAAATTATTTTTTTTACTAAAAAATTAATATTAATGCTTATTCACAGTATAGGAATAGAGTGGGAACATAGAACATTAAATTATTTACTAACGTATTGATTAAATTGTTATTGTAAAAAAAAAACTCTTTAATAATTTTTTTTAAAAAAACTTAATATATTTAAAAGTGTGATAATGTGGAATAAATGATAATTAAAATGTTTTATTTAGTTCATGATCCAGAAGACATCAACTAAGTAATTGCCAGCAGAGATTACTTATGGTAATAATGTAAAAAATTTTGATGATGTTATAATGTATTTTATTATTTTGTGTGGATGTATGGGGGCATATATAAAACATGATACCTACACATAATTTATCATTTGTTTAGTCACTTCAAAGAATATGAATACTTTTATTGATATCATAAGGATATTTAAACATAAGGGAAATATAAGTATATGATCTATTATAACTGAACTTATTGTTTATTTTAAGTGATTAAGGTATTAAAATATGACATTGATGCTGATTGTTTATACTTATGTTTGAGAGTTACCAAAGGATGAAATAATCTTGTCTTATTAGTCAGTTAGATTGATATTTTTAAAACATGAATTTATTTATTGTTATAGAGATGTGGGAATGAATTTAGCGATGTAAAGTGATAGATCTCTAATGATAATATCTTAGTATTAGGTTAAATGAGACCAAGATAATATTTTATGTAGGGTTTATTTATATGGGAATAAGAGTAGACTATAGTGATGATTATGCAAATACAGATAACTTAGCTCTATAGCTTGTATATATTCATGGCAGTGTTTGTTTTCTGTGTGTTAAAGGTTAATGTGCCATAGTGCTTAATAAATAGCCTGGACATTATATTTAGTAGTGGAGGTTATTAGACAAATAAGTCATACCTCATTTTTTATACACCGTGACCATGATGATTAGTTGATAAAGGTGTTATTAAGTTAAAGTTATAGTTTATTTCATATACCTACTTGTTTACTTATTATTAAAATTTTCTTGGATTACATCGTAAAGGATGGTATTTAAAATACGAAATAATGACTAAGTTTGGAAATACAGAATTGTTATTGAAGTGGATACGATAAGTTATGTTATTTAAAGTAAAAATAAATGTAAAGATTATAAGAACATGATTTTATCAGTGAAAGAATCATAAAACTTTTCATATTTAAAAATGAAATTTTTTTTTTATAAAAAATAAATAATGGATAATTAAAAGAGGGTTTATAAAGATATTATTTAATTATTAAGTATTTTTCAGAGACATACTTATAATGCATATTTTTTCTTTACAAGTAAAGGTACTAAACTAAATCGTCTTTAATGAATATAAGTAATCATAAGTTTTGTAAAAGGAATTTTATGATAACACACTAATACATACATTATATGTGAAATTTAAAGAAATGATTAGTAAGCAGTTTAGTTTAATTGTATGCTATTAATAAAGGTCATTCACATTATTCTTTAGTGAGGAATGACTATATGGAATAATAAAATTATTTTTTTTAAAAGACTAAATAACAAGCATAATTCCATATTGAAATAATTATCTTATATTTTTAGAACATATTGACTTAATAAAATTTAATAAATGTAATAAAGACCCTATAATAATATTTACTGAAAATAAGAGATTTTTTTAAGAAGAATGTTCTGTAGCCTATATTTTAGTTCATTTAATTTGTTTTTTGGAAAAGTACATAAATATGAATAAACAGAATTTCTTAAATTGTAAATAATGTAAATAATTTTATTGTTAAGTTTGTTAATAAAATTGTTAAACTTGTTTTATAAGTCTTGATGTTGACTCAATTTCTTCACATCACAATTACATAATCACAGATAATTATAATTAAGGCATAATATTTGCACAGCATAAATAAAGTTATTATTTAAGAGTTATAATGTTTTATGGATATGATTTTATTTAAGAAGTTTCATGTATTATATCATTATGATGGTCATAGAATAACCACAGAATATTTACACAGAATTATATTAGTAATGATTGCCACATATTCCCAGATTATAATATCATACCATATATATTTGTTTAAGATGCCATATGGATAATAGAAGATTACATTACATTATTGTTCTGTGATATACATGAATAACATTACAAGTAGAAAAGATATGAGATTAAATTATAGATTGAAGATTAATATTGTTATTATATTAGTATTGGTATTAGTTAGATGTAATTATGAATGATATTAAATCCCGTATCATACTTGATTACAAAGTTATAATTATTTTAGAATTATTTTAAAAGAACCTGAGATAATATGAGCTAAATTATTTTAATAGAGATATTAAGATTAATTTATTAAGAGTCATTTACTTAATTAATCTTGATTAAAGAAGTAGGAGTACTATAGATGTAGTATTTAAGTAGTAAGAGTAAGGATAGTATTCTTATGCCATTAAGGTGATATATTGGGGGATATTGGCTTAATGTATTTGTTTTGCCACTTGTAAACTCACTTTATAGTCTCATAATTTTAGTAGATATTTATTTATTTAATTTATAAAACAGAATTATATTATTATTTATTAGTTAAGCTAGTTTAATAATGGGTAGTATTAAAGAATATAGTTATTATTGACTTAGATGCATTTTAGATGATCATAATTATTTATCTGAGCTAGATTAATTTATTGTTATTACATATTTCCTGGAAGTGAGGGTACAATATATATATATATATATATATATATATATATATATATATATATATATATATATATAAATACAAATATATTGTCTATACTGAACTTTCAAGCTACCTCAGCTATCCACTCCTTCTTATACAACCAATACACATGGTTACGTACATGTGAAAAAGATAAATGATCTCCAATATATATGTATTTTGTGCTGAATCAGCATTCATCAGTGGGTCCAGATCATTATCTCCATCCCACATATACAATCAATGTTCAGTTTTATATAAAGATTGCTAATATTCATATTTTCATAGGCAGGCTCCAATCTTATCCACACTTCAACTCTTTAGCCATCCATATCATTGAAAATCTGATGATGGAATGCTCAATATTGGCATCAATAAGAGCTTTGAGCATTCCATCATCAGATTTTCAATAATATAGATGCTAAAGAGTTGGAGGGTGGAGAGGATTAAAGCTTGTTTATTAAAGTATGGAGATGGGCTATCTTAATATAAAACTGGACAGCGATTTTATATATGTGTGGGAGATTATGATCTGGACTGATTGATGAGTGCTAATCATTTTCACATATATGTGGTCTTGTGAATCAACCTGTAGGCAACTTGAAAGTCTGACTTTAAATCCTTTCTAAATTACAATATTCAGTATAGACAATATACTTGTATTTAAATATTACATGGCTGCAGAAAGGAGTTTGCTATTAACTGAAAGGAGACCCTTTGATTCCTCTTGGAGGCCTTAAAGGAACCGAGCAGGGCAAATTCCTAATGTCCACTCCATACGTTCTTGTCATTGCAGCTGTTATTACTATGTGATTATTCATATAGTATACGAACATGGATGGGCTGCTCACCAAAATGCATTACCCAGTGTGGTGAGTTTATTGGCTTTTTACCTCTGAGTTTAAGATCAAGAAACACCATGGTCTTTCTTCTCAGTGCCTGATAAGGCAGAATGAATGTTTGTGTAAATGATAAATATTTTTCCAATACATATATACAATTATGACAGACAAAAATAAAGCATGGCCCTTATTCCCAGGAGGCTGTAAAGTCACCAACCAAGGCAGCGGTTGGTGGCCGAAGACAGAGGGTGCTAAGAATCCCCTGATTGTGGACCCAGGCTGCCATTTGATGATGACTTTTTATTTAGGTACTTACAACTGCAGATCACTTTCAAGTGAAGGAAGATTGCAAGAATTAGAAGAAGAATTGTCTTATATTAAATGGGACATTATTGGACTTTGTGAAGTTAGAAGAAAAGGTGAAAAAACAATTGATTTAAAAAGTGGACATATACTCTATTATAAAGGCACACATATTGGAAATACAAGTGGAGTAGGATTCATTATAAATAAAAAGTGGAAGAACAATATTGTGGAGATTGATGGTGTATCGGACAGAGTTGCAAGATTAGTTATACAACTTAATAGCAGATACCAAATGCAGATAATCCAGGTTTATGCCCCAACAAGTTCTCATAGTGATAAAGTAGTAGAAGATTTTTATATGAATGTACAAAAGGCTTTTGATCAGAGTAAACAACATTTTAAAATTGTTATGGAAGACTTTAATGCGAGAATTGGTAGACAAATGAAAGATGAAATTGCTGTAGGTAATTTTGGTTATGGTAATAGAAATGAGAGAGGACATAGACTTGTGGAGTTTGCAGAAAAAGAAAAACTTTATATTATGAATTCATTTTTTGAGAAAAATGTTAAAAGGAAATGAACATGGAAGCATCCAAATGAAGGTACAGCAGAATTGGATTATATTTTGATTAACAGGAAATACATATTTCAAGATTGTAATGTTCTTAATAAATTTAACACAGGAAGTGATCATCGATTAGTAAGGTGTAAGTTATGTGTTAATGTAAAACTAGAGAGACAAAAATTATTGAGAAAAACAATATTTACAGTTGATAGAGAAAAACAATATTTACAGTTGATATTCCTAATCTTCAGAAATATTCTAATGAATTTAAATTAGAACTTACAAATAGGTTTCAAGTGTTGGGAGATTTTGAACATGATTCAGATTTGAATGAAATTAATATGAAAATAACTGATACACTTTTAAAAACTGCAACAAAGATAGCTGGTAGAAAAAAGCAGCAATTGACTAATAAAATTTCTACTGAGACTAGAGAATTTATGAAGAAAAGAAGGAATATGAAGATATACAAAAATGATGTATTAAAAAGAATTGAATATCTCGAATTTTGTAAAATGGTACGGAAAAGAGTTGAAAATGATATAAGAAAGTATAACTGTGAAATAGCAAGGAAAGCTGTAGAAGAAAATAAAAGTCTCAAGAATGTTAAACAACATTTTGGTATTGGTAGGAAATTTATATCTGCAATAAGAAAAAAAGATGGAATTATTACTAAAAAGAGAGATGACATCATGAAATTGGTAGAAGATTTTTATCAAGAATTATATAGTAATAAAGAACAAGTATCTCCTATATCTATTACATCTTCCGAGTTGCCCAGAATTTTAAATGAAGAAGTGAGACATGCAATTAAATGTATGAAGAAAGGAAAGGCTCCAGGAAATGATGGAATTATAATTGATATATTAAAAGAAGGAGGTGAAGAAATAGAAACAATTTTAGCAAAGTTATATACCAAATGTCTAAATGATAAAGATGTACCAGATAATTGGAAGAATGCAGTAATAATATTAATATTTAAAAAAGGTGATAAAGAAGATATTAGAAATTACAGACCTATTAGCCTTTTATCAGTTTTATATAAAATTTTTACCAAGATAATTACAACTCGTCTACAGAGAACTTTGGATTTCCACCAACCAAGAGAACAAGCTGGATTTAAAAGTGGTTTTAGTACAATAGATCATATCCAGGTATTGAGAGAAGTCATAGAAAGGACAAATGAATATGAGTTGTCATTATGTTTTGGATTTGTAGATTATGAAAAGGCATTCGATTCTATACACATTTCTTCAGTGATTAAAGCATTGGATCATCAAGGTATAGATCCAGGATATTGTCATATTTTAAAGAATATTTATAAAAATGCAACAGCAACAATTAGATTACATAATGATACTGGAAAAATCAACATTGAGAAAGGTGTAAGGCAAGGTGACTCCATATCTCCAAAACTTTTTACAGCAGTGCTGCAAGAAGTATTTTGTGGATTAAAATGGGAAACTAAAGGAATGAAAGTAAATGGAGAGTATTTAAGTCATTTAGATTTTGCAGATGATGTAGTTGTTTTTGCAAATAATGCTTCAGAGCTGCAGGAAATGTTGCAGGAGTTAGCAGATGAAAGTAGAAAAGTAGGACTAAAGATAAATGTTAAAAAGACTAAAGTAATGTTTAATCGATTTGCTCAAAATATGAAAATAAAGATTGATTATGAAGAATTAGAAGACGTTAACAGTTACAAATACCTAGGTCAGATTATTAATACAGATGGAAACATAATGGAGGAAATTAATCATAGAATTAAACTTGGTTGGAGTGCTTTTGGTAGAAATAACTTGATACTAAAAGGAAATATGCCTATGTGTTTGAAAAGAATGGTTTTTAACAAATGTGTTTTACCAGTTCTTACTTATGGATCTGAGACTTGGACACTTAATAAAAGAGCAATACAGAGACTTCAGACCACTCAAAGGAGTATGGAGAGATGTATGTTGGGAGTAACAAAAAGAGATCGAAAACGCAATGTGTGGTTAAGACAACAAACAGGTGTTACTGATCTTATTGAAAAAATTAAAAGATTGAAATGGAGTTGGGCTGGACATATTGCTAGAAGAAATGATAATAGTTGGACAATTGAAATTTTAAACTGGATTCGAAGAGATTGTAAAAGACCCAGAAAGAGACCACATGTGAGATGGATGGATGAAATAAGAAAATGTGCAGGGATGTTGTGGAAAAGAGAAGCTAAAGATTGGAGAAGATGGATTAAACTTGGAGAGACCCTCATCCTGCAGTGGATTGATAATGGTTGATGATGATGATGATGATGATGATGAAATATTACATATTCAGTCTATATTCTGTCTATTCTTCTTCTGTGTATTTAAATGGACATATTAAGATCTTATATGTGAGGGATCATTGACCCAAAGTCAACATGGATATGACAACAGTATTAGTATCAACAAGGGCTTTGAGTGTTCCATCATCAGATTTTCAATAATATAAATGGCTAAAGACTTGGAGGGTAGAGAAAGTTGAAGTCTGCCCGTTACTGTATGAAGATTTGCTATCTTAATATGAAACTGAGCACTGATTATACATATGTGTGGGAGATGATGATCTGGACCACCTGATCAGTGCTGGTTCAGCACAAAATGCATATATTGGCGATCATTTGTCTTTTCCACATGTGGTCATGTGTATCAGTTGTATAAAATAAAGTGGATAGCTGTATGGAGATTAAAAGTCTGAGATCAAATCCCTTCTAAATTATATATTTATATTGAAATAATATATTCCTTTGAATATATTTCATTGTTGTGTAGATTAACAAAATGTAAAAAAAAGAAGTGTGCTGTCATTGATATGTTTAAAATATTATGTTATTATTATTATTTAAAGGCATTATATATTATAAATAAAAATTGCTTTAATTAAGCTATAATTTAAAAAGAAGTTCACTTGTTGAATTTACAATTCACCTTTACCCCACTTAGTGATTGGCTAATTAGCAATATTTTGCAATAGCGATCATCATCAATTTGTACCCACTACTTCGATGTACAATCAATTTATTCGCTATAACGATCGGGAAAAATTAAAAAAATTTTTTTTTGTCAGCCATCTTGAATTTTCCGTCACTGATGACATAAGAGAATAGGTATTTTAAATATATTTTACCCAAAAGCAAAAGTACATTACTGTAATACATATACAGATATACGTATACTTTGCTGTAATTGTATAGCACATACAATGTTTTATTCATAAAGCACAATGTTAGTGCTGCATTCAGTATTTTGATTATAAAAAAGTATAAACTTAAAATATATATAATTACTGAATCTATAATACCGTATACATATAAGTGTTGAATGTCTTTAGAAAAATTAAACTTTATTTAAATATAATGTTCAGTACTTGGATTATTTAAATTAAGTTTAATTTTTCTAGACATTCAACACTTATATTAGATGATGAAAACAGTACAATCATCACAAACTTTCAGCAAAACATTAATAATATTAAATTGCTTGTGTGTGTGTTCCTTCATTACATACACTCAAGTGGTTTCAAATCAAAAGAAAAATAACATTTTAAAATGAGAATGTTGAATTAGAAGAAAAAAATAAAAAGAAAAACAGATTGCATTTAAAATAAGTGTTAATGAATAATTTTTTCTACGGGAGCAGGGGGGGGGGCACTATTACATTAGTAAAAATATACAGTAAGAAAAATAAACTTACCGTATGTTTTAGAAAATTAGAACAGATTTTTTCTTTTAAAATAAATTGATTTTTTTTTTCTAAAGTTGACTGATTTACAATACGCATTAAGCCTTTCATTACTTGGGAGTACAGTAATAAGTCTTCATGTTCAATTAAATAATTTATAATTAAACATTGTTTTTAATGTGAATAATTTCACATAAGTAATAAACATAAATGTATAGTACTAAATTTTAAAAAAATGCACTTCAGTATGGATTTTTTTCATTACGATGAAAAACTTCTGCAGAAGAATATAAAAACTTTTAAATTCAAATTTAGTTTCACTTTCTCTTTCTTTTTGCTGTACTGTACTTTTTAAACAGTGAAAATATGCATTTTTTTTTTCTAGTACTATAAAACTTTTCTTTTAGATACCATATTTAGTCATCATTGCCATCAAAAAATCAAGAAAATCTTTGAGCTTAGAAACCAATGTGGATATTTTACATGGACTGGAACTGACAAAATTCCCCCCCCATAAACTCCCATTATAAATACGTATTCTGTATACGATATTATTGCTTAACGATGAGTTTTGGAGGACCAATTGCCATCGCTAAGTGGGGTAAAGGTGTATTAATTTTAAAAAACTGATAATTATTTATTCAAATATACTTTTAAATTAACCTTAAATTTATTTATTTTTCTATTGGCAATTAGCCAATAATGATTTCTTTTAAAGAAAAAACTATTTATCATATGAACAGGATTATCAGTTATTGATTTAAAAAGAAAACATTGGATTTTACTCAAGGTGAACTTGTAAATACTAGTTTTTATTGCAAGAATTTGGGAACCGAGACTCAAATAGATAATCTATTCCATCATATTTTCATTTATCATAAATAAAATTATTTTATCACTATCAACTGCTGCAAAAAAAAAAAATTTTTTTTTTTTTTTCTACAATTTGTTCAGGCTTATATACTATTTCAAATGAAATGCCACACTGAAGAAAATTATCATCTGCTATATCTTTAAATTTAAAGAACATTAACATTTTCTACTGGTAAATAGGTTTAAATGACGAAACGATATATAAATCTTTATTAATGAATAAGCAAATGTTAATGCCTAAATAGATTTGGGTTTGAAATACAAAAAAATTTATTTGAAGCTAAGTACTTTTATATAGTATCATAATCATAGTATAATAAAAGGGGAGAAAGTTGTCATCCATAAATAAGTATTGAATAATAAATTGGATTGACGTCACAATAAATATTTTAAGATGAATTTGCATACTAATGAGAAGTGAGAGTCAAGTGGGAGATTTTTAGTATTATTGTTAATTAGTTTATTAAAAACTTTAGTAAACTATTAATGACATGTTATAAATAATATACTGTATAATTAGAATGAACTTATATGCATTTTACTTTAATTTTTATATAAAAAGGCATTTTTTTAAAATTTATAATTAATTGTTTTTCACATAAATATTTACACCACTATTATTAATTATTTGGAAAATGTCAGTTCTTAAATATTAAATCAATCGCAATGTGTATTTTTAAAAGCTATATGCATGTTAATGTTTTCAAAATGTTTAAATGTAATATTTACAAATAATACAGATGTGATAAATGATAGTTTATTTTAATTTTATAGACTTCATATCCTAATACAGATTATGAAATATATAACCTGTGTTATTTAACGATATTTATAATTTTAAATTATGATTGTTTAAATGGTAATAAATATTATATATATATGGGATTTGACTAGTGCTATATGTATTAGCAATTGAGATATTATTTGATATGTTTAATTCCAGTTATAAATTTCCTATGGCTTCATTTTTATAATGACTTCATTTTTGTAGTAAATACTTTCTTGAGCATGAAGTAATATCATATCTTTTTAATACAGTTATAATGATGAATGAGTATTTAAATATTTTATATGAAGTTTTAAGAATAGTCATTGTTTTTATGCCCTTACTAAGAATATTATAGTAATGAGTTAATCAGATATATAACAGGCATTTCACCTATTGCTTAGTATTATAGCCCTTGGTGTATAGATGAAGGATGGCTTGGATTGTTTTGACAATATCTCATGTTGTTGATTATACATGCATTTGCTGATTTTTGCTATATAAATTTAAATATTGGTAGTTATTACAATGACTGGATTCCAAGAAATTGTAAAAGACCCAGAAAGAGACCATATGTGAGATGGATGGATGAAATAAGAAAGTATGCAGGGATGATGTGGAGAAGAGAAGCTAAAGATTGGAGAAGATGGATTGAACTTGGAGAGACCTGCATCCTGCAGTGGATTGATGATGGTGATGATGATTACAATGACATTATTACTTTATTTTTTAAAATAAATTATTTTGTTTAATAATAAATTATTTGTTTATTTTATTATTAACTATTATTTGAATTTTAAAATATAAAATATTGTTATGCCAAATTAATAGATATCCAAATGTAACTCATGCTGGGTAAATTTGTCTTTTACTTCAAGATTTATTATTAGTTAGAAGAATTTCATTTTACAATTGATAGCTTCCCAACATTTTTAAGGAATTGTGATTTTGCTAGTAAGCTTTTTCTTTGATATTTTTTAAATATTATTTGATATAGGAAATAAATCTAGATTTGTTATCTAATGGTGCCTTCTACTAAAGTTACGTATGAAACTATTTATCCAATATAGACAATAATTTTTTTGCTAATTTTGGTGACCAATTCGTAGGGCTTTGATAAACTTATACCCTGAAAGGGGGTGGTGGTAAATAGTTACTTGTATTTTTTTTTTGTTATCATTTTAGCACTTAACTTTTGGAGCTATAATAAATTCATAACTGAAATATAAAAGTAATATTCTTGTTTAAGAGTTGGCATTTTCATTTTAGGGATTTTGATAAAGTTGATAATATTAGCATATTTTTATATTTTGTTTCTTTCCATATGATATACTCTTATTCATTAGAGATTTTTTTTTTTTAAATTTGGCGTTAATGTGTAAAGCTTGACAATATAAAGCACTCCTAGATATTTAAAAGAATAAAGGAATTTTTTTTTAAAACTTTAACCTATCCAATAACTGAGGCCTGATAAATTTTACTTATTGGTTTTAATAAGTTATGTCTATTATCTTTCATAAGATAGAATTACAGCACCTTGAGGGATTTAAGAATATACTTTTTTTATTTAAATTATGGGTTCCCAATTTGATGAATTTAAAATAAAATAAAAAACTTTGAGATAGTTAATACAACTTAATGATTTTTTTTATTTTTAAAAGATATAAGTTTAAATATTGTAGAGCCATATATATTTTTCTTTATTATAAAATATATTTTACGTCAATTTAAGTTTTTTAAAATTAAACAATAAAGTTTTAGTTGATGGTTTTGATGAAGATAGGATGAAGAGAATTCATTTGGTTTTGTTTCCATTCTTGGGAGAAAACTGATTAATCTTTAAATTATTTATATTAATGGAATAAAATTTAGGTGGAGATAGAGAAAAAGGAAAGTGATCAAGAAAATGATGTTAGGTGTGTTAATTCTGAGTCACAGCTTGAAGTAATAGAACCAGAAAGCCCTGAGATAAGCTTTAAGGAACCTCATATTATAATTAGGGAAAATAAACTTATAAAATAAGTGAAAAGAAAGATTATAGTACGTTTAATATGGAAATAAGTAATCAAATATTGCAAAGAATATTGCAGAGTATGAATTAAGTGAATGAAAATATGCAAAGAGTAATTCGGAAAATGGATGAATTTGATAGAATAATGATGGGTGGTTTAAAGCAGAAAAAGAAGAAATAGGAAAAGTTCAGGTTGAAATGAAAGAAGAATTAGAGAGGTCTAGAATATAATTAAGTGATCAAGTTCAAAAAGTAGAAGAAAGGATTGACAAAGTAAAAGAAGAAATGAATATAATACCAAATGGTATTGAGGAAAAGAATTTAAAATAGATATTTCTTTAGAAAAGATGGTTGATAGTATACGTACAATTAAAGAGCCTAAAGCTAATATAGATGCTGTTGATGGATGTAAACTTGAGGTAGGTAGTACAGAATTAGTTAAAGATATTTTAGTTTGTGTAAGTGAATTTAAAATTCATGTGGATTTAATAGATCAAGCTCAACAATCTAAAATTGATGATGAGATGGAAAGATTTTGTGAAAATGATGTAATAGACATTGAAGAATCTAAAATAGATGCAAGAATTGGTAAATGTCGATTTGATGATAAAATGATAAGAGAATATATGATTGATGATGTAATCATAGATGATTATGATATTGATATGAAAATGTTAGGAGAGTCAAAAATATATGCAAGTATAGAAATGGATATTGACATAGATACAAAAATTATGCTTTGGAAGAATAATTGTAAAAAAGTACAAGTATACCATGCATAATGAAATTCAGTCTCATACTTTTATGAAACTTCATATAGATTTAGAAATAGTAGAGTTTGTAGGTGAAGGTAATTGTAATAAAAAGAAATGGTTTTGCTATCATGAAGTATGAAATCGTGAGTATGGTAATTTTAGCAATGGATATGTGAATCTTATTGGATTCCAAAGTAGGAAAAACGTTCAAAGAGGTAAATGTTTACTGTGTAAAATAGAGCCTATAGTTTGTAGTAGTGATTATAAGAAAATTGTTTTATATGGTATCATGATAGTATATTTATTTGAAATGAAGGAAAAATAATTACAAGGATAAATGGATAAACCAGTGTAATATAATTGTTGATTGATATGGAAAATACGTATTAATAAATTTATAATTATAAATACGTATTATTTATATCTGAACTTAGTTTTATTGGAGGTGAATAAACTAATTGAAGAGATTTATATTATTAGAATTTTGGTGAAGGACCTCTCCAAATTCTAAAAGTCATCATCAATATTTTTTTTTTATTAAAATTGGACAGCTTATACTTTCTATTTTTTTGAAAGCATATATGTTTTATTTATTTATATTTTTAAATAGTAGAGGTAAATATTTTATTTAATTGTTATGTATTTGTGTTAAAAATTACTAAGATGCTAAATGTTAACTCAGTTCAGACTAAAATTTATATTATATAAAAAAAATAAAATTTTTCATTTTTTAAAAAATAAACATTATAGTTGTTAAATATAATAAAGTTTAAGGGGGGGTTAATGAAATACTGTATTCATTTGGGATATATTTTACTGTTGTGTAGATTAACAAAACGTAAAAAGAAGACATTTTATTAATTTAGAGGTGTGATGTCATTGATATGTTTAAAATATTGCATTATTATTATTTAAAAGCATTATATACTTTTTTTATAAATTAAAATTGATTTAATTAATTTGTTGAATTTAAAATATTAATTTTAAAGAACTGATAATTATTTAATCAAATATACTTTTATTGTCAAGCATTGGTGGTCGAGAGGTCAGTGACAGCCGCTTTACAAGCAGTTGCCCGGGTTCGCTTCACGGCTGATGCTATGACACATGAGAAAAAATATACTTTTAAATTAACTGTAAATTTATTTATTGTTCTATTGGCAATTAGTCAAGAATGATTTCTTTGAAATAAAACTGTTTGATCATGTGATCATGGTCATAGGCTGTTGAATTGAAATGAAAACATTGGATTTTAAACTCTCAAGATAAATTTGTAAACAAATAGTTTTTATCATAAGAATTTGGGAGCCAAGACCCAAATGGATAATCTACTTCTTCATATTTTTATCTATCATGAATAGGATTACTTTATAAGCTTCAACTGCCCCCCCCCCCCCAATCATGATTTTTTTCCTACAATTTGTTCAGGCTTATAAATGGCATAATGAAGAAAGATATCATCTGTTATATCTTTAAATTTGAATAACATTAACATTTCTACTGGTAAATAAGTTAAAATAACAAAACAATCTATAAATCATTATTAAATTTTTTTAAAATTTTCTAATAAATTGTTCTTCACATAAATATTATGCCAATATTAATTATTTAAAAATTGTCAGTTCTTACATATTATATTCATCACTATGTGTATTTACAAAAGCTATATATAAGTTAATATTTTCAAAATGTTTTAAATGTAATGTTTAAAAATAATACAGATGTGATAAATTATAATTTATTTTTATTTTATAGACATCAGATTTCAATACAGATTATGAATAATGTAATCTATGTTATTTAATGATATTTATAATTTTAAATGATGATTGTTTAAATGGTCATAAATATTTGTTATATATATATATTGAAGGGTATTGAGTTCAAACCCTACATTACAAATTTTAAAGATGTCAGGAGAAAAATGGGAGAAATACTTTTTTTTCTCTATTCAACTAATTTTATTAGTGAGAGAAGACAATACATATTTTTTTTGAATAGTTATATTTAAGAATTAAAAATATTTTAGTATATATTGATGATTGTCTGTAGTTGTAGACTCTATAAATCATTTTTCTAAGTTTACTTATTAACTTTTTATATTTAATTTATGTTCAATTAATTATAATGTTCTTTCTTAATAATGCTTTGATTTTAATACTTTGTCATTACTAATTTATTCTATGACTTTGATACTAATAGTATTAATAATCTGTAGCTTTCAAATCATTTAAATTATTTTGGTAGGCACGTTTTTACAGATATGAGTGGATATATGTATATGCGCATGTGTGTACAAACATTAAAATTTAAATATTTGCAGATATATTAAAAGAGTTTTTAAATAATTTCATATTTTCTGAGTAAAAGGTTGTTTTCTATTATATATTATTTAAGTCCAATTTTTTTTATTTATTTAAAAAAAGGTGTTGGACCCGAGAGAGAAAGATCTCAATCTAGTGTTAAAAAAAGATTTGAGAGAGATAAAATCAGTTTTAACTTAACTTCAGGGTGAGAAAATTGGAATTGAAGAAAAAAATTCATTAGTAAGCAGTTTCCAAAATTAAGAACTGTTGATTACTTTATACCAAGCAAAAAGTAAGATAAAGACCAAAGAGACCATTGATTGTTTTAGATCACACCCAATAACAAATTTTGGGAAGGAAAAGGATTAAAGATATTTGTATCACAGCTGCACTAATAAAGTATATTTTATAGATAACCAGGTGTTTCAATAACTAAATGTGTGTGATGTTATCAAAGGTCCAGCACATATATAGTATGAACAATAAGACAGTTTAGATTAATAATTCTTATTCCCTCTTGGAATCCAGAAAGATATTTAGTTGAATGGTCCCAATGGCCGATCCAAAGAACTCCATGCTCATTAGAAGAGTTAAAATCTAAAAGCAAAAATAACAAATAGCATGCTATGGCTGATCATCAAAGTCTGAAGAAGACCTTGAATCCTGTTATTGTTTCACTTATACCATCACTGAATTCAAATCAAAATAAAAGTATAGAATAAAAATGCTAAAATTATATTAAAAGCAGAAAATATCCATTTGTCTATAGAAGTAAACATGCCTAGAGCAGAAGAAAAAAGAAATGAAAAAAAGCATCCCAATATTAAAATGGTCCTGAAAGAAATGCAGTCTGTGCAGTGATGTCATCATTATCACAGTAAAATAGAAGGAAGAATTACAAGCCCAAACCTAAAATGGAACTTTTCCAGTAAACCACTGTAATTGATGTATCTAAATGAGTTAAACATTGGTATGTGGCTAAATTCAAATATTAACCTTAAACAAGCTAACTTCAAAATGAAATACATTAAACTCATTGAAACTGACTCCACATCAGAAATAAAAAGATGAACCTGGTAATATCAGTTGTATTTTTGTTTTCTCAATGACTATTAACAATTTTTCTTTTAAATAAATCCATTTGTCTCCATCTCTTTCTAAGTATTAAAATAAGAATCAGTTATTAGAAATGGTCTTTTCAATAATGATGAATATTAACTTTATCAATATTAGGTGTAATTTGATTATCATTACATGTAACCATTTATGTATGTATTTTTTATGTATTAATTGAGGTATCATGAAAAATAGGTTTATTCATATCATATGTAAAAGTTAAATACAAAATTTATTAATAATGGAAAGTGACATACACACACACACACCTAGTGATATAAATATGCCTACATGAATATGTGTTGAGTATAAATGTGCAAATCAATAGGGGTAGAAATTTAGCATAATGAGAGATAGATTTTAAAGTAGTTAGTAACCTAGATTAATGAAAATTGAGAGAAATAATTTGAAATGATTTCTTTAGATATTCTTATCTTTATAATTCAACTAACTTTTTTCTACCTATTTCTTGATTATTGTTATTTTTAAGATTATAGGTATAAAAATGTATGTTATATGCAGTATGCGAGTATGTGCATGTATTGGGTGTTTATTTCAAAACTAAAATGTTTCTATGATATAAGTTTCATTTAGCTGCACCTAAAGAGGATTAAGGGAAAGAGGAGAATTTATTTCAAAGTCTCCATCTCCTTGCCCTCTGGATCTTCCTCCCTTTCAGGCTGTGATTTCCTCTATCAAAGGTAAAAAGCAAGTCAAAATGAACAACCTGATGAATCAAAATGTCATTCCAAGTACAACCGGAAAAACAAAAATTACACATCTACAAAAGACCAAAATCAGCCTGTTGCATCTAAGCATAACTCAGAAACCTCTAAAGACTTAATATATAGCTATTCCTCCAAAATTTCATATCACATATGGATCCTGCTATCAATCCACCAGGGCAACCAAGTCTATCAACATTGTTCTTTACCAAAGAATTTTCTTTGCCTGTACTACACACCCTTTCCATATCCCCTTCCCATTTCATATGTATTCCCTTCCTCTTCACCATATTGTATTTGAATTTCATTTTTCCATGTAATTATCTCTTTGTAAACCTTTTTAATTGTTGTGTATTTTGTCTTTTTGATGAATAAAAGCTTTCATCACTGAGAAAAAAAAATATCCATAATTTTGAATTTTCTAATTACAATATGAATAACATCATCATAATATATTCATTTCCACCATTTGTAAGTTATAAATCATCCAAAATTTCTGTTATCCAAGCAATACTACACTTATCAGAATATGATTCAACCAACCACCAAACAATATCTCATCTTGGTAATGATATAACTCACCATTGTTTAATTTTTAAGCAATTTATATAGTTATTCTATGCAGAAGGATTGATCTTTTAGATTCTCCTGGGTAAACAATAGTAGCAATATATCTTTTATCTTCAAAATTATAATTTAATAAATAATTAACAATATAATACTAAAAGAAATATTAATATTAGTTTTCAAAAGTCTTTATTAATATTTGGGTTACATTTTTTCATTGAATTACATTTGAATTTAATCACATTATCATACTTTATGTATTATAAACAGAGAAAACAGAGTTAAGCATAATTCTTTTTATCAATCCCCCCCCCCCCAACCTTTTTTAAAAATCATGGTGAAAATTGTTATTATTTATAAACCTTCGATTATCGTGTTATAAACTTGATTGTTGTTTTATTAATTACCAGGTTACAATGTAGTTTGTATTATCAGTTATTTTATTTACCTCTTTGCCTTATAGATTCTAATTTACTGATAAATGCACAAGTCTGTCTTACAAGTAGTTTTCATTGTAAAGATATGTGCATCTTGTCTACCCCAATGCATAAAGAATGAAGGTGGCTGCTCGTATTTTTGCAAACTTACCTATATTAAAAAATTCAGATAATGTCATTAACTTTATGATTCTGTTAATAAATAAGTTTGAGATTATCAAACAGAATTTTTCAAAAAAAGGATAATATAAAAACATGGTTTTGAGTGTCTTCTACTCTGTGGAATAAATAGTATATTTTATCTATGTTCTGACTATGTCTTTTATGTTAATGAAATACTTAAAACAGGAAAAACTCTCCATACAGTAGTGGTGGTCATGTGATGTTTAGTGGTTTGATGAAATACTTTGTGGGGAATGCTTCTAGATTCAGTTTTAATAGGAAATTGGAGGATTTTGGTCAAGTGACCAATGTTTGATTCTTTTATAGAGTTGTTTGTTAGTCAGTTTTAGTATGGTTTTATGTTGTAATGGCTGAGAAAAAATTACTTTATGAACATCCCAATTTTGAAATTTATTACATGGTAGAATGAAATTTAAATGTTTATTGTTAATAAAAGTTCTACAAGTGACTTTAAGTATCTCTCAAGTGGAGGGGGGCTTATCAGTGAGGGTAATGGTTATAATTGTATTTAGATAGGGTAATCTTATTGTAGATGATGAAATAGTGAGTAATGTTTTTGAATTATAAATGTATTTAGTGAATGTGAACTTAATCCATTGAGTGATAAGTGATTTCTTAATCTCTCTAAGGAAATTGCACATGTTTTTATCCAGCAATATTTTCTTACTAAGGGAGTAAATGTGGTTAGTGTTTTTTTTTTGTGAATAAAATGATAAAGCTATAATATGTAATTCTGTTAATAATTAATAAGTTTAGTGAAATTTTGGCATATAGAGAGAGATGTGCCTTTGATAGTGCATTATTTATATTTTCTATTTTATTATTAAAATTGTTTTGTATGACTTAAGTAAAAAGGGAACTCTAGAAAAGAAGCAGCCTTCTCTTGAAATGATTGTTGTAAGAAATACTTTCATATATTTTCCACACACAGGTCTTTTACATGTTAAAAGCTAGTTTAAATTCCTTTGTATAGTTATCCAGTATGCTTTGTAGTTTAGGAATTTGCTTTTTATAATGTAAAAAGACAGATATCATCCATATAGTGATATCTTTATGATTAATTGTAAGTCCTAAGATAAATAAATCATCTATTTCTTTTTCTATTGTTTTAAGCAATAAAATAATGTAAATTGTAAATAATAATGAACTGATTGTTGAGCCTTGTGAAATTGAATAGTTATCTGAGATTGAAAGTGTTGTCCTGCCATTTAATGTTATATGTATTTTACTGTTTGTTATATATATAGAATAATAACAAAATAGAATAATAACAATTGACAATGATTGCAGATTGTCAAGCTAATTTCGTAACTAGTGTATATAGCATGTAATAAATCAGTAGAACCTGGATCTAACATCTGACAGATATGGGTCACCAATTACTCCAGAAATATAAAGAAATCAAATGAGACCGACACGCGACAGGTATAAAAACAAAATTCAAAAGACTCTCGAAGTCTTTTTCCTGCTACAGTGCTGGCATGTGCATGTTCAAGGAGATAATATCCCAGGTACTCAGCGCCTGAAGGTAATTCAGCCGACTAGGACTGTGAACAGATTGTACTGATCTTTTATTATTTTATAACGCCAAACTGGGCTTTTCGTGATTAAGTAATTTATGCCTGTCGCAGGTAGAGTGAACTTATTTATAAACTTTTAACTTTGGTACGCAGGGAGCATTAGGATATTAAGATCCCCAACTGTTCTCCATATTATATATATATGTGTTAGCTATTTATGTATATTAACCTATTTATTGTATATTAAATCATTATATTCAATAACTAAATTTATCATTGCTGATCCATAGGTGAAAGCCAGGATGCAGCAATTAATTGGCGCAGTCTGGATTAAACCTTGGTTAATAGCAAAAATCGAACGGTTTAGATTCATAATAAAAAATATATTCATTGGGTCAAAATAGCATAGGAGAATTCAGCGTAGATAACGTGTCCGAATGGCCATTATATATAACCCAAATAGAAATTTTTTTTTACTTTGAATGGGTTAGAGGATAATAAAAAGAAACTCACAGCACTCATGTGTTTCGCAGGCAAGAGGGTGATCGAAGTTATAAGTAAATATTTTTAGCTGCCATTGCCTGAGAAGGTTAAATATGAAGAAGTAATTAAAAAATTAAATGAACATTTTAGCCCACATCCCTCTCGTCATATTGCGAGATTAACCCTGCATAATAGAAAGCAATTAAAAGGTGAGAAAATAAAAGAGTATAATTTGGCTTTGAAAGAATTAGCTAAAGATTGTGGGTATGGCGATTTCATAGAAGAAATCCTTATGGATCAATTACTCTGGGGGATAGTGGATGACAGGCTTAGGCAACAATTGTTAGTTGAACCAGAATTAACATATGAAATGGCCATTAAGAAGGGCATGGCGTACGAGCTCATTTTGGAGCAAGCCCAAGCTTTTAGAGCAAGGCCGGAAGAGAACGCAAAAATTGGTGTTTTCAAGACAAGTAATGAGAACGGTAGCCCTCATGAGTCAAAAAGTAATTACACTAAAATTACCTGTTACTGTTGTGGTAAATTAGGCCATACTAAGAAAGAGTGCAAATGGAACAAAAACTCATGTTTCAAATGCGGTAAAAAAGGGCATTTGGCGCTAGTGTGTAAAAAAGAGGGTAAAATTGAAAACCCTATGTCAGAAAGTAGGGGAGGGAAATTAATAAGAAACCCCACGATTAAAAATCTATGCGTAAAAGAGATAAAGCAGTTTATGATTAAAGTTAAAATTCAGGAAAAGGAAATAGAAATGGAAATAGACAGTGGATCAGCTATTTCTATAATGTGTCTTACAGACTGGGAAAGTTTGTCAGTAACTAATTTTAAGAGTTTGCTAGAGAAAACTAGCATTAAAGTGAAAGATGTAAATGGTCACGAGCTTAAAATTTGCGGACAGATTACAGCGCCAATCCAGTATAACGGTAAAAAACGAAATCTACGGTTATATATTGTAAATGCAAAAATTAATCCCATTATAGGTAGAGATTGGTTCAGTGAATTAGGAATAGAAATTAATATTATTAAAGGGATTTCTGTAGAACAGAAAATAACTAAAAATACCCAGAGCTTTTTAACGAAGAATTAGGATTGATAAATACTAAACCAGTCGAAATAGATTTATTAGAAAATGCATGTCCTGTAGTTTGCAAACCACAAAAAGTGCCGTTTGCGCAAAGAGTGAAGGTTGAAGATAAACTTAAATCTTTAGTCAAAAAAAGGAGTATTAACGCCCATCGAAAGCTCTGATTGGGCTACACCGTTAGTGATAATAACTAAACCGAATGGGGATGTTAGGTTGTGTGGGGATTACTGGGTTACAATAAATAAATATTTAAATAGGGGAACCTACCTGGTCCCAAACGTAAGGGAAATACTGCTGGGGCTAAAAAATGTTTCGTATTTCGCCAAGTTAGATCTAAACTCGGCATTCCATCAGATTCGTGTAACAGATAAATCAGCGGAAAAATTAGCACTTACGACCCTTATGGGCTTATATAAATGCAACAGACTACCGTTTGGCATTTCTAAAGTGCTGAATATTTTTCAAGCAAAGATCAATGCTTTGTTACAAGGTTTAGAGGGAGTCATTCCATACTTCGACAATATACTCGTCACGGCAAATTCGGAAGATAAGTTACGAAAAAGACTCCTCACTGTGTGCGAGAAATTGCAGAAATTTGGCGTAAAACAGAACGCACAAAAGACTGTTTGGATGGAAAAAGAACTAACCTTTTTAGGTCACTTGATTTCAGACAGGGGCAAGAAACCATCACCTCAGAAAGTAACAGCAGTGATGAATGCCTCTCCACCAATCAATGTCAAACAGCTGCAAGCATTTTTGGGATTGATGAACTTTTTCGAGCCTTTCTTGAACAACAAGGCTCAGATTGCAAAACCCTTGTATGATTTATTAAAAAAGAATCAAAAGTGGAAATGGAAAAAAGTGCATCAAGAGGCTTTCCAGCAAATGAAAGCTTTACTATCATCAGATAAACTGTTAGTGCATTATAGATAGCACTTTAGAAGTACATTTAACCACTGATGCATCTGAATGGGCAGTAGGAGCAGTACTATCTCATCCATGCTACAAAGGAGAGTGCCTCATTGCATATGCATCAAGGACTCTTTCAAAAGCAGAAAGGAACTACAGCCAATTAGACAAAGAGGCACTGGCTATTATTTTTGGCCTTAAAAAATATCATCAATTCCTGTTTGGCAGAAACTTTACAATAATCACTGACCACAAACCACTACTTGGAATTCTAGGCCATGATAGACTGGCACCTGAACATTTAAGCCCACACATAATGCACTGGAGAAATATTTTGGCAGGATATGATTATATACTCCAATATCAAAAAGGCAAAGAAATAGCACATGCAGATGTGCTGTCACGAATTCCAGATAAACAAGAGAAAATTAGTTCAGAAGTTGAAATAAATTATATAGATGCATTAAACTCGGACATATTAAATAGTAAAAGGATAGCAAATTGGACAAATGCTGATCAGGGCTACCAGATATTAAAGCAATGGATTAAAAATTGATGGCCAGATTCGAGGCCTGAATATGTTGATCTGAGTTTTGGGGCAAATAGAAATAAATTATCAACTTGTAAAGACTGTGTGCTAATGGGTAATCAGGTTTGTAATTCCTATGGAGGGCAGACAACAAGTTTTAAATTTACTGCATGAAGGGCACCCAGGACTGGTACAGGCAAAAGCACTGGCTCATAGCTACATATGGTGGCCAAAAATATCAAGAGACATCGAGCAAAATATTAAAAAATGTGCACCATGTCAGAGACAGATGAATATGCCAACCAAAGAGTACAACTCATGGCCAAAGGCAACAACAGCTTGGCAAAGACTTCACATAGACCATGCTGGTCCAATAAATGGGAAGATACTATTGGTGATTATTGATGCATATTCAAAATGGACAGAGTGTAGAATCGTAAAAGACATTAGTGCCAATGAAACTGTTAAGATACTAAGTGCAGTATTTGCTTGCCACAGACTGCCAGAAACAATTGTGTCTGACAATGGAACAGCATTTACAGCTACAGAAACTGAAGAATATTTCCGGAAAAATGGTATCAAACACATACGGACACCATCTTACCACCCAGAGTCGAATGGACTAGCGGAAAAGGCAGTACAGAATATAAAGAAAGTCTTAAGAAAATTAGATAACCAAGATCTTCAGAGTGCTATCAATGATGCAATGCTACACCAACATTCAACACCATCAACAGTTACAGGAAGTCACCAGCAGAATTACTAAGGGGCAGGAAATTGCGCATTAAATTATCATTACTGCTTCCAAATCCCACCAAGAAAATGGATAATGAAAATTATACAAACATTTTTGCAAAGGGAGATAGAGTTTGGGTCCGAGATATGCTACGAAAAAATGGGTTGAAGGGATAATTACAAAACTGTTATCACAGCACATAGTAATCATCCAGTTACAAGATGGCACAACATATAGAAGACATATAAACCATCTCAGACATCGCGTTGTAGAAGAACTGCAAATGTTGACACGTATACCAAATGAAGCAGATTTACAGGACCAAGAGAAATTGGATATAGAGCAACAAATAGAAACAAAAGAAGAGACCACACCTGACATTAATGAAACAGATGTGATTCCTAGGCCAAAGCCAGATGAAGGAACAACGGATATATGCAGACCAAAAAGGAAAACACAAAAGCCATTTAAATTAAGAGACTATGTCTAAATAAAAGAGAAGCCATTTCTGGAGTAAGGGGAGGAGTGTTATATATATAGAATAATAACAAAATAGAATAATAATAATTGACAATGATTGCAGATTGTCAAGCTAATTTCGTAACTAGTGTATATAGCATGTAATAAATCAGTAGAACCTGGATCTAACATCTGACAGATATGGGTCACCAATTACTCCAGAAATATAAAGAAATCAAACGAGACTGACATGCGACAGGTATAAAAACAAAAGTCAAAAGACTCTCGAAGTCTTTTTCCTGCTACAGTGCTGGCGTGTGCATGTTCAAGGAGATAATATCCCAGGTACTCGGCACCTGAAGGTAATCCAGCCAACTAGGACTGTGAACAGATCGTACTGATCTTTTATTATTTTATAATGCCCAACTGGACTTTTCGTGATTAAGTAATTTATGCCTGTCGCAGGTAGAGTGAACTTATTTATAAACTTTTAACTTTGGTACGCGGAGAGCATTAGGATATTAAGATCCCCAACTGTTCTTTATATTATATATATATGTGTTAGCTATTTATGTATATTAACCTATTTATTGTATATTAAATCATTATATTCAATACCTTGTCTGTTTACTAAACTAAATTTATCATTGCTGATCCATAGGCGAAAGCCAGGACACAGCACTGTTTAATATTAGATTCATCAGTACATAAAGATATTTTTGGTATATTGGTTTCTTGCAGGGTATTTAAAAGATTTTCAATTGGTATTATATCACAAACTGCCTGAATGTCTAGTCAGACCATTATTGGACTGCATTTCCCCCTCTTTCTAACTGAATCTATGATTGTTATAAGTAGGAAAGCTGCTTAGTTTGTAGAGGATCCCTTGTTTACAAATTGTATATTTAAAATTGTTGACATGATATATGGTTTTATTTTATCCTTTAATACTGATTCAATTATTTAAATGTCTCATAAGTTCATAGATATCCATCTAATGTTATTTAGCTTTGACATTTTTTCTTTTTTTGAAAAGGCATAAGCAATATTGGATGTAAATCTTGAACTTCATATATATGGATTCTGATAAGTAATTGGCCATATTTGCTATTAATATATCCTTCTCTGGTTTACCCAAATATGTTTTTGATAGTTTTCTGAGGTTTTCTTTTTGAAGTCTTTCCTTAAAAATATCATACAAAGGTTCCAACATGTATTGATCAGGTACAGTTTGTGATTAAATTTCTATTGCCATTGGAATCCTATTATTTGATAGTTTACCCAATTCCCATCTTGTATAATTTCTTGTTCAGGCACATGTATTATTGAGAAAAAAGCTTTCTTTTTTTTTAGTCCTTATATATTCTTTTAGGAATTCTCCTAGTCTACATTTTTTAAGTGTTAATAATGTGTTTGAATTTTATTCTGGAGATGAGTGTTGGGTACTTTTTTGGTATATTGTGTTTATAAGTTTTACCATTCCTGTTGGTGGTGTTGTGTTTTTGGTGATGTGAACAATTGTATGCAAAATGATATTTAGAAATACTATCCATGCTTGTATTGGATCTATTTTTAAAATATTTATTTTTACTAAATATATATATAGTAGATCTTGGAGTAACGGTATCTATTTTTAAAATATTTATTTTTACTAAATATATATATAGTAGATCTTGGAGAAACGGTATTCCATAGTTTTGTTGGCAGTAGTACTCTAAAGGTTTGACCTGATTTTATTAATTTTTGAAATTGATGGTTTATGTGTAGTGTTATACTTAAAGCTGCATTAAGTCTATCATTATTGAATGAGAATGAATTTACTGAAAGAAATTACTTCCCAATCGTTAGTGGGAATGAAAGCATATGAATCCATTTTTTAAAATAAATTTTCAATATGACATGTTAAAGTCACCTAGTAATATTATTGGAAAAAGGGAGGAAGCAAAATAAGAGTTTAATAGTGTAATTAACCTGGTAATTATTGTGGGACCTGAAGTTATATAAACATTCTATTGTAAGTAGTAAGCATCAAAAAATAAGCACCCATATAGAGAATTTTGAGAACATTTAGGGGCCTAATTTGTTAATAACCAGCTTAGTACCTGCAAGCCTGTTTCCCTCACGTTATAAATAAATAGTAGTCTGTATGTTTGGGAAGAAATTAGAATAAAGAGAACAAACTATTCTTAAAGCTTTGATATTTATTATCTTTGCTACTATTGGTGGAAATTCAGAATGAAATCAAAATATTAGCCAGTTAGTTGCAATGTTTTGAACATTATCATTTAACTGCAAGCAATAGAAAAAATAATCTATTTCTTTTCCTTGGCTGAAGAATTTATATGGGAATATAATTTAGATGAATATAAACATTAACGATAATGCTTATATGTGCTTAAATAATTGTTCATTATATATATATATAAAACGAAAATCAGTTAAAAGATGAATTAAAAGAAATGTTGAGGAACATATCACGTAGGTTCTCTATATTGAAAAATTATTTTGTTCTGCCGTCGTATTATTCTGTTTAATATTTTTTAAAAAAAGAGCCCACCACAAACAGATATTATCTCTGCAGAAATAGGCTGTCAATGATTTGAGAAAATCTCATTCACCCTTCATAAAGGTAAAGTGTCCTAGGAATAATGGGGTTTTAAGTAACCATGAAATTGTGTTGAATTAATGTCTTTTCATTAGATACTTTTTCTGATAGTTATCCAATAATAGTTTGAGAAAATTTTAACAAATGTTTTGGTATTTGTTTATTACTTTCTATTCTATGATCAATTGACTTTTTAAAAATATTGTTAGAGAGAGAAGAAATAAATAAAATAATGGGCTTCCATTAGGTTGGCATGCCTGAATTTCCTCACAGTTATTTAAACTGCTATCATTTCAAATTTTAATAGATGTTTTTAAATCATATTTTTCTTATCAGGGGTATGGACACTATATAAGAAAATGTGATGTTATTATTGAAGTGATGATGTATAAAGTATTAAAATTTAATAAAATATATCAAATGCAATTAGTGCAAGTTTTTCCCCCAATCAGTTCCTATTGTGATAAATAAGTAAAAGACATATGTATTTATGGTCAGAATACTCTTGAAATTGTGGAAGATAAAAATAGATGTAGAAGAAAAAAGGAGATAGGATATAGACTTATAGAATTTGAGAAGGATGCAACGATACCATATGATTTCTGTTTACATGAAAAATTCATAGAGGAAGTAAATATAAGATGTCTCAACTACAGAATGGAATGGGATTTTAACAATCATATTATATGTATTTGAAGCTAATATATATATATATTAATGAATAAATATAACGTGAAAATTTTACTAAATCTATTTTTAAAAAAAGTTATCAAACTTGACAGCTAGAGGGCAGTTCAATTGTAGATGTCTGCCCATCCCTTGTATTTGTATTGAATGGATTATGTCCTGTACATGAGGGGTTAGATTGACTTTAGGTCAACATGGGTGTGACAAGAATCTTGGCCTCAGGGTGGCCTTTGAGCATTCCATCATCAGATTTTCAATTGGATGGATGGTTGAAGAGTTGGAGTGTGGGGTGGATTGAAGCCTGTCCATTAAAGTATGATGTTTGGCTATCTTAATATATATCTGAGCACTTATAGCATATATGTGTAGAGATGGTAATCTGGATCAACTGATGATTGCTGGTTTAGCATGAAATACGTATATTGGTGATTATTTATCTTTTCAACATATATGTGATCAAGTGTATCAGTATTATAGATGGTGTGGAGAGTGGTGGGTGGTGTGAAAGTTTGTGCTCATATACCCTATATATTAAATAGATTTGGTAAAATTTTCACATGTTATATATATATATATATAACCATTAGAAACCAGTCAACACTTAGACAATCCCAATATAGATAACAATCAAGAATTTCAAACTGTTGTCAAGGCAACCTCCTTTTAGCAATATATATACATATATAGAATAATAATCAAATAATAAAAGACAGTATATCTCTTAAGGTGAAATTAAAATGACAAAAGATATTCAGAAACATAGTATTGACAATTTATAGCCCTAAATGTCAAAAACACTCCTTTTAATTTAATCATCTAAAAAATAATTTTAAAATATTAACGAAATTCAAATATATCTTGAGGTTGGTTAAAATCAATAAAATAAAAACAAACAGCAATATACAAGCAAAAACAAATCTTTAATAAGAAATTTATTCCAGATACATGATAGTAAAGAAAAACTAGAAACATAATTTTAAAGGGACGCATTTAAAAAAAAAATGTATATGTAAGAAATCTGCCAAATGATCCAAAAGAGAATTAATGATAAAATAAAAAATGAGAAATGTTAAGCACTAGAAAAGAACAAAGGTCCCAAAGATATAAAATTATATGTCACTATTGAAAGAAAGTTTTTTTTACTAATAAGATATGATAGTATTTTTACTAAAACTAATTGCATCCTAAAAATTTTACAAAATAAAAAAACTTTTATTGTTTGATGCATCCATTGTTCATAGGATAATATTTTTTAAAGTGACCAACTCTGGTCTAAAAGCTTTTCAAATTGAATAAGTGCTTATAATTTTTTCTCTTTCCATATAAAAAAACATCTATGAGAAATGAAGGTGGGAAAAAAGGATTATGATCTTTTTCATAAAAAGACTCATTCAAAGATCAGCCTTTCAAGCTAATTGTGCATGCGTCTTTTGAGAGTGTTAAATAATAAATGAATACTTCCCTCTACAACACAAGATATAGTATTTATGCAGGAATAAAAGGAATCCTCTTATTCCTATGACTCAAATTCTTTTATATGAGCAAATCTGAAGTACTGTTGAGGAAAGTGTGAGAGTAGAATTCTCACTTTAAATTACTATTTACGATGTTTGAATGAATGACGTCGATGAAATTGTCTAGAATTTACTGAATGTCACTCTAACTGAAACTTAATTATAAGGAAATAAGCATTTCATAAAAAAAAAAAAACATAAGTAATCCTTTTGTCCACTTATTCATCAATGCCATTTCTTAATTCCTGGTTGTCAGTACTTCAAGTCAACATTTAAAAAAAAGCCATTTAGTGATCAAGAATATGAAATCAAAATAGTTCTTAAGATAAATAGAAAACATTTTTAAAAATATGTATTTTACCTGAAAAGTAAGATATTTCTGTTGTTATAGTCCCACAGTTATAGTGTACAGTTAATTTTAGATGATAGATAAAAATATTAAATATATATATATATTATTAAAAACCAGTCAACATTTCGACAATCCCAATATCAATAACAATCACCAATTTCAAACTGTTGTCAAGGCAACCTTCTTTTAACAGTAAAGGTGGCATAGCAGGTGAACTTTAAACATAGGTTGTAGTATTATTTGTTAATAAAAAGTGCCTGTTTAGAATTTTGAATTGGCATGTTCATTATCTATTTAAGTGAGGAATATTTATTAGCCTATTAAAAGCATTAATATCTAACAATACGTTACAAATTGAAAATAGAATATTTGCCTGCTTTGCTATTTAATATTCTCACTTTATTTAAGTATTTATTCATATTGTTATAGTGTCTTAGTTATAGTCTATTAATAATTTTAGACTTGTAGATGGAAAGAACATTTCAGTTTTTTTATTGATGCAAAATTGTGTTCCACAATACTAGATGGCATGACATGTGTGTATTAACTATATATTTGATATACTATTGTTAATAACGATTCCTACCTAAAATTATGCATTGACAAAATAATAGCATAAGATCAACAAACCAAAAGAATATTCACAATCTGTTATCAAGGCAACTTTTATAGATAAAAGATAGATTCCATGGATGTTGCCTTGACAACAAATTGAGGATTCTATTGGTTTATTAAGATTTGGAAGTTGTCATGTGATTATATTTGTAAACTAATTAACTATTTGCAATTTATGGTTTAATATACATATTTCTAAGAGTAAATCATGTAATAATATTATTAATTGTACTAAAGATAAAAAAAAAATTCTATATATTTTTTGCCAACAGCAAGAGTAATATTTTTTCTGAGTTTACCATTATTAATTAACTGACTAATTTTACGTAAACTGTTTGCATTGAAAAGTATTTTAATATGGAAAAAATAACATGCTTAAATAATCCTCTGAAACTGTCTATAAGTATTTGTCAAGACTAAAGTTGTCATAGCTTTTTAGGCTAAAAAAAATTCTTAGATAATGAAACTTTTTTTAAATTTTTTTTTTTTTCATATGTCATAGCATCGGCCGGGACGCGAACTCACAACCGTCTATTTGCTTACAAGGCGGCTGCGATGACCTCTCGGCTAACAACGCTTGACAACTTTTTTTTAAATTTGTTCTTTTTCAAGCTATGATATAAGTATCTGGATAAAATAGGAACATACTTGAGACTTTTTTTAGAGTGTACTTAGATTTTAATTCAGTTCATAATATGACAGAATAATGCAATAACTTCCACATAAAAGGTTGTTATTTTACAATACTTTTCAGAACCAACTTGAGCATAGTTATTAACTGATAGGATTAATGATGGGGGTGCAAGCAGCTGAAGAAAAAGCTATTTCTAAAATGCATGTATTCCACATAGTGATTTGACAATTTTTTACAATATAACAGCTGCAAAAAATATATTCTGCAAGATAATTGGAGCTAACATTTCTTCATATTCATTTACAAGTAATTTATGCAGAGTTGTAACATCAGTTTAAGCAGATTGAATTGTAAAGAACATATAAGTTAAAAAAACAAGAAATTAAAAATAGTGAACAATAAACTAAAAAAATAAAGTAATTTATATTTAAATAACATATATAAACATAATTTTAGTGAAGACCTTTCTAAACACCACATCTAAATAACATGCAAAGCCTTGCAGCAGTAATGCCTGTTTTACATGTTGATGAAAATGGGCTTTGCTCCTACATGTGAATTAAGTTATGTGGAAAAATGAACTAGTCAATGCTAACTGCAAAACTAAAATACTACTCATAGCAAATATTAGCAACACCTAATTAAGTTTAGAACACATTCATAAATGTAATTAAACACTGTTAACATCTATAAATGTAAAAAAATTATTATATTGGTTACATTTTCTTCTTATATATGTTAACAATCTTAATTAAGTTTAACAGTTCACAAATTTAATTAGGCACTGTTAGCATCTACCATAAATTGAATTTTAGTCTTGGCAGTTAATATTGGTTAGATCAGATTCTGATATAACAACTTGGGCATGCAGGAAAAAGTGGAGTCCATTTTATCAGCATAGAAATTAGGCATTACAGCTGTGGGACTTGACCCATTATTTAGATTCAGCATTTGGATGTATCTTTTGTCTGACCATGTTTACAAATCATCTTAGGCTGTAAATATATCTAATATGAATATATTGAGATCATTTCAGTAGATGCTGAATAAATTTAATAATTTAACATAATCAGTAGAACGATATATTTAAAAATTGGTATACATAAAGTTGTACTATATTGAATTATCTCTTAAACTTTTAAATTTGTATATTTTTATATATTTCAAAAAAAAACTAAATTTATTTGTAAATTTATTATAAGTATTAGTGAGAATAGACAAATAATTATTAACATAACTTGTTTTTTTCTTTAATATTATTTATATAGCTTATATGATTAATAGGGTTTGGTTTTAAAAGTAAGATTACTTAGCTATGCATAACATTATATTTAAACAGAAAAATAATTTCTAGTTGTTTTTCACGAACTGTTCTGCAAATTATAAAAGGAAAAATTGCTTGTAGCTAACAATGTTGGAGTATTGTAGTTGATAATAGAAAGTGAATGTTTTAGAAAAAAAAAAAAGAGCTAATGACTACTGCACAGTAAATTCACGTGAATGTTTTATGCAGTTCAATGCTTTTAAATATACTAAAGACATACTTCCACATTTTAAGTGAACTTAAATTAATACTTGTTTAAAACAATCTTTTGGATCACATGTTAAGGATACGCCTCCCTAGACATCTACATACCAGCAACAAAATTCCAATTTTTCAGATTATTATACAATAGAAGTGTCAATAAATTTTGATTTAAGTATTATTAGACAAGAAAGAATTACACCAATGTCTGATGATTAAAACTTGGATTATCATAAAAACTATCAATAGTAAACTACATCAAAGCGGAGAAAAAGGTCAGAATGAAAAAAAAATATCTTAACAAACAAATTATAACGTGAAAGTTGAACTGGAAAATATAAGTGACAACTGAAGGATTCTTCTAACTTTTTATTTTAATGTACATCTTAAATTTACTGTGATTACGATTATGCAAACTTTATTTTTGTTTTCTTTGATCATGATTTTCTTGAATTGCTTTTCTATGAATGTTTAACTATTTTGATAAATAATTGTATTCCATTATTATTACAGTGACAGATCCATTTAATTTTGCCAGTATTAAAAAATCAGTAATTTAACATCTAAGGCGTTCTGTATTAATATTTTGATAAAAGTGCCAACTTCTGAATTAAAAAGTACGTATAAATTCTTTATTAACACTTGTAAACCAAATTGCAAATAATCAAATTATTGTTCATCTGAAAGTTTGTGAAGATGGTATTGCAGTTGTAATTATATATTGAACTATTTATTTCCATCATCTATTATTAATTGTTAAATGTTTTTAGAAAAATTCAAACTTCAATGTGCGTTTAAATAAATTTATAATTACAACTTTAAATTATCGTAATAGATTTCTGATTATAAGATTTTCCCATGGACTCGTTGTAAATCGAAAAGATTTCGCGAGTACTAATGTGTAATAGGAATTGTGGAATTAATCAGTGAAGTATTGAATAGTTTCACGCTCTTAGATATAAACGCTTCAGCTTCACCTATTCATATAGGAAGTAGGTTGAAGTAAAGAAGGGTTCCCCTCTTTTTTTCCAAAGCGTGAGCTTATATTAAGACCTGTAGAGGTTCCTACCTTCGCATTTTCACGCGCATATTCTTGAGGTCTACAGCCTCAGTAAATATTACTTACGTAATCAATGTGTAATCAATGTGCGTTTAAATAAATTTATAATTAAGCTTTCTAAATACATTCAACTATTAGTAATCGCATACAGATTAATATATGACATTTTGAGTGATATTATTTTCTTCTCTTCTTCAGATGTTGCTGGTTTGATCATTGTCAAAGAATCACACATGAGATCCTTACATTTGTGAATATTGAATTTAAGGTAATGCTCTAATCAACCAGCTATTCTGCCAAAGGTAATGGTCAGTATACTTATGCTCCCACACTTTTTTACGAACAAGGTTAATGAGAAGTTACCAAATATTATGAATTATCAGACTAGGTTGACTAGTGAGGTTATTGACAATTGTAACGTGTGTAGATTTTTAATTTTTTTTGTAGTTTTTTTTCTTTGTCCAATCCCAATCGAATATATGTTCTTTGACACATACATGGTCTACTACTTCAGATATATTCGTATTTTCATTTCTAATCATTAGTTTGTGTTCCTTTAATCACTTCTTCATGGAGCAACTTGTTTCACCAATATTCATGAAGAATGGTTATCCAGAAACCTTAAATAATATATAAAAACAAATGTCTAAGAAAAGCAATTGTGGTTACTGTAGTAAATGTATACATACTAGTAAACACAGCAAACTAAAGAAAGTCTGCAATCAATATAATGTCAAAATAGTTCCAAAGCCATATCAATCTGAATAAAATCCTAATGTCAACAAAACCTAAATTTGATGTGCTGAAAACTAAATAAATACTATGTGTCTGTAGAGAGATGTATACTTATGAAACTAGTCACCTCCTTAAAAATGATTAAGAAGATACAAATTTGTGATTAGAAACATAAAACATCAATGAACATATTGTCTGGGGGAAAGGATAGAAAGGAAAAAGGACAAAGAAGAAAATTTAAAGAAGCTTCTCACATTAAGCTGGCAAATGTAGTTAACCTAGTGTCATAACTCATGTTTGGAAACCTCTTATTAATCTTGCCCTTAAGAAAAAGGTAGAGGAAACAGGAGGGTTCTCCATCTATAAGTATGTCAATTTTCTATTTTGAGGGAATAGCCTACTTGGTTATATTGTTACTTTAATTTTATTATTGATAAATCTATAGGTTCTAGATTTGACTCCACTGTCAGTAATGACACTGGTTAAGCACCAAAACCTAAAGAACCACTAAATACACTGTTTTGTATTCTAAATTGTGTGCTATTAACAGATGAATAAATTTGAAAAGTTTAAATTAAGTTTGAAATTTTTATAAATATTTTACAATTAATATTAGATGATGGAAATAGTACAATATATAATGTCAGTCAATTTATCTATCAATGACATTTCTTCTATGTATAAATTTTTTATTAACACTTGTAAGCAAAATTACAAATAACCACTTTATGTATCAATACTGGTTAATCTATTTGTCAATTATTTAAATATTATATTATACTGAAAAAAATCAAGTGGTAGTGGCCGAGTGGTTAGCACAGCCGCCTTACAAGCAGTTGTCCTGGGGTTCACTTGCGACACTTTGACACATAAAGAAAAAACACAGTTAATGGCAATATTTATAAAAGATAGCTAGATCATTGGCTATATTAGATTTGAAGGTATAAACTGATATTTTCATTACATAAAACAACCAGCCATTGTGAAACATGATAGCGTTAACTTGGAATCAAGCATATTTCCTTACAATAAATATGCATATATATAAATAAAATAATCCTAAATAGCCTACAGCAAGACAAAGTTCTCTCCAACTGCTGTCATATTGAGACAAGGAAGGAGAAGGAAGTGCTCACCAAATTTGCCAATTAATTACACAGAAAGTAGATATACAAGAGGTTTTTCATCTAGGTACCCATTTAACAACCAATATTAAATGGTTAACTGAGTTATATATGGGCTATCTATAATCATCTCTCTGAGTTAATTGTAACTATGGTGTTATGTATTTATGCAACCACTCTTCCTTCCTTTAATTATAGACATAACAATTTTATATTCCGACCCCCCCCCTTTTAAATTTTTTTAATATTCAATCTTTTCTTCTGATGTTGCATTAGCCATATTCATTTACTCACAAGTGTTTTAATGATGATATATACGTCCAGTAAATACATAAATACAAGCAGGAACATTCTTATTTTAATTCATCATACATCATTCTATTACTTCTTTGAAGGAAATACAGTAATGAATTGTTGAAATATAAACAACCAATTTTGGATAGCATACATCGTTATGAGAATCAGAAGCATTTACCTCTTCATATTAATTATGGTCTCTTGAATACCCTCATAAGCAGGAAAACTTAAATATATATATGTGTGTGTCTTTAAATAAACGACTTTTTTTTCATGTGTCATAACATCGTCTGGGAAGCGAACCCATTACCCCGGGACAACTGCTTGTAAGGCATCTATGCTGACCTCTCGACCACCAACGCTTGACAAAAAAAAAACACTTTTATAGCAAAAGATATAAAGTTTGTTTTTGGGATCATTAATTTTAATATAGTTAATCGCTGTGGAGAAGATACCTTTCGGTACCCTCTCCCCGGTTATACACAGATAACCTCAAATCTGTATTCATATATATATATTATTTTCGTCAAAAAACAAATACTTTAAAATTTAACATATTTATTATTAATATCTTTATTATTAATAAAGAATTTTTTCTACATACTCTAATGCAAGCACACACAAACATGTATTATTGAAAATGTTTGTGTTAATTTAAAGTGAAAACATTCCGGCTGTCAAAATATTCGTAGTTGAGTTATGCAAGTACTTACAGTTTTTAGAAGCATGACATAATTCTCCGGGGCTGGATCAATACTTGGCCATTAAGAATTTCTGTGGTTTATCACCTTGAATTTATTACTTGTGAGGATACTTTTTAACATTGGTTATGCTGAAAAGGTAGAAAAGACATTGAATAATAAAGACTAAAAACGGTGATTGGCAAAATTCTGCCTCAAGATAACTTCCACAGAAACAATAATCAGAATATTAGATTTAGTTAAAAGAAACATCCTTGGTTTATAGCAAAAGTGTAATCAATACTGACGCTTTTGGAAAATCAATTTTAAATATTCTAAATATTTCCTTAAGAAAAACATTTTTCTTTTATGAAATGAATATTTCATTCTTCAATTTTTTTAAAAAATAGATTATATATTTTTTCACTTTTTAAGTCTCTTTTTTTATATATATTTTAATATATGATTTTTTCCCTACAGTACAGGCTTTTTCATATCTGCACTCCAATATGTAATATATAGGAGGTTTGAACTCAGACTTTCACACGACCCTCAACTATTCACGCCATCTCATACGGCTGATACACTTGATCATACACATGTCGAAAAGATAAATAATCACCAATATATGTATTTCATGCTAAACCAGCACTCGTCAGTTGGTCCAGATTATCATCTCAACACACATATACAATCAATGCTCAGTCTATATTAAGATAGCCAATCTTCATACTTTAATGGACATGCATCAATCCAATACACCCCACAAATCTTCAGCCATCCATTTCATTAAAAATCTGATGTTGGAAACATTCAAAGCCTACATTAGTGCCTATCTTCTCATCTTACCCATGTTAACCATTTGTCACTCCGACCCCTCATGTATGGACATAATCCATTTACATACATATATGAAGATTATCTATCTTTTTGACATGTGTGTGATCAAGTGTGTGTCAGCAGTATGAGATAGCATGGATAGTTGAGGGTCATGTGAAAGATTGAGTTCAAACCCCCTATATATTACATATTGGAGTGCAGGTATGAAAAAGTCTGTACTGTAGAAAAAATTCATATATTTAAAACATAGTGCTGTAAGGTCAGCCCATCCCTAGTATATGTATGTAAGTGGATTATGTCCTGTACATGAGGGTCAGAGTGACTTATGGTTAACATGGGTAGGATGAAAAGGTAGGCTCCAATGTGAGCTTTGTGTGGTCCATCATCAGATTTTCAATAAAATGGATGGCTGAAGAGTTGTGGGGTGGAGTGAATTGAAGCCTGCCCATAAAGTATAAAGATTGGCAATCTTAATATGATCTGAGCATTGATTGTATATATGTGTGGAGATGATAATCTGGACCAACTGACAAGTGCTGGTTTAGCATGAAATAAGTATATTGGAGATTATTTATCTTTTCAACATGTGTGTGATCAAGTGTGTCAGCAGTATGAGATAGCATGGATAGTAGAGGGTCATGTAAAAGTCTGAGTTTAAACCTCCTATATATCATAAGTATTTGTAAATTTATTGCTCAATGTTTCTCTTCTTTAAACCCCTGCATATTTTTACGCAATGGTAGCATGGCGGATACCGGTGCTGACGATCCTGGATGTGGTTCCGATCTATTGCTTAGGATAATGAATTTGTTATAAACTCCTGCACAATAAATCATTCGATTATTTATTTGGTTTTTACTCTTTTTTAAGGTATATTCGAAAGGAATATAAAGATTTCTATATATTTCTGCTGAAACTAACTTTAATGATTGATTCAAACCCCTTCCTCAAATATTTATCCATCATCGTTTATTTTTTATCTATCTTATGTTATTAGAACTTAATCTATAACTGTAACTTTCAAAATCTTAATAATGATTTATCATCTTTTGGATACTAGTTTTTAGGCTAGAGATTATTGTATTAATTTTAAAGTGTGTATAGTTAATAATACTATAACAATCTCTAATCTAATTAATAATAATATGAATTACAAAAACAACTATAATTCTTCAATAAGAGTTTTGCACATATAGATTAAATTTTAATATAGTATATAGATAAATCACATATCTCAGCCTTCATATTTATGCAACCAATCTATACAAGTTATTGTTTTATTTAAGTATGAGTGACATGGTTTGCAATTTATATACGATAACCGGTTACGACTGTATATATAAACTACAGTTAACAGTAGATGCAAACAATATTTGCTCTGTAATAATGAATGTGAGAGTTTAATATGTATTAATGGAGATAAACACTGGCAGATCCCAGAGAACTGGCAAGATTTCAGTTTGAATTATCGAAAAGAGTTGGATTATTCATTGATATTGTAATGTTATTTATAACTGAAGAGTAACTAATTTGACTTTTTCCCATGGCAATGGCTTCATAAAAATACTTTATTTGATAAATATAAAGACTTTAAAACAATTTTCTTAATCTCCATAATGATTAATTAAAATACTGATATGGCTCTGGAAATGGGCAGAGTTTAATTGCAATAGAAGTGTTTGCTGTAGATTGGACTATCTGAAAAGACAAAAAAAGAAATGATAGTTTCAAGAATCATTGCTGACAAATATATATAGAAAGAAAAAAAAATCAATTTTTTATTTTATCGATTTTGAAAAGGCATATGATAAAGTAAATTGAACTATTTTACAGGCTACATATCCTATCCAAAAATTAGATATAAGAAAAAATGTAAGATATTGCGTTTGACTATTTTCTATTTTAGTTCATATATGTGTACATTTTAAATTATATTTTAAATTATAATAATGGTAGACAATATTATATCAATAACTAAAGTATTTTTTGAATTAATATTATTTCATTTAAATTCCCGATGTTTCCTGATGAAATATCATTCATCATTGTCAAGAGTAAACTCTTAATAAAGAACTGTTAGATCTGAAATAATAATGAGAATAAAAATATTAAATTATATATATATATATAATGTTATTGTCTATGGTTATTATAATTTAAAATTTAGATGCAGTGTATTTTTAATAGGTAACTTGTTTTATATATATTAACTGAGGTATGAAATGAATATTACAGTGATAGTCATTAAGCTAGGATTGAGATAAGAGAGTTCCACTACATCAAGTTTAGTGGTACTTATAGATTCAAGAATCTCCTCAAGCAGAGATAACACATTCCTCGGTGATATCTACGATCTAAAGTCCAAATCTGATCTAAGTGAAATTCAAGAGGCTAAGGAATTTTTTCTCAGGTATCTAACATATAAAAATTCCAACTAATAATCTAATAATGGTCAATAAATGGACATTTACCTATTCTTAGTTAGATGATAAAACTAATACGGACAAACATTCATATCCTCATGTAACTGATAATAGACAAAATCTGATGAGTATTCCCTTCTCCAATACTTTTCTGACTGAAAAGATTTTTACATTAACGTGGGGCAATGATAAAAAAAGAGCCCAGAAAAAAAAAAATTAACCAAGCTTATAAAAAGTTCGGGATGTAAATAAAACCCCCAACCTAATCCCATAAAAAATAGTAGAAAAAATGAAAGTTTTGCATACTCAAGTTTTATCTTAATCATAAGTGAATTAGTCCTTTTAAACATCTGTATTAATGAATAACTGATAATGAAAGCAATGATCGAGAAATTAGATTAGAGTAAGAGTTAGTTGCCATGGCTAAAGAAGCATTCATTAAGTGAACCACTGAAATTAGATTTAAAGAGAAGACTTATTAAATGTGTTGTTTCAAATGTAGCTCCATATGTGTCTAAAATTTAAGACAATGAGAAGAATATTTTAAAGGTTTTAGACATATGGATATCGAAAACAATAAAAAGAATTATATAAAAAATATCGGAAAGTATATGAAAAAATAATTTGATTTGTGAGGTAGAGATTATATAGCTATGGGTACTTGAAAAGAAATGTTCTCACATGGTATGGGTGACCTGATTATTGGAAGATAACTGATGATAATAAATAAATATTAGGTAGATAAACAAATTTAAATAGCAATGATTTACCTAATAGCCTCTCACAAAAAGGGGGGGGGGATCTATTCTTAAGAGGATTGACAATTGCTAGAACTAAACATGTGAAATTTTTTTCTCTTTTATTCTCTATTAATAACAGCTAGATATTCTTTTATACCAGCTAATATTGAAAGATAGCTGGATGAAGTACAATCCTCTATATACATTCAAGCATATATATCATAATACATGTTGGGCAAGACAGTATAATTATTCCAATTCTAAGAAGAAGAAAAAATAAAATGACAATTACTGTTAATCTATCACATAATCACCATTTTTTATGATTGCTCATAACTGTTATTAAAACAGGCAAAACTCTCCATACAGTAGTGCCGCTCAGTGCAAGCCAGAGTAATCAATGGATGCCAGAAGGCCTGTGCATAAAATCCCCATCTAGTGCCTACTCATCCAATATCCCCAGACTAGTTTCTGGCTTTTGGCCTACATCAGTGAGAAGTTTTGGATATGAGAGCACTACACCTAGATCTTAGGATCTAATGCAACCCCTCAGCAGCCACCTTTTATCTCTACTTAACTACAAAACTATGAGAATAAAATTGAAAGCACAATAATATTTTCAATCTAAGCTCATTAGCTTATATAATCATATAGGTCTGAACTCAGTTCAGTACCCATACATTTTAATGTCTTTGGTTCTTTAATAACCATAGCTATCAGTATCATATTAGGCAGGATTGGTGTTAAATCACTAAACATTACATGATCACTGTTTCTTATGCATGCTCATAACTGTTATTAAATTCATATAAATAGAGATACAATAAAAAGACAAATTACCCCAAAGATGCATTTTGTGCTGAACCAGCATTCATCAGTTGGCCCAGGTCACTATCTCCCATATATATCTATTATATGAAGAGTATTTATCTATAGTAAATTGTTACATTTTTATTTACTATTGTCAAACTCAGTCCACTCACAAATTTGACCCCATCCACCTCAGATAAATGCAATAATAATTATTACTAATTATTTTCTAAACTAGAGATGACCTCTAGCACAGATATAAACATTAAATCTCATTTAAAGATTAATATATCAGATTTTTTTAATTTTAAACATACACACCCAGTGAGTTATGTACCTTTCTCTTTCCCATGTGTAATATTTTTATAGATGTATTAAACAATCTCCATACTTCCCCATTCTTTTTAAATTCATATAAATAAAGTTACAATAAAAGACAAGTGATCCCGAAGATGCATTTCATGCTGTACCCGCCCTCATTGTATTGATATTTTTCCTGTGACAACTTTGCATTAATGAATGCAAACACACACCTAAAAATGAACAACAAATTTGGGGCTTAGATGTGCTATTGTTCTTATTTCTATTAGCATTGAGTTTTGTTATTTTTCAAAGCATGTTTAAGGGAAAGGTAGATATTGAAGTCAGTATTAAAAAAGTTGGTAAAAAATTGTATGTTTAATAAACATAAAAAATTGTATTTTTGATATCAGGCACATAATTTATTATACATAATAGATTTTTATTTCTAACTTAATGAATTACTTGTGAAATCACAAAATATGAATGCGAACTTATCGTTGGATGAATATATCCGTTTTATTAATTTATCTGAGATCTATTTAAAAAAAATGTAAATTTTGAATTTACTATTTTAACTACCAAATTAACTTGCAACGTCATCATGTATATATACATATACTAGTATAGATCACATACTTAAATAACCAATAGAATATAAACATGAGTGCTATGCGATTACATATATCTAGTTTAATATTTTGGCACTTACGTATTAATGTATATATATATATAGCATGTACACATATTATAAAATAAATTTAATCCAAAAATAAAAATGAAAAAATAATATTTACATATTTTATCCGATAATGTTCTAATATTAGTTCATGTAAAATCTGTTAACATAACTAGATATCTGCTGTATAACTTATCGATTCATGAATAATTTAAGATTTAATTTTCTAATCATTAGAATTTGAATGTTTAATTTTGATTTTTAAAATTAAACAATATTTTTTATATAAATGATGCAGCTGCAGAATATA
This sequence comes from Epiperipatus broadwayi, assembly GCA_028023455.1. Lineage (NCBI taxonomy): Eukaryota > Metazoa > Onychophora > Udeonychophora > Euonychophora > Peripatidae > Epiperipatus > Epiperipatus broadwayi. Next base: position 10,520,613 of record JAQFVV010000031.1, on the reverse strand, counting down.
TATATTACAATTTTATGAATAATAATCAAAATGTTGTGATAAATATAGCAATAAATATAAAAAAAGAACTCGTGTTGCAAAGAAGACACACCATCTTTCTACTCCCGTAACCTAAGGTTCGAATCCAGATCCAAATAAATTTAATTTTTTAAAAAGACTCAGGATTTTTACATCGCAGTTAACCGTTTACCATTGGCTGGTAAATGAATATCTAGTTATCTTTAGATAGAGAATAAAACAAAAATGGATAAACAATCACATCTTCTCCATCTGGCAATTGTCAATCTTGATGAATACTGCCTCCTTTATTATTTATTTTTGAGGATAAGTAAGAGTCACATTTGGTCTACAGTATAACTCAGTCGCTTATATGCTTTCTTGTAATCATTTTTGTCACTACATCAAATCATAATTTTTTTTGATACAACAACCATTGCCCATCATAATAAAAAAGCATTATTTTATGGGCATGACATGCATAAATAACTTCATTCATAAAAATACATGGCAATGCCTGCTCTTTTGTAATAAACATTATCCAGTGTGATGGTCATAATTAACTACTGAAATCTGTTATTGAACATGGACGCTGGCTTAAATTGTAATCAGTTTAGATTATGTTGGTATCTATTAATTTATTTAGGGATTCTGTTACTTCTGCTGCTGCTGTTTAACTTCATTTCTATTCTATATAGTGTTTTTTTTTTTCATATGTGCTGCACATATTCTGCTGGCAGCTATAAGTATATATTAACTTATCTTTTGTTACTTGCTAATTCTGGACTTTTTTTTCCTAATTCCAGAATCTACTTAATGTGGCAAACTATAGACTTAGAAACTTGAATTTTCATGTAGCAAACGTTAATTTTATTTATTATATGCAGTCTGTTTTCAGACCTGATGATTAAAATGAATTGTTTTTTGCTCAAGAGTTAAAAAGAATTCAATCAGAAGAGACATTGTGGTGGTAACAATCTATAGACTTTGAGTTCCTCTATCATTACACTAAATCACATAAGACTTCAGATTTGATAAAAACATGTTACTGTAATCAGCATCTATTCAATACACTAATTAAGGGAATAATTGCTCTTTAAAAAGCATACTTGTAAATTTAAAATATCTTTTGACAGAGGACGCTATGATCAAAAATACAAAGAGGTAAATAATCGTCAATAATAATTTCCATTTATCCCTCCCCCTCCTCCCATAAACTATTAAACATCTTTACACTAAATTTATTGTAAAGCACTTCATGATGTAGTGGTTAGTGCATCCGCCTGCGATGCTCAGTCCGTACCCCAACCTTGAAATTTTTGCAAGTCACAAATTAAGCTAAGATATTTTTTATTCTAACCGTAGCTCTAACCACAGTCCCCAAGTAATCCAACAAAGGCAAAGAGTTGGATTAATAAGAGTTAGTCAGATGACTAAAAATAGGATTCTAATACGACACAGCTTTTACCATTAGTGGAAAGTGTGTATATGTTAATTTCCTATGTGCACTAAGTACAGAGTTGTCTTTATTTTAATTCATTTTAAAGTACTATTCTTTAAATAGTACATGCTATAATTTATAAAATTCTAATAAGTTGTGTTACAATTTGATTGTTTAACAAAACAATATTATGTTTTATCGTCTTATTTTATTTATAACTGAAGTTTTTAATGAACGGCGACAAGTGTGATTATGTGTATTTATTTAAAATAATATTCTTTTTGTTGAAATTTTAATATTCTCGTTAATGACGGATCAGTATCAATTAGAAGCGCCAAGAAAAAATAAATGTCAAGAAACGACATTAAATCACTCTGCAACGTAAGTGCTTCAAATCAGACATCCTAGTTAAGTGTCTCGACTTACTCTCAGTTGTGACTTTAGATTGAGTCGTGACTTCAGACCTTTAAGACGTGATGCGGAGTCATTAGTTTGTTAAAGATATAGTGTTCATCTTTAATGAAACATTAAACTTCATTTATATTTTTGTCGTAAAACCTGAAAATAAAAATTTAACTGGGAGGAGAAAAAAGCGACTCACTAATGAATAAAGATTTTAATGATATTGAAGTCACTTGAGACGAGAAAAAAGAAATTAAATTCGCTTAGGATTTCAGTTTTTTTTTTTTTTTCAATTATATTTTAAAAGTTAAACTAATAATTAGATATTATAAATATATACGTGGCGCTAATAGTGAAGGATAACTAAACAAATAATAAAGCAATATAATGAAACATGATCTTATAAATTCATTAGTGTGTTTTTTAATTTTTAATAACGATCTGCTTTTATTTTCTATTGAGTGCACGATGTTATGCACGCTCACATTCATATTAATAAGGTAAACAGGAACTTAATAATCATTCATTTGATGTGGAATTTATCCAAAATCTATTTTTGATGGTTGCGTTTTTAATTTTTTCATTTATTAATAAAACCCTTGGTGAAATAAATCTGATTGTATATAAATATTGTTGACGTGTATTCAAATTCAATTAACAGGCAATAAATGTATTAATAACAACACTTTCGACATCATGCTAAAATAATCAGCTGAACCTCACAGTAGAATTGCCTGAAGGTTTGTGATAACGGTATTTTAGATGTTATAATATGTTGGACTATTTCCATTACCATCATTAAATGTATGTCTAGATAATTTTAAATTTGATTTTAACTTTTCAAATACAAACAACTGTTAGTAATAACAAACAAACAGACAACACATATTAGTAGGTATCAAATGTTATTATTCTCCTCTCAAGCCTCTAATTAGCATTGTTTTTAGAAATAAGTAAGAAAAAATTGGAGAAATTGGGGGGATTTTAACCAACTCTTAAAGTTAAGTATATGGAATTTCTTCTAACTGTTACCTTTGACAGAATAACTCGATTAGAGCATTGCCTTAAAATTTAATATTCAAAAATCTAAAGATGTGAGTTCGAATACTATGCTAGTTTTGTCACTGGTCAGGCCAACAACAAACGAAGAAGAGCAGAGAATAAAATGACTTGGAAAGTTGTGCAATCTATTAACCTGTGTTATCTATTTGTTTCTTATTACTAACAGTTGTTTGTATTTGAAAAGTTTAAACAAAGTTTAAAATGTCCTAGACATTCAATATTTAATGATAGATGATCGAAATAGTCCATATTATAACATATTAGCTGTCAAGTGATTTCACTATTAATAATCTAACTTAATATACAATGCACTTTCAGTAAAAATATCAAACTAAATATTGAATGCATTTTAAAGTCAACTGACTTTTAAACGTTACAGCAAATTAATTTAAGGCAGAATTAACAGTTGATGAACAATGTTGCAAACAGGAAAGATTAAATAGTAATAGCAGATTGATTAGATATTTAGTGTGGTGTCATATTTGGAAAAAAATATTATTAGAAAATATAGTTACTACTTAGTTAAATTTGATTGGTTTAATTAAAAATTATCTGGGTTAGCTAATTACTCATCTGGTTTACATATGTATATATATAATCATAATCTTTGGATAATTCGCAGAAAGCAACATTACTCCATCTTGTCAATTTAGGGGTTGTGAAGATTTGAGTGATTTTTCATTTTCATTTTACGGTTTTAGCTAAAAATAATTAGACACACATTTTGACCAATCAGAAGATTTCTGCATTGGTGACCTGAAAAAAAATTAAGTCTGATGAGAACATTAAATTTTAAAGTGTACCCAGCTGAGATTTAAACCTAGATTGTACTGCATCTGCACAGCAAAGTTTTTAAATTAAATACTTTAAAAATGATTAAATTAAATATTGTGTCAAATTTGTTATTATTTTATGTCAATGTGTTTAATATTATATTATTTCCTTAATCACAATGCAAATAAAATCACAGTTACAATTTTCACATTTTGAAATAAAATGGAATCCATTAAGGAAGTCATAAAATTGCAACTGACATACTACACATGAATCTGGAATTTAAAGGTTTGCCTTAGTCAATGCTACTAATGTATTTTAACAGTAGGTAGCATTAACATTTAAAGTTCAGCATTAATAAAACAAAAGTGTACTTGTTGTTTATTATCTGTATACAGGGTGAGACTATGAAGATACATCTGTGAAAATTTCAAGAGGCAGTTTTATTCCTAAATAAGTATACTTTTGTACTGCATACTGTTTTAAACAGTTATCCAAGAATACATGATTAGAGGGGATTTGAACCCAGACTTCCAAGTTCTGTTTAGTCATTCAGTTTATCTTATGCAACTGATACTACACATGACCACATACATGTGAGAAAAATAAATGATGTCCTATATATATATTGTAACCAGTTGGCTTACATAGCATACACTAATATAGTGTATGTGCATATATATATATACATAAAATAAAGGAGAAGTAGAAATAAACACAGACAAAAATTATAGTAGATATTTTCTACATTCATTGAAATAAAAAAAATAATAATGATAATAACTCTGATTTAAAATATTGTTTTATAAATTAATATTTTAAAAAGGTCTGAATAAATATAAATATTGCAATATTATTAATTATTACTCTGATTTTGAAATTTAAAAACACCCTATTGTATTTTTGAAATTTTAATTAATTAAACAAAATTTTTATCTATTAGAAATCCCCTAAGTAAAAACATGTATATGAAGGGATTAGTGAGATACAAATAGAAACTCTGTTTTTAATCAAAGTGTTGTTAGCACATCAGATGAGTCTATAAAAGGGCTGATAACAGGATTAGCTCTAGTCTGATTAATAGTTTTTTGTAAGAAGGGCCAGCTGAAGTGTTGGTGGCAATATTTTGTTGCAACTTGATGAAGTTTGCAGCAGTTGGTTTTAGCTAACTGTAGAGTTAACAGTCCATCTACCATGAACTGATACAGCTGATGGTAGGACATTAGATTTCGAAGCTACTAATATTTCCTTTTCAGGAGTTTGAATTCACTTGGAGAAAATGACCTACTTCTTTGTGCTGTAATCATAGCCGTAAACTGAGAGGATAGTTGCTTGTCTAAATGTTATTAAATCAAAACAGCTGCTTGTCTAGGACAATCCTAGACTGAAAGGAAGACCAACATTTTACATGGATTACATTTTTCCTGATTATGACAGTCACTAAAAACCAAACTCATCAAGAAAAATCTTCCAGCTTGCTGAAAGGCAGAGAAACACGGATAAACGTATATACAGCTGGTGGTGAGTAGTGTTATATATGATAAGGAAGTTTTAAACAATTTCCTCAGTAAAATGACATTTTTATAACTGATAGAAATATGTAAAACGATATTAGTTTAAAATCGTTTATTAAAGAAAAAAAAAACTGTTTAAAGTTATATTTATAATTTAGAAAGAAAAAAAACTACAAAGAAAGTTATAATTAATAATCAAGAAAAAGATTTCCAAAAATCTTTTAGACTAGGAAAAAGAAAGACATTTTAAATCAATTAACTGTCAAAAATTTGAAAGTTCTTATTTTAAAGAAAAGGACTATATTCAAGATTAAATTGTGAAAATAATCTTTCATAATTTTATTGTAGCTAAATTTTATGTTTCGCACATCTGTACAAATTATATATACATGTTTCAGTAAACCTAGTATGCAAAATTTATTTCATTTAACTGAAACTTCAATCATTTATTGTATTTTATATAATTTAAGATTTTGATAATTATTTTGTAGCAAGTCAAATAGGTTATTTCATGCATACACATGTATATGTGCGTATGTTGTCAATTATAACACATATGTAAATTTTAATCATTTTTTTTATATAATCATTTTATGTTTTATTGAAATGTATTTCTTGTATATTATAAAACGCACGTCTGTGTATGAATATATATATATATATGCATTTGTAGAAACTTATTAAGAAATATTGTAAATCAATATGATAACTTTAATTGTGTATATAATATTGTATATCATTCAAAATCAGAACCCTTAACTTATAAGATCTTAAATACCATTTTTTTATGGTTATTAATAAACTTTTATTTAATTGTTAAAATTGTATTCCATCATCTCTTGTTCACATACAGTAATAGAGCTTGTGTTCCTGAGCTAGATTTGGACATGGACAAATGGGGATGTGCTTAGTGCTTTGGGCATCCAGTGATGATCAATCATCATCCTGGTTGGTGCATAAGATTATACTCTTTAAAGCCCATGCACTATATTTTATTTTAATTTGTTAAAAATTTAAGTTTATAGTTGGCCAGTACAAGTGGCCATAGCATTGATGATGATCAGCATGTTTTAAATGTCCCAGCATTATTGATTTGATTTCTGATTATTGTGTATTTTAATGGATGGGCACTAAGCTGGTGCATCCAAGTTATGTTTATATAATTGCCCAAGCTGGCAAAGGCTCAATAGTTGACCTGGTCTAAAGAAGACCCATTTTCAATCCAGCCACAAGATGGTCTGTTGATTTTATTTTGATTTATTGTACTAATTTGTTAATTCCCATCGGTAGTGATGATGGATGGTTATTTCTCTCAAGTAGTTACTTATACTGATAGTTACTTTATAATGCTGGTTGATAATAATTATGCTTTAGCTGCTCTTCTGAGTTAGCTTTTGATCTCTCAATGTTCTCAGAGATTTTGATCTCATACTCTTATAATTTAATTTTACTGGTATTGACGTTTTGCCATTGCCCAGTTTCATTTTTATTTATTTCCATTTCTCACCCACCCCATCCCGTTACAATATATATATATATATCAAACCAGCACTCATCAGTTGATATGGATCATCATTTCCCACACATGTATATAATCAATGCTTTGTTTGTATTATATGGTATATAAAAACCTAACTAAAACAGATTTGTTATATTGTTCTGATGTAAGTCTCTTAACCACTGAGTTATCATAGTTTCAATGTGCAATGGACAATTGTTTTAACTAAGAAATAATCTATTCTAGATTACTCTACGGTAATCAGACATAAATGCAGATATGCACAGCTCTTTTAAGTCCGAGTTAGAGTTCATTTTAAATTTTACCAACCATGCATTATTATTTAATGTTTTGTGATGTTAAACTTTATAAGTTCTAGTAAGAAAATTATTAAAATGTAGATAATAAAAGTGTCAGATATTATCATTTTTAATCTTTTCTATTTATTGCAGGATTAAGATTTAATCCATTTTTTTCAATCGCAAGTCTCCATTCTCCACAACACATCAGAAAATTAACTTATTTCCTTTATCCATGTCACATGTGATGTAATCTATTTCTAGATTTTTTACAATCTCTTAGGATCAAATTTAAATTTTCAACTTTTCACCTAATATAATCTCTTCTAGCAATATGTGCATTCCGACTTTGTTTCAGTCTTTTAATTGTTTGAATGATGACAATTATACATGTTTATTTTCTTACCTATGTACTTCATTTCTGATCTCTTCTTGTTAGTTTTAACACATATTTCTCTATATTTCATTGTGTGGTCTGAAGTCTCTCAATTGCCTTTCAATTAAGTGTACAAATGTCAGATCTATAAGTAAGAATTGATAAAGCACATTTATTAAAAATCCTTCTTTTCAAATATATATGCATCTTACCTTTTAATATTAAGTTATTTCTACCAAATATAGTACATTCATGTTTAATTCTGTGATTAATTTCATTCATGTTTCCATGTGTACTAAAATTCAGACCAATGTATTTGTAGTTGTTTATTTTTTTAATTTCATGATTATCTTTTTTTTTTTTTTCTGAGAAGTTTATTGCATACTATTTAAGAATTTTTAGCATTAACTTTTAGTTACTTTCATTTGATAACTGTTACAACATTTCTTGAAATTCTGATCCTATTACCTACAAAACAACACATTATTTGCAAACTCTAGATTATTTAAATCTCCATTTATATTAGCAATCTTGGATTTGTATTTTAATAATGCTTCTTATTAAATTGCTGCAAAATGTTTTGGGGATATGGAATTACTCTGTCATGCGCTTTTCTCTTTTTTAATCTTTGTAGTATCACTATGTAATCTAATCATTGTCATTACACAATGTCAAATATTCTTCAGAATATAATACTGTCCTGAGTGTATATTTGATCATCCAAAGCTTTAATAATTATAGAAATGCTTTCAGAATCAAATGCCCTTTCATAGTCTACAAATCCCAAGTATGTGAAAAGTCTCCACCCATTAGCACCACCCAGTGCAAGCTATAATAATCAATGGATGCAAGAAGATTTGTGCATAAAATTCCTATCTAGAGTGTACTCATCCAATATTCCCAAACTAGTTTCTAGCTTGTGACTCTTATCAGTAAGGAGCCTTGGATCTGAGAGCACTGCACCTAGATTTTAGGACCTAATGCAAACCTCAGCATCCATCTTTTACCTTTTTAGTTAACTATAAAGCTATGAGTTTAAAATGAAAACAGATAATGTTTTCAATCCAGGTTCATTCATTTGTATAGGATTATAGATCTGAACCCAGTTTATAGTTATCATCATCCCATAGAAAGGAATGGTATTAAAGCACCAAACACCACATAATCACCATTTCCTATGCTTGCACAAACTGTTAGAGCAGTGAAAAACTCTCTGAGTGGCACTACCATATGGAGAGTTTGTCCCTTACCAGCTTGTGTAAGCATAGGAAATGGTGACATCAGATGTTTAGAGTTTTAAATTCTGAGCATAATGGTAATTCATATTCACTGGTCCTTTCTATAACTTCTCTCAATATTTGGATGTGATCCAATGCATTAAAACCACTTTTACATCCAATGTGTTCTATTGATTCATTAGAATACAAAGTTTTTTGTAGATGAGGGTTAATTAACTTGGGAAAGATCTTGCATAGTAATTATAGAAGACTGATAGACATTTAATTGCCAATAGCTTTAGTATTACCTTTGTTAAATATCATTACCATTGCATTTTCCCAATTACTTGGTACATTTATCATTTAAACGTATCGTTTATAATTTTGCCAACAAATTTTTCTATATCTTCACCTGCTTTTTTAAAGATACTAATAATAGTGCCTGCATTTTCTGGAGTTCTTTCGTTCTCTGTAAATTTAACTGAATATTTCATCATCTTTTTCCATATGTCAAAGCATCGGCCAGCAAGCGAACCATGACAACCGTCTGCAGCAAGGCAGCTGCGCTGACCCCTCGGTTACCAACGCTTGATTTGCATGAAATGCTCAAAATTTTTATTTAAAAATATAAAAGTAAAGCACTAATTAGAAACAATTATTGCAAACTGATATCATAACTCAGTACAGAATTTTTAAGATCACTTTCAAATCAAAATGATTCAACTTTTGTTTTAAGATCATCATTTTTTTTTATATGTCAAATGCGTTGACCAGGAAGCGAACCCAGGCCAGCTGCTTGGAAAGCAGCTATGCTAACCACTAAGCATTTCTCTTGTTTTATATGGGAACCCAACAAATTTGTTAGTACTGGTATTGCAATTCAGATATTATAAGTGTGATATATTTAGCAATCTAATAAAATAGAACTAACTGAAATAAAAGATGTTATTTGTGTCCAAGCACATCAAATAAAAAAAGGCATGTAGCATTATTGCTTGAGTCCATAAGAAGTTTGAGCACCAGACCTGAGAGCATCAGAATCAATCTTGTGACCTTCCAATCCCACATCAGATTCTCTAACAACTATGCTAAATCGTGCAGGAATAAAAAAAATGCATATGGTTTTATTGCTTTGGAATTTATAAGAAGTTTGTGCACCAGAACTGTGAACACTGAAACTTATCTTGGGACTTTCCCATCCCCAAGTCATATGTTATGCCAAGCTGTGTGGGGTTAAATACAAAAAGCTAATAGCTTTATTTCCCAAGAATTCATAAGAAATTCAAGTATCAAAACTGCAAGTGTCAGAATCAATCTTGGGATCTCCCAATTCCAAGTCAGAAGCTTTCAATTATGCCAAACCATGCAGGGAAAAAAAATTGCATATGGTTTTATTTGCTCTGTAATTCATAAGAAGTTTGAGTGCCAGAACTGAGAGAACCAGAATCGATCCTGAGATATCCCATCTCAAGTCACATGCTCTCCCAACTATGCCAAATGGAGTTAAATAGAAAGGGCTAATGGTTTTATTGCTTGGGAGTTCATAAGAAGTTCAAGTGTCAGAACCGTGAGTGCCAGAACCAATCTTGGTACCTCCCAGTTCCAAGTCAGATGCTCTAAACTATGCCAAACCACACAAGGTAACCTCCCATTTCAAGTCAGGCATTCTATCAACTATGCTAAATTATGCAGGAAATCAAATAATCACATTAATCAGGAAAAACTGACCACTTCAAAAATAGGAATCAGTAAAAGTTTTCTAAATTATATTTAATTCACGTTCTTACCTAGAACACAACAACAATATAAACAGCAAAATTATAATTTTATTAAAAAAATAGTCAGAATAAACAAAAAAATAAAATTAAGTCAAGCATTGTTAACCGAGAGATCATCACAACCGCCATGCAAGCAAGTAGTGGGTTGCAGATGGGTGTGAGTTTGCATCCTGGCCAATGCTATGACATATGGAAAAATTAATAAAGTTAATGATATTTAAGGATTTGTCTTTTTTTAAGCTTTGGCCCATCAAGCGGGTGACCCATGTGTCTTATTTTATCGGTCGAAATGTTGTTTTCTTTCTTTACTGACGTAAAAACTATGAGCATGATAACAACAGAAATATGGGAATTTGATAGATCTCTGACGTAACTTTTTAAAGATGTCTTCCACAAAAAAATCTTATGAAATTTGGATTTTTTATAAATTTTTTTAATAACCGGTGCATTTAATTTTTTTTTTTTTGGATCAATTTTGTAATTTTCACGAAGCGATAAAAATACAAAATACTCATCAGCATTCAAATATGCTTTTATTGAAATAAAAGTACTCTGATTCACAAAAAAGGCTTTAAATGGAGTCTAAACATAATCAGAACATCAGGCTCATAAATATAAAATTTTAATTTTTTTGAGTAATATTTTAATTCTTTTAAGTATTTGAAAAAATGATTTAATTTTTATTAATTTTAGTTTGTAGTTGGTGTGTGTCTATATAAATTATATATTTATTTATGCTAATATAGAATTCATATCTATGGTAATTTTGTAAGTTCTAATCCACTTATTTTATAAAAATAACCTTATTTTATAAAAATAATGATTCTCAAAAAGTTTAATAATTTATTTATTATTATGTTTGTATGGTGTGTTTGTGTTTACTATTGCGTGTTGTATAATAAATAATGATTTACTAAACTAATAATCAAATGTACAGAAAGATTGCATATGCAAGCAAAGAATCAAATTCTGATTCTTGCCTATGCCTTGATACTCATCTGTGGAGTCACTAGTTTTCCCACATCTTTCATCACATTATTTTCAAGTCTATAGCTAACAAATGGACTATATGCAAATAAATTATATCTATGTGATACAATAAATATAACAAGATAGCATCACTGGTGTGCATAAAGAATATAAACATCACTGATGTACACAAAAAATATAAAATGAAGAGATGAAACTCATTTTATCAGTGATACAGACAGTAACCTACAATTTCTAGTTTTAGATAGACAAGGAGCCAATTGCTATGATGACAAATGCATATCTATCTTCTGAAAATGATTTGTTTTGTATCTTTTATTAGGATGAATCTTTTTCTTATAGATGCCTTTGACATTTGGTAACTTTTGGGGTACAGGATAAAAATGAAGAATTCTTATGCGAATACTTTTGGAGATTCTGAAGCTATGGATTATGTCAGATAAGACATTATATATGGGATGAAAGATAATTTTTTGAGGAATACAACGAAATTATCACTGAAGATGTAATTTAAACTTAAGTAATGATGAATTAAGCATTTATTTTTATATGGCGCTATGCATACAATTGTATACATTCAAAGATCAGCTTTTCAAGCTAATTGTGCATGCATCTTCTGCGAGTGTTAAATAATAAATGAATACTTCACTCTACAATACAATATAAAGTATTTATGCAGGAATAAAAGGAATCCTCTTATTCCTATGACTCAAATTCTTTTATATGAGCAAATCTGAAGTACTGTTGAGTAAAGTGTGAGTAGAATTTCCCCCTTTCTCCCCCAGAAGTTCTTTGGGTTAAAAATTGGGGGAGGTGGGAGGAAGGAGAATGCTTTCTTTTTTTATATATATATTTTTGTTTTATGTAAAATGTTGAGTAATATATTATCTATAAAGAAGCTGGAAAAAGAGGAATTTGATGAAATGAAAATTAGAAAATAAATGAAAAAAAAAAAATAAAAAAAATTTTTTTTTTCCTTATTTTTTTATGGTCATCACTATTTGTCTTAGACTTATTGTTTTCCTTAGTTTTTCTAGTTTCTATTAATGTAGTTTGTTTTGCTCTAACATAATTAAAACTGAAGTTATTGTGAAAATTGTGTCTCAAGCCAGTTTTTAAAAAAATTCAATGTGGCATTTTAGGTCAAAGGAGAACTATAATCCATCAAATATGTATACTAACTGATAGTATTTGTATAATTTTTCTATCATTTTGAGACGCATAAAAATTTTAGTGTGAGAAACACTGTTCTAAATTATGTGAGAGTAATTGATCAGACATTAATATTTAATTTGTGGAAAATTTGAAGTAATCCAATATTCACACATATAAAATATTAGTGTCTGGTATATAAGCTCTTATACTGTTATTAGATGGATTGATTTCACTTTGCAAGCCTGTTTCTAATTCATACTTTGTTTCATTATATCATAGAGCATATATATCTATAAAATGCATTGGAGAAATCTCAATAAAATTATTAATATTCAGGCACACACTCATATATATATATATATATGTGTGTGTGTGTGTGTGTGTGTGTGTGTAATATCTTGAAACTCTGCCATTATTAATAATATGAAAATTGTATAACAGAGAATAAATATATATTAAATTAAACTGGTATACTTTCAATGTATCAACATCATAATCATGATTGTTCTGTTAAGAATCTATTATACCCATTTCTTGCTAATTTGAATAATTTTGTAGCTCTTTGATTCATTATATATTCATTTTGTGTGATGAACCATGCCTCTTCAATACATTTTCTATTATTCATTCTTCACACATAATCTTAACAATACTGGAATCAAAACTGTGTCCTTATTCCTTTTCATGATTGTAAAATACAGATATCAATCTTCTCAGATTTGCTTTTGTTTCACCATATTGCATATAAAATATTAGGTTCATACAATTTGTGTACATCATCGTTTGTATTATTAATCAGTCTATTTAAATTAATAGGCATTCTAAATCTGATGTTGAATTTTTTAGCACAAGTGTTTACAATTTGGTTTCTGATATGTGGTACATATGATAGCTCTATCCATTTTTTGTCATTCCTTATATTCTCAATCCCATTTTTATGTTTCTTTTAAATTAGGCAATATATTTTTGTATATCAGTTATGCTGTAAACTAATTATATCAGTTGTGCTATAAACTGATTATATCATATCACCAATATAAGTCTCTAGATTCTCAATCTTGTCTGACTCAAACTGACATAAGTAATTATTGTGATGCAAGAAGGACTTTAATCCTGTAAATTTATGAAATATAGATACTCACAATCTCACACTGACACACTTCTAATGTTGGGAGATTTGCCAGTCATTTTATAATACAATAAATTGTAGTTATGCATTATTTTCAAATTGAAGTAGTAAATTTCATTGTCTTTTTCTGGTTCTATAGTCCAATTTAAATCTAATTTTGTGTTCAATTCATTAAAAGGGATTGTTGATTATATCCACATGTGCAGCTTTTATATGCATTTAATATTGGAAGGATTATGTTTGAAAGCAAATGCTGTGCTACATATAACTGTGCTGACAGATAGATCCATTGGCCAAATTTCTGTCATTTCATATATATTGCCCCTATATGTTGCCACTATATTATTATCAATCCAGGTTAAAAAATCAACAGATTCAACAAATACATCTGTATTTTAAAACCATGAAAATGAACATGGTTACAGTTTTGATCCTAGTGTTGTTAAAATAATGTGTGAAGAAGGAAATGATAGAAAACACAAGATCAAAGAAATGTGGTTTATCACACAAAATAAATATATAATGAACAAAAGAGCTAATAGTATTTAAATTAGCAAAAATTAGATCTCATAAATTCTTAACAGAACAACCATGATTATCACACATAAGTGTCACAAAGTAAACTTGGTTTATTTAATTTATTATATTTTTTTCTCTTTTATAACATTTTCACATTATATGTATATCTATGTAAAATTTAATATTCTCTATTTATGAAGTGATCAAAATAATCAATGGCTATATATTTTCTGAAACATTTTCAAGCATTGATTTATTACTAAAAATATAATTGCATTTCTAATATCCTATTACACATCTTATAATACACACACACACACACACACATATATATATATATATATATATATATATATATATATATATATATGTCATGTCTATCATCTTTTACCCCTAATAAACCCAGTGCTATTATATTATATGATTTCATTATTCTAAGTAACATCTGGGAAAATAATTGATGGAGAAGCTAATAATAAATAAAAATATACTAATTTTTAATGCTATCTGCAGTTTTTAGTGTGTATATTTTGATTATATCCTGTTAAGACACATAAAATACAGCTATCCCAATTTTAAGGTTTATACTAATTTTATACCAAACCAACTTTTAAAGGTTAATGATTGAATGCTGGCTTTGGGCTGGTATTATTATATCTAGTGTCTGAACCTATCCTAGCACCTCTCTGAGAAGTGCCAAAGCACAAAACCATGGTTAGAGGTTTGGGGGGGGGGTCTTGACAGAGATATTTTAAATGCTGGCTCTGGCTAAGCATTTATCACAAAGCTTGTTGAGGAATTGGCAATCCTCATTGATTATATCTTACAAGCTTAAGAGAATTGGGTCATGTGATCTATGACTCTTATTTTTTTCCCATGTGTCATACCATCAGCCGAGAAGCAAACCCACTAACCCGGGACAACTGCTTATTTGACTGTTAATGATTTTTATTTTACAAGTTTATGTTGAAGATTCTTTACACATGTAAATTGCTCCAAAATATTCTCCCATGTTCAAATGCTGGAATGCCACTAAATTTTAAGTTCTGAACAGTTATTTGTTTTTTAAAACTTTAATTTTGGGTAAAGTTAAAAATAGAATTAAATACCCCAACTGATGGAATTATTTTGTATTAATTAATAAATATATTGCATTTTATAGAAAGATGCTAAACTTTATGATTGAAGTTGCACTAATTTAAAACAACAGTGATTTGCACACGAAATGTTACTTATTATAACTTTCTCAAGTTCTTAAAAGTCATGTCTTTTTGTACATATAAAAAACCTTGTATTATAAAGGTTTGCACCAATATATGCATGAACATGACCTATGATTAAAACATTATGTTCTCATATACGTCCCTTACTTAAAATTTAATTCTGGAATACAACTAAAAAACATTTCAAATATAAAAATTTCTTTAAGAAAGTTGTATTTTTTTCAGTTATCCAGTGTTTTAGGAAATATTTTTAACCATATAACAATAATTTGTAAATTGGAGGATTATTTAAAAGTGAAACTATAAGCACTTATTAACAGGCATACAATTGATAAATAGAATTTCCCCCCCAATATTCTTGTAGTGGTCAATTTAGAATTATTTTGCTTATACACATACATATTCCAAAAAAACATTATTGCTATGGGATTGAATACTAGTTAGACCAGGAATTAGCAAACTTTTAACTTGAAGATCCCTTCCCCCCCCTTATTAAAGAGCCGCGAGGAAAGAGATGAAAAATATGTTCATGTAAAATAGGAATTTTTGAATAGCCGTGGATGTATTTGAACAATTTTAATAATAGAACATAATAGAATCTGTATACATCCTAATGAAATAAAAATTCTCTTAAAAATAAACAAACAAAAACAAAAAAAATACCTTGACAGTTAGATTTATTCACAAATTTCTAATATTTAAATATTCACCATATACAATAATTACTATTCTATAATAAGGCTGAATTCAAAAAACAACATTGCAATGTGCATTTTTCTTCTCCTAGAGTCATCAAAATATTTATTTACAAATTACAAAATAAATTTAAAAATGTGTTTATGTTTATCATGATAAAAACAGTCATTAGATTGGGATCAAAGAGGCACATTCGGTTCGCAAGTCGCAGTTTGCCGACCTCTGATTTAGACAATTCTCAACAAGGGTGGTTGTTCTCAAACATATGTGCCTTGTAAAGAACTTGTTGATTATTTATATTATACTTAGTAATTGACTAAATATAACTTGCATCATAAAAGTAAAAGGTTTCCATCGCTTCGGATTTGTAATATGTATGTAATAAAAGGACAGTATGCTGAATATATAATAAATAATTATCCACTCCAAATTAATACACTGAATAATTAACCAGGAATAAAATATACTTTTAAGCTATTCAAAATTCTTAGCTGACTCTCAATATCGTGACTAGTATTGAATAGCCTAAATATATATGTTAGTTTACGTTAAATGTTTAGCGAATTATATATATTTCATAACTTTATAATAATGAAATTTGTGTCCGTTTACAGAATTTAATTAATTTCAAGTTTAATCTAACTTGTAGAAATTAATAGATTTTAATTAACATTCTAACTTGATGTAAAAAAAGTGTTTTTTTTTTCAATTTTAATTTAAATTTACCGTTACTATTAAAATTTTCTACATGTTAAATTTAATTAATTAAATTCTGCAGGTCCACATTGTTATTATTATTACTGTTGTTGTTGTTGTTATTATTATTATTATTATTATTATTATTATTATTATTATTATTATTATTATTATTATTTTGCACATTAAAAATTCAACTTCTAGATATTATAATGCGCAATATGTACTAAAATATATTTTTAATGTATGCTTTTACTTTTGCTTACATTTGTAGATGTCTACGTTATGTTTAAATATTATGTGTGTATGTGGCTATGCATAAATCACATGGTGTTTATGTGACGTGCTTCTATAATTTGTACTATTAATTTTAATGAATCATAAACAAACAGTGTTTGTTTATTAAAAATATTGTGCAGAGATATATTATAATATTTTCGAAATAATAATTTTTATAAGTATCTGCAGTACTATAATTTTTTTTTATATGTTTTGACTTTCTACAAATCATTTTAATAAATCTATAAACAAGCCCTTACGTATTAATGTACAAACCAGATAAAAAGGAATTTCTATTCTTATCACATATCCAAGATCATATATGGGCTGCAGACTAATCATTAGCACTTCATAAGTATGAAATATCACATTAGAATACAGGATTTTAGAAAATGTTCAATCATTTTTTATGGAAAGCATAAGGAGATCATTAGTCCTGAAGTATTATATAATCCTCGGCCTATTTGTTTATAGGGTTGATAAAATTTAATACAATTTAAATTTGTATTGGTATTGTAACTGTGAACTAATTGTTAGATTATGAATTTGGAAAAAATAGCCCGATTACATATGTTCTATAGTATTTAATTAATTATTAAAAATGTAATTCATTGAATACAGAATTTCTGGTTAACAGGATATTAAAGAATTATAGTGGCTTCTCCCTTTCATGAAAGAGAAGTGTAAAGAGAGATTGATAAATAACTTTCTTCTTGGTTGTACGTTCTACAGTGCTATCCTTAATTATTACATTCCCTCTGTGTCTTAATTAAAGTATAACTATATTGAAATTAGCTAATTTATAGAAAAGAATGATAGTGCAAAATATTTACACTTCTAAACAAGTCGTTGTTGGTATTAATATATATATAAGGTAAATAAATAAAATCTGTCTTTAAATTGTAAATAGTAAACACACGTGATATAAATATATATGTATGTGTATATGTGTGTTAAACAGAAAAAAATGATCCTATAATAAATATTAATAATCAATTGGTTTAGTTAGTTTGTATGTAATGAGTCTAGTATACTGTATCGAAAATGCGTTTGGCTATAAATAATTATTATAAGATTATTTTTCCGTTTCACATATATAAACACGTATTTAATGTATGCATATAATTAAAATTACCCCAAATTCAAAATTAAATAAGACTAACCTAATTCCTGCTAAAGCAGACTTCTAAAGGGCAAAGATCTAAAACATATCAACAAGTATATACTAACTATTTCTGACAATTCCCAATTACATTTCACAGACCCTTAATATTAAAGCAATTTTTAAACAATTTAATTGCTTTAGAATCATAAATTATTAATAATAAAGATTTTTTAATTCTTATTTTTATTTAGCCTCATCAAAACTAATAGTTCAGCCTGTCTCTCTTTCATGAATATGAGATATTTATTTTTAATCCTATTTTTATGTATTCTTATTTTTTCATTTAAGCTCAAACTACTCTAACCTATATACAAGCTTTAGACTTTTAAAAATTGTATATATATAATAAATTTTGTATGTGTATGTTGATATGCTTTACAAAACATATTTTCATTGCTGAAAATATATTAAGCTGAATGGAAAAGCCAAAACATCAACGAAAGAATAATTAGACACTTCATGAAGCATATCATTGTACACATGCAAAATTTATTACATATTGTTAATAAAGTTTAAAACAAAATTTATATATATATATATTGTGCTGGACAAAAGATTTTAATTTCGTATATCCTGATCATGAGGGCGCCATTAGTCTGAAAATCGGAACTAGACATTTATTTTAAGGGTGAGCAGGATATACGAACATGAATGTGCCGGACTAAACCCAGGGAGAGCAAAAGCTAATGAATGTAGTTCAGACAATTGAGAAAACACTGAGACAAACATCAGCCAAAATACTTACAAGAACTTTTTAAATTTATTGAACATAATAACAAAATAAACATGAAACTTGATCTACATTTACTTAGCAGATCTTAACATTGAGTGCATACAAGCATTACTACATTAAATACCCAAGCAGACAAGTTCATTTCTTATCAATAACTTAACAAGGGCTTATATCTTTCTGCTAGCAGTTTACCCAACCAATTCCCTTTTCCCTATAGAGATTTAGTAAGATGGATGTTTGTGGAGAATAACGGGACAGCGCAGATGAGCTTTTCTTAGTCCGAAAAGAAATGTCGGAACCAAGAATGTCCTAATTCTGCAAAACGCTCATGGACAAGTACATTGAAATGAGCCAAGGTTAGTCTCACACAAGAAAAGAAACATTATGAACTACGTAATCTGAATTATAGCAAATAAATCTCTACCAAAAAAAAAAAAAATCATATATCCTATAAATCTCCAGCCAAAGCCAAGTTTGATTTAGTTTAACAACAAAGCAAACAAACAAACAAAAATAAAAGAAAACTACTAAGGTCGGTCGGAGTATTTAACAAGTGTTAATCATAGAACTGAGAAATTATTAAGCATATAAAATATCACTCGCCATACACTCTCAAACAAGTAACATTTTAAGATTGAAAATCTTGCTACTAACATTGTAATGTAAAAATAAACAAAAATACATTAATATTTAAATTGATAAATTACACATCATAAATATAATTTCTTTTTAAGATTGAGCTGAGATTTGCTAGAGACTTAATTAGAGATCTAGCCCTGATTTTGATATGGAAAGGTAAGTTACCTCGAGGTAATATTAATTTCTGCTGTTCACACAAAGTTCGGTTTATAGAGTCCTCTACAATGGCTGTCATTTACTACAGGTTCAGAAGTCTGGAGGCATTATCGGGATCTGCTCTGGACTTGACAGTTAGGTCATGATTGAAGTCACAATTTGGAGCTCTGGAGGTTTATCTTTGGAAAGGCTCAGCCCATCATGTTGTGGAGATTCTTTGTGGCATATGTTACAGGCATGGCATCTGAATGGCTGCTATTGTCACGGCAAATAGAATCATTGTCGGTCAATGGAAATTCAACTTGGTGATTCCCGTGGCACCAATATCAAAAAAAAATTAGAGTCACTTTAACAATGCAACAGTTCAATAACAGCTAAAATCTGCATCAATCCTCAATAACAAGAAGCTGAGCAAAAAAAAAAAAAAACTGAATGATCAGAATAGTCTCTCTGAATCCTCCTCTCCAATAAAAAAATTTACTCAGCTATTTATGTTCTTTGTTATCTCTCACACAATCTTTTTTTGCAACTTTCAACCAAGGTAAATCTCTGTCTCCTGCTCAATCTCAATTAGAAAAACAATATCTTACAGGGCTTTATCTTACAAAAATGATTATTATTTTTTTTATATAAAAAAAATACAAAACTAAATCTCAGCTTTAAAAATACATCAA
This sequence comes from Epiperipatus broadwayi, assembly GCA_028023455.1. Lineage (NCBI taxonomy): Eukaryota > Metazoa > Onychophora > Udeonychophora > Euonychophora > Peripatidae > Epiperipatus > Epiperipatus broadwayi. Next base: position 10,500,201 of record JAQFVV010000031.1, on the reverse strand, counting down.
CATTAAATTTTTTTAGTTTAAATAAAATACTTTTATATGAACACTAATTAAACTTTGTTTGCTTTTAATTATGTTAAAAGAAAACAAGCATCATAAACAAAAAAATATTTTATACTAAAATCAACTGAGAATTAAAATATAAGATTTCAAGATAAATAAGTATGTGTGTTATTGCACATATAAAACTTGGTTTTTTTTTTTTTTAATTTACATGATAGAACTCTTGAATCGGATAAATTATCCAGTTCAATATATATATATATTGTACCTAATGAAATTTGAAGTAAATTTTAATATATGACAGAATGTCAATTGCAATTGTTTTTATTTCTTAATTGATTTTAATAGTGAATGAATTGGTCTAGGAGCATTGAAATATGTTGCTATGACAACAAGAATATTAATGCAAGAAATGTTTATTATTAATTGTAACATAAAAAATTATGAATTGAAGTTATTAATTTTATAAAAAAAGTACATATATAAATTATAAAGTTTATAGTTTTGATAAAATTATTATTCCTTCTTTATTATATGTATTTTGTTTATTGTATGCTCAAGTAGATTACAAATAATACACACAAATATTTAATGTCACAAATATGTATGTTGTTTTGTTTATCTGATAAATGTAATATTATATTGGAGTAATATATATATATATATATATATATATATATTACTCCAATATAATATTACATTTATCAGATAGAGAGAGAGAGAGAGAGAGAGAGAGAGAGAGAGAGAGAGAATACATCTGTTGTTCTGTTTATTTGATATATGTAATATCATATTGGAGTGTTATATATAAAATATATATTTCCAATATAGTATGGTAAGAATGTCATATAAATTATATTAGTTTGTGTTGAATTAAAAAAAACATTATTTGTATTTGTAAAATGTATAATTGTGAAATTTGTTTTTTGTTTGTTATTATTGTTGTGTAATAAAATGTTACTTTTGAAATGTTGAATAAATTGGACATTAGAGCTATAAAAGTGTGTTATCTTAGTTTTTTATGATATCAGTTAAAGAACTTATAAATAGAACTGAATGGTTTGAGCTCTCTCTCTTTCTCTGATGTCTTGACTTCAATAGAAGCAAATCGAAGTTTTCTCATATAATTTTTTTTTTTCAAAAGTATTTGATTATTAATTATATAAAATAATGGGGTAAGAAGAAAAGTATTTGTTCAGAAAACTGGACAGACATATTGAGAATTTGTTATAAAATGAGAATGTGTTAAAGGAATAAAAAGTAATTCATTGTGTTCAAAATTATCTGAATATTTCTTTACTAAAAGGATATTCCTTATAACAATAAAATATAAAAGCTGACAACATAAAATAGTATAAGGATTATTTTCATCTGCAGATATATTTTGTGATATTGATGAATTACTTCAATACAGAATTTAAATTGGTTTCTTTTGCATTGCATTGCCATGGATGGAAACTGACATCTGTTCATTTATAATATCTTATAGTATCAAATGCCTGCTAAACGAAAGAATAATTTTAATATTTGGAGAATATCAAAATTAACAAAATGTATTTCACATTAGATAACTTTTCATGACAGTCCTACCTTCTCTGGAGTAATAAATTATAGTCAAATTATAATTTAAGGAATAGACACCGGAACTGTGATATTCTTTAAAGTGTCATATTGGAGAACAATTAATCAAGTCATATAATAATATATATTATGATATATTTTTATCTATGTATATAATGTAATAGAATAAATATAATGACAATAGGAAATGAAAACTTTAATCTGAATGAAAATATAGTCCAATCTTTGATCACCATTTGTAACTGAATAAAAATATGGGTCATACGGTAACCTTAGTCATAGTCTAATTATTGATCACCATTTACAACAGAATAAAAATATAAACCAAGAAAGAATAATCCTAATTTAATAATGCCTGGGAATTATAGTGTCAATTGTAACAGAATGAAAACAATAAACTATGCTAAAATGAATATCAATCAGTAAATAACAATCTAACATTTAATTCAATAAAACAATGATAATAATCATTGTTGTAAACTTATGAATTCAAATAGCATTTAGAATGAATAGAAAACAAGCAAAATAATTATTTCAAACTACTCTAAAATATGATCATTATTTGCAATAGATTAAAGATAAAGCAATAAAACCAAATATTTTATAAATAGATCTATGCCTATTATATAATCTGCTTATAATATGATAAAAATAATGACAAAGAGTTAGAAAGATAAATCTCAATACTGCTTATGAATCAAAACATTGTTTATAATAATACAAACTTATGATAAAAGTTAAATGTTATTTATATTTATAGGAAATAATTTATGGATGGATGAGATAATAATTTTAATATGCCTTTCAAATTTGAAATAACAATGATATCCAATTAAATATATATATAACTCACTGATTGACTTCTAATTTCAACTAAATAAAATTAAAGTACTGCTAACTCAGTCATGCTGTTCCACTAATATCAACCTTCTCTCATTAATTAAGCCAATTATAATAAGATTAAATACTTAATAGCAATACAATATCAATTAACTTAATATATTTTTCCACTTTCACTAACTTAATATATTTGTAATACATTAAAGATCAGCCTTTTCAAGCTATTGTGCATGTGCTTTTTACAAGTGTTAATAACAAATGAATACTTTCATTTCCAACACAAGATATAGTATTTATGAAAGAATAAAATGAATCCACTTATTTTTTCCAACCCAAAGGCTTATATATGGGCAAATCTTAAGTACTGGAAATGAAAGTGTGATGATAGACCACTCACTTTAAATTACTGTTTACGATGTCTGAATGAATGACATCGACAAAATTATCTAGAGTTTACTAAACATCACTCTCAATTTATAAAACATAGCACTATAAGAATGAATAACTTAATATATTATAAAATCAAATCATCCTATTAAATAACTTTAAGATTTTCAATATTCAGTCATAAAAATATATAAAATGAATGATAGATTCCAATTTAATGCGTATTCAAATGCTATTGACAAATAAAATCCAATTACTCTTTAGCTTAATAAAGATAGATTGTTAAAACTCTAGACTATAATTATTAACACATATGAAAAAATATTAATGTTTATTATTATCAAATATTAATATTAAAATTTAATATTTAAACTGAATTTACAATCCACATCAATAAACTTTAAATATAATTAAAGCAAATCACACTAATTTGTAACAGAATAAAATACAATTATGATCTTTATGGTTGTATACTGACTTGAAATAATATTCACTTTAATCAATAATGACATGAACATTTCATTGCAAGTATATTTATCCATCTTTAGTAATTATCATGTTTGTACCTTTATCAATCATCAGGCCAATTCATATATAATTTCTATCTTAATATAACTGTTACTTGTTACTAACAAAATAATTACAATAAGCTTCTAATGACTTATTAAATATTTCAGAATGTCAAATCAATAAATTTATTGCTATATAAAAATCTATACTTTGTCAGATAATAAACATTAAATTCAATATAAAAATAATAATATGTAATTATATTTTTATTTATTCTATGGACTTTCAAAGCTACTTTATAAGTGATTCTAATGAATTATGTAGTACAGTACATTTATAAGTCATATCTTTTCCAAGTACTAATAAGCAAAAAATATTCATTGTCAAATTAAATAATGACTGAACAAGTTTACTTGTTTTAAATTAATTCAAAATTTATTAACAAATGGATATAATTAAAAATTATATCATTTAAAATATATACATATAGTCTGATTATGGTTTATATAATATGTTTTCAATTTTAACATTAATTCTTTTAAATTAAATAGGGGATTTACATCAAGCTTCATCTATAAAATGCGAAAACTAGTATATATATATATATTTATACACTTTTTAAAATATAAGAGAGTCAAGAACATTCGTAATCTTTATATAAAAATAGTTAATGGAAATAAAAATATACTAAAAATGTATCTACCTATTCATTGACATTGTTCTAAGAGAATAAATTAAAAATAAATACTTGATATTAATTTATATCAATGAATAAGAAGATAAGTACTTAAATTAATATTATAATCACTAAGTTACAAAATATAAATTTGAATTTTGAAAACTTGACTTTTTTTGTATTTTAAGCATGTAAATTAAATCTCTACTTAATTTAAATTAAACTATCATTTATATCCTATACAATTATATATACAAAATATTCATAATAATATATTAGCAAATGATCTGATCAATTATTCTTAGATATATTTCCAAAATAGTACCATAATTATTTTGTTATTTCAGAAAAAGTAGAAATGTCATGAAAAGGGATTAGATTTGAAACACATTTTAATCTCATATTTTCCAATTATTCAAATTATTATTTCATTTAGCACACATTTGATCTATGATATTATCAGTGTAAAAACACTAGGTTATATCCATGGTGATACAGTGCAAATATCCTTTAACAATTATTTTATTGATAAAACATTGCAAGTGAACAGACACTAGTTTCATCCATGAAAATGCTATGGAAACTTAATTTCTATCCTGTGTGAAAATAATTCATCGATCTCATAAAATTATATCAGCAGGGGAACATAATCATAAAATTATATCAGCAGGGGAACATAATCATAAAATTATATCAGCAGGGGAACATAATCATAAAATTATATCAGCAGGGGAACATAATCATAAAATTATATCAGCAGGGGAACATAACCTTTGTGTACATTTTGTGTTGTTAGTATTTAGACTTCATCATTCTTTCAATAAATTATTACCTCTCACAAATTTCTGACAATTCTGTCCAAATTAATGGATGATTACTATTCCTTTCACTCCATCATTATATCCAGTTAATAATAATATATTTAAAACAGGCAAAACTTACTATACCTATTGCCGCACACAGCAAGCTAGAGTAATCAATGGATGCCAGAAGGTTTGTGCATAAAATCCCCATCAAGTGCCTACTCATCTAATATCCCCAGACTAGTTTCTGGCTTGTGGCCTTCATCAGTGAGGAGCCTTGGATCTGAGAGCATTGCACCTAGATCTTAGGATCTAATGCACCTGATGGGGATTTTGTGCACAAGCCTTCTGGCACCCACTGATTACTCTAGCTTGCTGTGTGTGGCAATATGTATAGTGAGTTTTGCCTGTTTTAAAACAGTTATAAGCAAGCATAAGAAATGGCGGTCATGTGATGTTTATTGGCTTAAAATCATATATTCAAAAAAACAAATTAAAAAAATTACATGAAATAACTTAATCTTGCTTCTATTAAAGCCAAGATGTGAAAGAATGAGTTTAAACTGTTTAGTCTTGTTTATAGAATTTTTTAATTGATGTAAGACTCCACATTAATTCTTTGGTCAATTCCATACAGCATCCCATAAATAAAAATCTTATTACATAAAATAATTACAAATAAAAATAAATATTTTATAATTTATTACACACAACATACAATATTTACATTTTAAAATGCAAATAGTACCCTCCCTTTTACTCCAACAAAAACTAAGCAACTGGGATTACACTCTTTCATACTACAATGGAAATGTACTTTTTATACATAAACAAATAAAATAACAAACTTATTTGAGACATTAAATATTTAGATGAATTATTTGCAACGTATTACTGTGAATGCAGTAAATAAAATACACACTTACACACACATATATATATATAATATAATGAGGGTGCTTGTAGTTCTAAACAAGCTTGCAGTAAAGCTGGTTTAGAGATATTAGCATACTCACTAGTATAAGCTCAATAAGTTAAGTCATGTGATGTATAACATGATTTTCTTACTAATATATATATATAAAGAATAATAATTTCATCAATACTATAAATTTTATTATTTACACATTTATTCTTAAAATGAATAAAATCAATTTACAATCTTTTACAAACTACAATTAACAATAAACATTTTTTCTACAATATTATTGTTGTCATAGCAACATATTCCAATATTTTTCAGGTTAATATATTCATTATTAAAACCAAACCCCAAAAAAATTTTTTTTTAGTATTGGTATTATGTTACATATTGAAATTTATTTCAAATTTCAGCAGGTGCAGTATTATTATATATGTATATATAATTATATAATATTTATTATCCTAACTGGTTATTATATTCTAAGTTAAGTAAATATGTGTCTTATATGCATGGAATATAAGAGAGTTAACTTTCTTACATTTCAAGGATGTATTGGGCTGGACATATTGCTAAAAGAGATGATAATAGATGGACAATTGAAATATTAAACTGGATTACAAGAGATTGTAAAAGACCCAGAAAGGGACCGCATGTGAGATGGATGGATGAAATAAAAAAGTGTGCAAGGGTGATGTGGAGAAGAGAAGCTAAAGATCAGTGAAGATGGATTAAACTTGGAGAGACCTTCATCCTGCAGTGGATTGATAATGGTTGTTGTTGATGATGATGATGATATGTTCAACAACAAGTTTTGTGTCACATAGATATACATATTTCAGATTAAGCATTTTATAGATGAAGTTTGACGTATAATCACCTATTTTATTAAAATTAAATTCAACAGAGAACATTTCATAATATTTAAATTGGATTATATACATCTTAAATGTTTATGGTTTGTTTGACATACATTTCTTTTATATTTATTGTTAAATTCATTTAAAACGAATAAACCTGCTTAGTTGCCATTTAATTTTATAATACAAATCTTTTGCCTAATTACATTCTGTCAAGATAATATTCATGTATTGACTTACACATCCTGTTTTGTTAGAAATAATCATATAAAAGTCTGGAAATTAAACAATGGGATTGGTAAGTGTGTATACAATCACATCTTGTATTAAATTTAACATTTTATCATTTGGACTAGATATATATTTTTATGTGATAATAAATTGTTTTAGAATTATTGGATATTTAATAGGTAGTTAAAAGTTTATTATAATTATTTTATTAGTTATAAGTAACAGTTATGTTAGAATAGACATTTATATCTGAATTGATTTGGTAGTTTATAAAATACAAATATAATAATTAAAGATAATTATAATTGTGTGTTTGCATATTGCTTTAGTCTATTATTTAATGGGTGAATATTATATTAAATTAGTATTTAGTTATAAAGATGGTAATCTTGTTATATTATAAAGCTGATATCAGTATATATAGAAATTGATATTTGAAGTTCACTAAATAAAATGATTTGCTTTAATTACAATGAAAAGCTTATCGACATAGATGTAAATTTAATTTAAATATTCAGTTTTGATATTTACATTTGATTATAATAGATTATTATTAATATTAGACATATTAAGGTAATTATGATTTAAAGTTTAACAATTTAGCTTTATTAGTTTGAAAGTATTTGCATAAGTGTCAAATAATCTTTCATTTAATTCAGATTGTCATGATTGGATATAGTAAATTTTAAGGTTATTTAAAGAATTGATTTTATTTCATATTATTATAAATTGGTGATATATACTAAATTAATCGATCTTGTATAATGTATGTTAGTTTAGTTTAGTATTGAGATATTTTATTTTTATTACAATTTGAGGTTATGAATTTGAAAATAACAACATACTTTCTTTTTTGGATGTTTTAACTGCTAAAAAATCTGATGGCTCTTTATCAGTTTCTGTTAATAGAAAATCGACCATATAAAGAGATATCTCAATTTTAATTTTTATCATAAATCTTCCTCATATATTTTCTGGGTAAAAATTCTTTTAATAAGAGCATATAATTTGTCCGTTTCTATTCTTTAATGCTACAGTAAAAATATTATATATACGACTTTGCATAGTATTAATGCCAAGAAGGGAAAAGATGGTGAAGTTGAGAGTTTTCCAGCTGGTTATAGAGTTGTTTTACCGTATATTAAAAGGGTCACTTGATAAGCTTAATAGACAGCTGTCTAATTTTAACATTAAGACTTTTTCCATTAACAAAAAACTTAGTGCTTTTTTGACCAAGCCTGAAGTAGAGTACTTTAAGAACACCAAAGTGTCTACAAAATTCAATGTTTAAAATGCCCAAGATTTGATCAATCAAATAGAAGCATTGGTGTCAGAGTTAGGAAGCATTAAAATGCCTTCATTCAAAAATTGATTACATCAGTTTTTACATTGCATTTGTCAGAAATTGGTTACACCTCTGACTTTGATAATACTAAAATAATAGCTGCATTGGAAAATTTTATGATTTAAGAACTACAAGAGAGTGTGTTGAAATTTTAAAATGAATCAGTTTAAACAGATGTGATGAAATACAATGTATCCTAGCCTTATGGAAGCCCATCATTTTGTCTTTCTTTTTATAAAATAATTACTAGTAAATCAGCCAATTGTACAGAAAATTTTGTTAATCCTTCTTCTATTCTGATTGAACATCCATACATGTGAATGATAAGTCTTTAATTTACCTGCAATTTCATTATTTCAAGAGACACAACACTTCTTCATTAATATCTTAGCACTGAAGAAGAAGAATATGATTTAATCAATGTCATGGCAACCATATTCTGTGAAGAAATAAATACACCTGGGTCTTATTTTATGCAGTAGATAGGTTCCTCAGAAAATGCACAGAAAAGAAATTGCACAAAAATAAATGTAACTTACCTTGAAAAATGGGGGATAGGTTCTATAATTTTCAGAAATCCACATAAAAGCAAAGCAGCAAGAAGAAATTACTTTAAAATTCACATTAAAAAAATACAGAAATAAAGTATGACTAATAAAAAATTTCAAATATTTGGAAAAAATTAATACAAGACAAACTTTTTTTACTTTTTTTATTAACTATAGTATTTAATTTTACATTTTTTCATACATATTTTAATCATTACCGCTAGTTGACAATTTGTGTTGTTTGTGAACTAGTAAGACATCAGATTCATGAAGTGATGTACAACTAGCACCACTTTCAGTCTTGTGCTGTTTCTATATTAAAAAAATGTGATCACAATGAAAACAAAAGATTATCATTAGAAAGATTATTTTCAGTTTATAAAATCAATAAAATCTTCGTTATTATTTATTTTAAAAATCTAAAAAAATATTTGTTTCTATTATATCTAACAAAATATGTTTTAAAAGTTTAAAATTTTTGAATATTTATTGCAATATTTTTATAGGTATATATAAATCTATTATTATTTACTCATTAGTATAAGTAGGTTATTTACGTAGATGCTAAGATTCTAAATTCAGCTTCAGACCATATTCACATTAGCTGCTAATATAACGTTATATTTTTGAAAAAAAAAGTATTTCAAGACAAAATAAGTTATTAATAATTTAAATTTCTTGATATCTAATAAATATAGTGAAATATGAAAGATGTTAAGAAGAAACATGAATCGCATAACTTCAAAATTGCATTAAAATAATCCACATAAAATGAGACCCAGGTGTATTCTGTTTCAGTGGATGAAAGCGTTGATGAAGAATTTAAAAACTTTAAATAAGATTCATGTTGGATGAAATAATTATCTAACTCTAGAATAGATAATAAATATAAAAAAGTTTTTATTTTTATCTTATAACCATGAAAATCATTGTTATAATATATATAAAAATTAGGAAAATATAAAGAATGATGCAGGCTTTAAAAAATGCACCACATGACCATGCCTTTTAAACATCTAACAAACAGCAAAAAACATTATGGTCATAGGTTAGCGGATTAGCCAATTTCTAGCCAATGAGAGTTTTAAATGATTTTTCAAACTTCTTATTCAGTTACTAAAAATGACCGAATTGATTTATGAGATGGTTATATAAAAACAATTTTAAGTCTCATATTCTGACCAGAATTCTTGATAAAAGTTCAGAACAAAAATACTTTGATAGTTTAAAGAAAAAGTTACTTGAGATATATAATACAATTTATTTCAAACATTTAATTATTCTTATTCAAAATATTTTAAATTATTGCAATAGAGAAAAAATACTTAATAAAATAGAAAGATCTATAAAATCTTTATTGCATAATTAAATATCTATGTGGAGAGCGAAACATTAATATTGTATAAATAACAAAAATCACTTTTACATACTGTAGTTTGAAAAGCTTTTATTTTAAAAACAAAAAAAAATATTTAGTGGCCCCCACATCCTCTATCATAAGATATTGAATATAGTGAAAAAGTTGAGAAAAGCTGACTTTTACAATAAACGCTTGTATTATTAGACTGATTATTATATAATCGAGAACTACTAAAATAAATGTGGAAATTTCCATACCCCAAGATGTGCAGGATGAATTGTGTGTGCATAAATATATATGGAGTGTTATCAAACAAGGCAAAACTCTCCATACAGTAGTGCCACCCTGTGCTAACCGGAATAATCAATGGATGCCAGAAGGCTTGTGCATAAAATCCCTATCTAGTGCCGGAGTAGGCACTAGTAGGCACTAGATAGGGTTTTATGCACAAGCCTTCTGGCATCCATTGATTACTCCAGTTGGCACAGGGTGGCACTACTGTATGGAGAGTTTTGCCTTGTTTGATAACAATTACATGCTAGTATAAGAGATGGTGATTATGTGATGTATATGGAGTCTATTCAGAAATATGTAAAGTTGCAACACTGTGCCTAAGTAATGGTGACAAACTTAATTTCTCTAAATTTAAATAGTATTTTATGGTAGCCACATGGTCTTGACATGCATTAAAATATATAGGGTGAAATAGTGCACATGCTCCATAGGAAAATATTTCTAGAATGTATAATTAAGGATCAGTGGACATATTGCTAATATTGATCTCATTCTAGTAAAATCATGACTATTTACAAAATCCAGGATTATTTGAAGAATTCAGGATATATAGTAAAAGGGACATCTTTCATTCCTAATTTTGGATATCTGTTCATCCTAACTATGAAGACCATCGTATAGATAAGACTGGAATGGCAAAACCTGCATTGTGATTAAAATGTGCATTCCAAACATTTACTCAAATTTAGCGTTAGATCTTATTTCCGTAAAGATATTTGTATTTATTTAATAACAACAGATAAGTTGTTAAAGCAATAAAAAAAAGCATGTTTAAGAAATATTAATAATTTTTTTTTCATTTCATTAATAGCGATATTCAAAACTACTTTCTCTGGGAGTTGATGCATACTTATGTTCAAGATTTAACTTGGGAATATAGCCATACTTATCGACTTTTTACTGAAAAAACGTCTCAGGTAACATCTTTTACTGGTTTGTGGCCTTACTGCTTTCAACTAGTAAAAAAGAGTTTTCCCGATGTTTTGAGTTACATAATAGGTAGAGACACTAATGAACTTCATGATCAAACTGTTGCACAGGTAAAAAAAAAAAAACGTTCGTTTTATTTACATTCTGTTCTATGAAATGTTGCAATTTTTTATATCCTAATCTAATTTCAGGCTGCCGAATTTTATGAAAAAGTTTTTAAAAGTTTTAAAAATGATATTGATAAAATGTTTTGGATGGATGAAAAAGCAAAACTCTTAGCAAAAGATCAGGTAATTAATTTTAATATTACATTTCTAAAAGTTTTTTTTATTATAAATATTTTTAATATTAATGTGTTGATGGAAATAAATAAATATATATATATAATATTAAAATGCTAAGACATTGCTTTATATTCATATGTATGAATGTAGGTATATATTATGTATCTGCCTATCTATCTGTCTGTCTGTCTGTCTGTCTGTCTGTCTGTCTGTCTGTCTGTCTGTCTGTCTGTCTGTCTGTCTGTCTGTCTGTCTGTCTGTCTGTCTGTCTGTCTGTCTGTCTGTCTGTCTGTCTGTCTGTCTGTCTGTCTGTCTGTCTGTCTGTCTGTCTGTCGGTCGGTCTGTCGGTCTGTCTGTCGGTCGGTCTGTCGGTCTGTCTGTCTGTCTGTCTGTCTGTCGGTCTGTCTGTCTGTCTGTCTGTCTGTCTGTCTGTCTGTCTGTCTGTCTGTCTGTCTGTCTGTCTGTCTGTCTGTCTGTCTGTCTGTCTGTCTGTCTGTCTGTCTGTCTGTCTGTCTGTCGTGTCTGTCTGTCTGTCTGTCTGTCTGTCTGTCTGTCTGTCTGTCTGTCTGTCTGTCTGTCTGTCTGTCTGTCTGTCTGTCTGTCTGTCTGTCTGTCTGTCTGTCTGTCTGTCTGTCTGTCTGTCTGTCTGTCTGTCTGTCTGTCTGTCTGTCTGTCTGTCTGTCTGTCTGTCTGTCTGTCTGTCTGTCTGTCTGTCTGTCTGTCTGTCTGTCTGTCTGTCTGTCTGTCTGTCTGTCTGTCTGTCTGTCTGTCTGTCTGTCTGTCTGTCTGTCTGTCTGTCTGTCTGTCTGTCTGTCTGTCTGTCTGTCTGTCTGTCTGTCTGTCTGTCTGTCTGTCTGTCTGTCTGTCTGTCTGTCTGTCTGTCTGTCTGTCTGTCTGTCTGTCTGTCTGTCTGTCTGTCTGTCTGTCTGTCTGTCTGTCTGTCTGTCTGTCTGTCTGTCTGTCTGTCTGTCTGTCTGTCTGTCTGTCTGTCTGTCTGTCTGTCTGTCTGTCTGTCTGTCTGTCTGTCTGTCTGTCTGTCTGTCTGTCTGTCTATCTATCTGTTTGTCTGTCTATCTGTCTGCCTATATAGTTATCTTTAACTGTCCATCAATCCAGCCATTTGCCAGTCTATTTATCTCTTTTTTCTATCTATTTATTTATCTATCCATCCATTCATCTATATTTTTTTCTGATTGTACTTCTATTTATCTATCTATTTGACCAATGTCTTTCTGTTAATCTATCTATCTATCTATTTATCCATCTAGTCATCCATCTACTATTTACATCTCTTACCTATTAACTTATCTATTTATCTGTCTTTTTCCTATTCCAATTAATGACAAAGTATTGCAGATATGATTGAATATTCTTACATGCTTAACATTTCCTAATCTCTGCTAAAAATGTATTTAAATAATAAGCCATTCCTTTTTCTAATATTTTTTTTTTTTTTTGGAAAAGAACATAAATATATTGCTGATGATGTAAGAATTTTATTTTAAACGATCGCACATAAGCACATATTAATAAACTCTTGAAAATCACATTAACTTCTTCTTTTTATTATTATTATTATTATTATTATTATTATTATTATTATTATTATTATTATTATTATTATTATTATTATTATTATTATTATTATCATCATCATCTACATTTATGAGATATAAATTAGCAAAACAACAACAAAAAAATATACTTAGTAAAACACGGACTAATTTTTTTTTGCTAAACTTTATCAATTTTAGTCTGCTTTAGTTATAAAGAATTATCAAACCAATGACATGTTTTTCCTATAACATTTATTTCTAATCTATATAATGTAGTACTATTTGCCACATACAAATAAAAATGTTTGCAATTTCTTTAGTGATTAAGGTATGTAGATTTTATTACTTTCAAGTACATCTGATTAATCAATGCAGATAATAATAATAATGTATATTTACTATGTAACTGCTAATTTTATAACAATTGTATTTATTCTAATTTTAAAACTTTGTTATAATATTAGTGAGAGTTTAGTGCGATGTTTTGCGTTTGATTTTTTACATTTTTATTCTATTGCATTATTTACATAAATAAATCAGTAAATAAATAAATTTGTGAGTCTTCTATATATATATAAATAAATGAAAGCTGTCAACACTTAAACTGTATTAATATTATTAACAATCAGCAATATATATATATTAGTAAATAAAATCAAGTCATACGTCACATGACTTAATTTGATAAGCTTGTATTTATAAACTAAAATAATGAGTATTCTAATAGCTCTAACAAGTTTTATCGATAAATGTTGCGAGAGAAGCATTTAAAATCTCTAAAAATTATCATCCTCAAACTGGTTTCAAGCTATTGGCTATCCTATCCTCAGTGAGGCACTAGAATACTTCAGACACTAGATCTAAAATACTAACTCAAAGCCAGCTAACTAACTTAAATAGCTATATGGGTCTGAAAAATCTTCAGACACAACATATATTAATAGCCTTAGCAATAGAACATTGCTTAAGACTTAAAAAGAAAACTATAATAGGAAATAAAATCAAGTCATACATCATGTGACTTAATTTGATAAGCTTGTAATTATAAACTAAAATAATGAGCATGCTAATAGCTCTAACAAGCTTTATTGATAGCAAGAGAAGCATTTAAAATCTCTACCTAAAAATTATCTCCATCCTCAAACTGGTTTCAACCTATTGCCTATCCTCAGTGAGGCACTAGGATATTTCAGGCACTAGATCTAAAATACCAACTCAAAGCCATCACTTATCTGATATTTAACTATTTAAGTAGAAAATCTGAAATTTTAGTTTAGAGGTCATATGATATATGACTTGGATTTTATTTACTATTATAGTTTTGCTTTTAAGTCTTAAGCCTATTAATATATGTTATGGATGAAGATTTCTCAGACCCATATAGCTATGTAAGATAGTTTGCTGAATTTAAAGACATATAGATGTCTGAAATTTTCAGATTTTCTACTTAAAGTTAAGATTAGATAAGTTCTGGCTTTGAATTAGTATTTTAGATCTAGTGTCTGAATATCCTAGTGTCTCACTGAGGATAGTCAATAGGTTTGAGGATGGGGATAGTTTCTAGATAGAGATTTTAAATGCTCTTCTTGCAGTATTTGAATTAAGAGACTGAAGTGAATTTGGGATGGACATATTATTAGAAAAGATAATAATAGATATATAATTAAAATCATAAACTGGATTCCAAGAGATTGTAAAAGACCTAGAAAAAGACTACATGTGAGATGGATGGTTGAAGTAAGAAAGTGTGCTGGAATAATGTAGAGATGCTATAGATTGGAGAAGATAGATTGAACTTTGAGAGACTTTCATTCTACAGTAAATCGATAATAGTCGAAAATGATGATGATATATATGAATAAAATATTAAAAGGAATATTTTTAAATGATAAATTTAAGATATCTTTATTATTTGAGTTTGTTAATATGATTAGACAAATAAAAATGAGAGAAGATATTATATAATATGTATAAAGTATATGAATCTTTAATTCGCAATGAACTCAGTAGAGGAAAATTTTAATTAAGTCCTTCCTCTCTCAAGTATATATATATATATATATATATATATATATATATATATATATATATATATATATATATATATATATATATATATATATATATTCTGATTCAATGTCAATAAAAAATTCAAAAAAATATATATACAACTCAATTTTATGACCCTTACTTCTGTTTTATTTTTGTGAATCAATTATTTTACTTTTAATAATCAATACTTCAATATAACATATTTTTAAGGGAAATATATTATTCAATATATAAGCAATATTTTTCTATTCATATACACTTTTCATCTAAAAAAACAGGAAAAACAAATTAAATCACATTTTAATCTTTTAAACATTTAGAAGTGAAAAAGAAAATTTATACATATTTAAGTATTAAAAAAAGATTAAAACGTTGCATTCAATTTATTTTTTATATTTCTAAATGTTAAAAACACATGCATCATAAAAATTTGCATATATATTTAAATGTATGCACATGGGTGACTGAATAGACGTTTTAAGTTTATTGAATATTAAATATAAAATATATAAACATAATTTTTCCATATAGAAGATCATATATTGGGTTCAAAACATTGGATATAAAAAATAAAATACTGTAAAATGATTCAGAAGTATAAAAAAGGATTTATAACAATATTTATTATAATTTAATATGTATTTATTTATCATACAATCTATAGCTCTGAAGCCAAAGAGCATTTTATTCTAAAATAGCATTTTCATCAGTCATCAGAAAATAGGAGTGACTGTTTCAACTCCAAAAAGAAGATAAAAAGACAAAACAATAATAACAACAATAAAATTATACTAGAGATGAGTTTTGCAATACCTACACAAACTAATCTTTGAATTTTGAATATTCCCATATAAAGAATATGCTGTCCATTATTCCATTTATTTGATATTTTGATTGCCTTTTTGATATCTAACATACAGGTTATATATATATTGCACATAAGTGAAACTTCATTTGGCTCCAACAGGTGCCAGAGTTTATCTTAGCTTAACTATTAGTTAGTTAATGAATCAGATATCATAATAATAGATAATATTGAAATATTTAGTAAATTTTATTTGATTATGTGTATAAAGTTAATAGCATGTTGGTAATTGGTTTTTGTATGAGATATTCTTAAAGTAGATATTTATATTAGTATTTAAAATGGTAATAGATAGTGTTAAATGTATTATAAAATAACTATTGTTTTGTTTATTTCTAGTTTATAACTTATAATTAAGTTAATATTATAAATAAAATAAATAGTATGAAATTGATTTAAAAGTAATCTTTAAATTTTATTAAAGCAGTCAAATAATATTTAAATGTTTAATCTGAATTAGCATTAACCTGTTAAGTGTATTTCTAATCTAATATTCCTTAATATTTTTATTTGTAGTTGTTTAAAAAAGTTGTAATTAATTAGTAGAGGTCATGTTTAAGGTCATCCCTGTGTGTGTGCATGCATGGAGATATATAAAGAAAATGAATAAATAATAAGTTAACTACAATATTAATTAAAAGCAAAAAAAACAAGTGAATGAATAAAAGTATTATAATTAAATATTTAAAAAGTTTTGGTAAATAAAAACTAGTTTTAAGTTTTTATTAGTGTTTCTATTTTATTTTATGTAATATAAATTTTTTTTAAATGTTACATAAAAAACTAATAATTAACTTTTAATTTAGTCATTAACCCATGTGATTTTCAAATAAATAGATCAAAATTATGTCAGTGATCAGTTTTCTAGATGATTTTAAAAAGGTTACAGTTAAATATGAGATAAATTATATTGATTGGTTGTATTAAAATAAATTGACATGAACATTTGGGAAGGGGTAGAAATAATCAGGATATAAATAGAAGGTGGTATTGTGTTGAGGTGTGTGTGTGTTCTTGAATTCTGAAGTATCCTGAAACTTTTCTTCTCCTCAAAAACAAGTTGTAATTTTTTTTTAAAAAGTTTTTTTTTTATAAAAACAAAAGTATGTTAAAGTATCTTTAATGATTCTAAAATTGTAATTGGCAACTGCTAGACCAAAGGTAACTATTTCTTGATGTTGACTTTCAATTAGTACTCTAAAAGCTGTAGTAAAAAATGTTTAAAGGAAATTTTATATCTGTTATCTTATCTCCTAATTGCATGACTTATATTTTCCATGAAATAAAATTAGGATATCAACAGTTAATATATCTGTGGCTAGATACCTTTATTGCACTGAACTTTTATAGTTGGAAACTACTTAGTTATTATTTAAATAGCCCAAAACTAAATTGAGGAAAATTGAAAGACATTTGTAGTAAACTTTATTATATTTGAAATGCGTCATTATCCTTGTTTGAAATTCATTTAAAGCTGATTCCAAGTCACCTATATGTTACAATAATTGCTTGTTTCTAAAATAATTTTATAAAAGAGAAAAATATTCTGTACTAATTAAGGAAGGATGAATTTTATCTGTCAAAAGTATAGTATAATTATAGTATTAATTTTGCCTAATGTTCAACTAAAAAAATATATTATTCATTATAATAGATTAATTATCTACTTCTAAAACAGTTGGACAAAATGTTATAAACTACAATTATTAAGGTTGAACTTTTTATCTGTCAAATGTACAATGAAATGTTATATTTGCTTATATCTATATGTAAATTTGTGATAATTATTCCTAGCTTCTAAACAGATGAAATTTTCTAATTGCAAAATGTTCCTACTCTTATGTTAAAAAGAATTAAAGAGAAATTATTTGAAAACAAAATTTTAAAATATTGTATGAGAAAATAATTTTTAAAAAAAGCTGTTATAAAAATGTGTGTTCTTTAGAAAAAAGAAGTGAAATTAAAAATGACACTGTATTATTGTATAAGTAAACCTGGGATCCCATAATGATATACTCAGCTCAATAGTTTATTTTACTTACCATTTATTGCTGGCTCCTTATTATTTTAATGTTTTATTATAGTGTTTCTTTGAACTAAAATATATCTTTAAAGGAAGAAATTAATTTAAGAACTATTTATAAAATGTTCATTTAGAAATCTTTGCCATGCTTATGATAAATATTTTGACCAGAAGCTTTGCACCATCAGATAAATTATCTTCAATAAATTATATACATGTCTTGAATGGAAAAACCAGTATGGAACTGAAACTATGAACTGAAGTTACTGTATATTTTTTTGTTTGTTTTATTGGTTTTAAAAAAAAAAAACCAGAAAACTATTTATGCTATATATTTTGTTTTTAAAATATGTGTAATACAATTTAGCATAAATATGCCAGTTAAACTCATGTTGCAATTGTAATTTTAATGGGTTTATTAGAATGAATAGATAAATATTCTGCCATTCTCAGGTAATTTTATATTATTGTATTTGCTAAACATTTCACAAGTTAACTTATGCTTAATAATTTTTATCTTTGGAGATTTTAATATCTCAGTCTTCGCTTATTTATATGTGTGGTACTTCACTCAGTTTATTTAAAATCAGCCAAAGAGGTTTATCAGAGGGTTTCCATTCATTTGTTTTATGAATGCTAATAATGACCACAAATATTTTTTATATGCATTGAGAATTAATATTCTCACATTTAATATGCAATCTTTTAAATGTCCACTAGTCACTATTTATTAGTATTTAATATTTTATTATGTGTGCATTGTACCTTTGCCTAGAATTTTTATTTAATTTTTAAGTAATTCTTATATTAGTCGTTTGACACAGTTTGCATTGGTGGTTCTGACATTGAGTATGCGTGTTGTATTTTTAAAATTCTTAGTGATAACTTAGTTAGTTCATGTGAAGTCTATATCTTGTTATTAGTTTAGTATTTGTTAGCCTCATAGACCTAGGCTTTGTTAATTATTATGAGTATGCTTAATGGAATAGACCAGGTCCTCCATCCTTATTGTATTGCTTTTCCATGAAGTGATAGTGCTTGTTTCCATTGAGGGTTATTGCATATCAGATAGTTGTATGTTTAGTGATTATAATCACATATTTTTGAAGTATTTATATCCCAAGAAGAGGATTGTACTTCCCTGGTGAATCTTTCCTGTTCCTGATGCACTGAGATAAGGTCCAGGCATCCTATTTTTCTGCTTGAAAGATAGGTATTTTTGGAAGCCACCACATTCTTATTCAGCTTTGCGGAGCATATATGTACTTATTTTGGCCTATCACTCATGATGTGTTAATGCTAGTTCCACCACAGTATGGGATGTTGCATTTGTTTTTAGATATGTAATGGCAAGATATGTTTGTTTGAGGAACTTTGCTTCTTCAGGTTGTAGTTAGCTATTTAAATGCTTATAGGTATATCAATGTCTGAATTGTGCAGTTATGATAGTCTTATCAGCCACAAACCAACCAACAATAATTTATATTTATTTTGGTTGTTTTATAATAGCATGTTGAAACCACCGGAGGGCATGCTTGGTTTGTAAACAAAGATAAATATAATGTTGCCGGGGCCGGGTTTCTTTTTTTTTTGTTGTTGGCTTTGGTTTTTTTTATTTATCACATTTATAAAAGTAATATCAAAACAAATTTTTTAAACACAACCAAAAAAGAAACAAATGCATAAAAAAAATTACAAATAAATGAATTTACAAAAAAGTACTTAATTTTTTTTTTATTCTTTTCATTATTTATATTTTCAAAGGGACCAGGTTTTTTTTTTTTCGGTCTATGTATTTTTTTTTTTTGTTGTTGTTGTTGTTGTTTATCACATTTAAAAAGTACGGTGGCTATCAAATCGATTTTGGCAAACCCAAAAAAAAAAAAAAAAATTCAATTAAAAATGAATTTTAAAAAGTAGTTACTAATTTTTTGTTTGTTTTGATTCTTCTCATTAAACCCTTCTATTTTCGGTTCGGTATTGTACGACAAAAAAATCAGTCGAGATTCAACTTCTTTTTTTTTTGGTTTGTTTTGTTTTTATAAATTATAAATAAATCTATTGTCCATTTAACAGTAACATTTACAAGCCAAAGTCCAACTTTGGGAGAGGGGGGAAAGGGGAGGAGGTAAAAGGGGGGAGGGTGTTTACAATTGCTAACAGAATGGAACGCCAAAAACTTGAAGGTTGACTAAGTTTTGACGGTAATTCCCCCAAAAAACATCAATATATACGGCAATTAAAAGCAACTTTTTGGGCTCTTCAGGAAAAAAAAAACAGCAGGCATGCAGCTTCAAGCTGTTTTGTTTGATAACCCAGTTCCAGCAGTCAGAGAAGAATTCTTCTTTCTTTGACATTCGGAAAGTTGTCCTATTTCAGCCATTCGATTAATCAGCTCACAGTTGTTCTTGCACGAAACGTGACTTAGAGCATGATTTGATAGGGATCGCGCTTTTACCTTTACTTGGCCCATTTTTTCAGCAGGAAATGGGGCTAGGGAATCATGAGACTCTGCTGATAATTGTTAGTAGACCTTCCTAAAACATGCAAGATAGAGGGGGAGGTGGTCTTAATGAATATTAAAATAGTTTTGACAATCAGAATTTCAGCCACCCTCAGACAATACTGTAACCAAAAGTGAATTGTGATTGCACATTCCAAAATGCTTAGCCCAAATCTGAGTTGTAAGCTGACACGATAGCTTCTGTGGCAGATTGGCTAAATGTCTTGTTTCTGTGCATTAGCATAGAAATAAACACAGCAGCCGGTCCCCCATATCAACGGACTATTTCTAGGCCTATGCATTAGAAATAGAATGTTCGATAGTGGTGGAGGCCACCTAAATGGCATATTTCTGTGCGCTATCATAGAAATAACGCCCTCCGGCGGTTTCAACACGCTATTGTAAAACAACCTTTATTTTTAAGTATGTAAATTATGCATATGGTATAAGTGGCAATTCACACATACTAAGTTGAATATGTTCATCCAGAGTTTTCACCACTGGATTTGTAAGTCTTTTAAAGTTTAATTAAAAAAAACATTTAGTGTAATAATTTTATGTGGACAGAATTTATTAAAAAAATGTGTATAAATGACCTCTGATGAGTGAATGCCCCAGGCATCTAATTTAGTTTAAAATTAGCTTAGTCTTATTTAAATGCATCATTAGCTATAATATTAATAGTGTTGGTGCAACTGATGATAATTTTTAAAATATATGCTTATATTCTTATTCCAGCTTAGCATTTGCTTAGCTTGGGGTAATGAATACAAACATTCTTAGTGTGTTATTCTGATTTTTAAATGACACCACAGTATTATTAAATATGCTAATAAAATAGAATTATGCTTGTTAAACTTAGACCATTGTAATTGAAGTTGAAAGATTTGGAATCTCTAATTATTAAAAGAGATTAGAATTTAATATCAAATAGCCTCTGCTTGCTCTTGTATGTATGTATTTATTTTTATTATTTTGTTTATCAAGATAAACAGTTTTAAAAAAGTTAAAGAGGAATACCCAGTAACTTTAGCCAGATAAATTGCTATAATTTTGTAAACCAAAAATAAAGTTTGAGAGTCAAAATATTTTTTTTAAAAAAAGATTCCAGTGCTATCTTGGCAGTGTTTATTCTAGTAATTTTGTTTGTAAATATTTTTTTTCTTTTTATTGTTATTAATAAACCAAAGTATTATTATTTTAAAAAGTTTCGTTTCTGTTTGTTTTACTTTTACATGAAAAATATTATTGTCTTGAGTTCCAAAAGTTCATAAAAATATCATAAGGTATATAAAATATATTTTTATATCGGTTTAAATTATATAAAGCCATGCTAATCTAAGTGATTCTCAGATTGAATCACAGTAACAGATAATTACATTATATCAGATGCTTAATTGAATGCTCATTTAAAAGTTGATTTTTAAGTTATCATTATATCTTCTCAGACTGAAGATTATGCAATGAGATAAAGAATATTAGTGCTTCAGGAGAGTATTTATTATTTACTATTTTAAAAGCTGCACATTATCTTACATTATCTATCATCATCTTATATGTTTAAAGAATTATAATCCATCTGCATTTAAGATCCTTATTAGGTTGTCTGTGAGTATGGGGAAAGGCATAAAAAGTGCCCTTGCCCTTTTCCTAGCTTGAGTGATGTCTTGGGTAATATGCTATTATTAATTTAAATTAAGATTAATTAATCAAATCTTTGGATTAATATTTTTTTGTTTATTACTCCATGATTGAACATAAGATAGTTATCTTATGATCAGCCAAGATATCATTCACTTGTTTATTCATCCTAGCTATTATTTATTAGGCAACTTAAACTTTTATTTTGCACAAGAGTTTAGTTTAGAACATCTGAGAGTGTGTACTCTTGTTGCTTTGTTAGTTATAATTTAGTGAGATAGTTCTTCCAAACAAAGTATAATTTGTGTTATTCAGAGTGTATGATCTGATAGTAGGCCAATTCTAATAACTATTAACTAATGATTTAAATTATCTTTTATATTATCTATGTTAAATTATTAATATGCTACAATAGTTTGGATTTTGTCTCTGTCTGATTGTATATCTCGGCATCATCATTCTTTCTTAAATTCATTGTAACCCCACTGAGCCAAGTCATTAGGAGTCTCTAATAGTACAAGCATCTTAGTTTATCTTCATCTCTAATAGATTTCATCTCAATATCATTTCATCTATTTTATTTTATCTTTCCCATCTCATTCTTCCATCTTCTTCCTTTCAAATAGTTTAGAATAGACTAGTTCATTTCATTTTTGTCCTCTCAATTTCATCTAATTCATTTTCCATTTTCATTTTCATTTTTGTGTTTAATATGTTCACCATTTAATCAACTCAATCTTTTCCTTTCAAATAAATCTCTAATAACTTAGTTTTTTCTCATCTTTTATAGATCAGGTTATTTATCCATTCCACACTATTTTTATTCATCTCCATCATTTCATCTTCATCATCATTTATCTTATTTATCATGTCCATTTCAACTCATCTTTTTCATTATTTTTATTCCATCTTTTCATCTTCTTCATCTCTTATAGATTAGTTTATCATCTTCATATCATCTCTCTTCATCATCATCTCCCTCTTTTTATCTTCATCATCACATCTCTCTTTATCTTCTTCTTTATTCCATCTCACTCTATCTTCATCTTCATCTTTTCTTTTGTCATCATTTTCATTCATTTTTCTCTGTTTCTTTTTTATTTAGATTACAATATATATATATATATATATATATGTATTCTAACCTCCCCCCGCGCATCCTCACCCCAAAATATACTGTTTATTACGAATATTACGGGTTCTAGCTCAGTTAACAAATAAATAAATGAAATATTCAGGATTAATTAAAATGATTACTAGCTCTAATTTTTAAAATACAAATACAGTTCAATTTTTAAAATGAATTAACAAATATTTACTATTTTCATGAGACATGGAGTGACAATACGGGAACGAGATAGACTACATTGAGCCATTATCCACACGATACTACCTCAATGGCATAAGAACACTATCCCCCCTTTTTACTATACCAAATAACTAACTCATAGTATTCTTACGACTTTCTAAGCTCTATTCACTACGATTAAAATAATAATCATATCTTAATCTTCTTTATAACAAGAATCTAGCTCAATTAAATAAAATGAAGTAAAATAAATAAAATCTCAGGTTCATAAATTGTATTCTAACTGATTTAAAATTACGGTAGTAAAATATGAAAAGGGAATTTTATGTCATAATCTACTACACAGCAACTAACAATAATAAAAATAATAATAACAATAATAATATAATATAATCTTATTTCTTCCTGAAATGAAATAAATAAATACGTACGTGGTAGTATTTTTAATAATCTGACAACAGAATACGTGTGGCAACATTAGCGTATAATTTAATGTAATATTGTGGTAACCAACTTATGACCAATAAATAATATAAAATTATGATCTTTTAATTTTAACATACCAATAAATTCTCAAAATTCTTATAACACTTTTATGTTTACCTTTTGTGCAAAACCTATATGTCTGTTTCAATTATAAATGTATCGTGATTTCATGCATCCATGTGGAGAAATAACAACTCGGACACAAAAACTTTAGAACAAATTTAAAACAAAGTTTATTAACAACATAAATAAATTAACAATATTTTTACACTATATACATTGGATATCCCTTACTCTCATATCTCAACTTAGTTTATTAGTTTATAAAATGAAATCAAAATATTATTTACTTTTCCTAGTTAAATCTTATTTTTTTAACACTTAAGAAAATACAGTATTATTACTTGATTTATTATTATGGTTAGCTTATTACAAAATGCATTTCTTATATGATTATCACTAACACTTTGCATCCCTAATATTATTAAAATTATATTTTTTACAAAATTTACATTCGTAGTAAAATTCTACAAAATAACAAATTTTAGTTTTATATTGGTTGTATGGAATCTTACAAAGTCAAAACATTGTTCTACATTCGGTATTAGGTTTTTATTGTTCATTATCCGATGTTTATTAATCCTAATATTCTCATTCAAGCCTTACTTTGGATGATATAATTACAACTATTAATATACCATGCACAAGTATATGTTTATTACACATTATTGAACTATTTTCTTAATAAATATGCAATACTTATTTTCTAAATATTATTTAAAACATTCAAATTTTATTATCACTTTTAAAAAAAAACAACTTTGTTTAGATTTCTCTTTCAAAAAATCTTATATTCATTTCTGAATTAATTTTACAATGTATTATATGATTCTTTCTCTCTTTATGATATTTTGGACTTTCAATTTTAAAGTTACACAATTCTATACATTCCAGCAAATAAACTATTCTTACATAAACGATAACATATCTTCAGTTCTATTTTATTCATTATTTCTTTGAAAATATCTTTCTGACCGATGCAGATTCACGAAATAAGGATAGCGAAGATAGATGCATAGGATCAAAATACAACTAGAATATTACTCGTCATATATCTTGACAATCATGGCACAGTGAATTAAAAGACACTATAGAGGAGTGACCTTTACCTGTCTACCAACCTCTATTATAGGAGCGATGTTAAAGCTATTTCTTCAGCTTTATTATAACATCCAAAGTTTAAAGATATGCAAAAACACTGTCCAAACTATATGTGTTCAGTTATAGGGCCTAGTTAACTATACTGAAATCACACAAAACTAAATATGATCCAAATCCTTTATTTTTCCTATTTCTTAAAAAAAACATCATCTTGGTTTCCTCTCCACTAGTACTTCCAAGTCACTATCCGATCTTATTTCTCAAGATTTTTTCTATACTGTACATCGACAAATACATATCTGCATTACTAACAATAATAAAATTCATTTATTTTAAAACTATTCCACTGTTCTATAAGAAAATCTTTTTACTACTTTCCTCCGTATATTTAATCATATACAAACTATTTAAATATCTGAATACTTTATCACATGAAAGTTCAAAAGAATCACACAATTGTTCTGTTAAATTATATTATTAATATACTTTAAATAAATTATTGCATGCATATTCCGAATTACTCCTATCTCATAATATGTTAAAAATGTTGTATAAAATGTGTACATATAATTTAAACTTTCACACTTCATTCTTAGGTCAATAGATGATCTAAAAAAAAATACATTATGCATTATAAATAACTATTAAAATTACCAAACGACCTTTATCTCCTCGATCGCGTTCCGTAGGCTTCACCATCCATTTGATCCTTGTAGATATAAGATTCACATCCATACACTTTATTTTAAACACTATTTCTATAATTTTATCAAGCTATTATATTTAAATTTTAATATTACTAAATTTATGTTTTATGTTTTCCCTAATCTCACATAACATTTTGTATTTTAAAATAAATTAGTAAAAAATATTTCAAACTATATTTACTGTACTTCTTCATCAAATTTCCTTGAAAACCATTCATACTAAAGCTAAAAAAAAAATGTTTATTATTTCTTCTTCAGTCACTTAATGTTCTCCTCCCTGCTTGTTCAATTTTAAGGTAAAACAATTATTGCTCTGTTTAATAAATATTCATAGATGACAATCCTTGGTTTTTTATAATATTTAATACAATTATTAATTATGATATCAATTAATCCCGTAAAGAAAACGTCTACATATTCTCTTCTAATATTTTCTGCTAATATTTTCCCACGCGACTTTTATGATGCATCTTCTAGGTACTTTGATTTAAATATTCAGTAAATTTTTCTGTCTCCATGGATCCATTTTCATTAAGTAATTTAAATTTATATTTTCCAACTCTTTATCTTTATTAATCATTTCTCTAATGAACACTTTATAATATTTTAATTCTTCTTAGATAAAGTTTTTTCTTTTCCTTTTTTTTTAAAAAAAATAATGACTCTTTCATATCATTATTCGGTAATTTTTCCTTTCTTTTAAAGTTCTGGTACTATATACTTTGTAATGTTTCCTTTAAAAAGATAAACATTCTTTCTTCATTATAATTTTTACATAATTTTTTCTTTATGATATACGCATCTTAATTTTTCCATAGAGAAGAATAAAAAAACTTCAGAGTAGCCTTATAAATTTGTGCGTCATAATTTTTCCTGACGGCAAATAACTTCTCTTTTAAGTTTTCCGTATAACGTCCAAATTATATTCCTCTGAGTTACAATAATAAGTTTCTGGTTGAGCATAAATAAAGCTGTATCAAGGCACTTTACAAATATTTTTCCTTTCTCATAACTTCTATATACTGTTTTCTGTAGTACTTCCATTTTTACTGCAAGGTTTTGGCTAAACTTGAATAAAATTCCTGGTAAGAAAACTTTTAAAACTAGCCCTCCATTTAAAGGCAGTTCAAAATATTATATGTTAAAACAAAACTTTTAAAATAAATACAAAATTTTTAAAAAATTATAACACTTTTCTAGCTTACGATCTTATACAGCTAAAAAATATGTTACTCCTTCCTTTACTTACACATTACTTTCTTCCGCTCCGTCTAATTCTTATATTTCGTCTGCTAAAATACCTCCGTTGATTGGTTAATGACTTTTTTTAGCGTGAACAAATTTACACATTTTAGTTTTATAATAGATTAAACCTTTTAAAATAAAGAATTTATGACGTCATGTCTTAAATATTATTTAGAATAGTATTTTTAAACTCAATTATAGTTTTATCAAAATCATTTAAATTTTAAAACAATTATTAAAATATCATTTAATATTTCAACTTTTACTTTAACAATAGATAGCAATTACATTTAGTTTTATAATTCACAAACTTTATTATTATATTCTAACAAGCGTGTGTGAAGGTATATAATATACAGTCACATGATTACTAACTTTATCAGATGATTTTTTAATTTACGTCTCGGTCTAAATTACCAAAACTGATATATTTTATAAAAATTTGGAAAATAATTTAAAAATGTAGAACTAAATATAATTCTCACCATCCCAAAGTTTATTTTAAAATACATTATGTTAAATTTGAATATTAATTATAATTACAATATTACATATGGCGTTTATTTAATTTATTAGTTTTAAAACATTACAATTGAATGGTTTAATATACTTTTAACTATTTATAGCTGTATTATTTTATATGGCCAGCTTTTTACAACCATAAGCAAGGATATAATTAAGCTTTATTTAACTGTTCTTTTAAAATAATCCATTACACTTTTATATACCAGGTATTTTTCAGCCTTAAATTGTACTATAAAATCTAATCGATTATACAATTATCAATATATTACACAAACGTATTTAAAATTTAAATTTTTTTAGCAATTGACCATTCTACCTTATTATGACCTATAGATAAGGGCACAGTATATATACCTGTACAAACAATGTAATATATAGCGTATTTTGAGCTCAGACTTTGACATGACCCTCAACTCTCTACACTATCCCATACCACTGATATACTTGACCACATATATGTCTAAAAGATAAATAATTACCAATATACATATTTCATTGTAACCAGCACTTGTCAGTTGGTCCAGATTATCAAAAATTCATTTTTAAAATTTTTTTGCAGAAATCTTCTCTTTCTGAAATACTTTAACAGCTTGTCTAATTTTGTAGTTCTCCATATATTCTATCATCTGCCACATCTTCCCAAAGAAAGCAATTGACATTGCACTTCTTTAAAATATCTTAGAGATAATTTTTATAACATAAATAAAGGGTCTACCCTTTCCACAAAAACAATGGCCAAGTTTACTAAAAATCATCTTTTAGAAGTCTTGTATTGTTCATTCTTTTCATATATTCAATCTAATGAGAATGGGTTTTTATAATAGTAGACCCTGTAGTATCATGTACAGAACATTAAAGAACACCTTGGTTATTTGGATGATCTTGAATATTGCAGGCAAGCACAATATGAGAACAAGATTATTTTTCATATTGGTCCAGAAGAATCAATTCATAATTATTTTACTTTGTATCTGTACAATCTTACACTAGACTAAGGACATGTAATAATTGTTTAAATTAGTTCATTCAAAATATTATTTATATTGATTAATGCAATAAATAGCATTTATATATTTTTAAAATAAAGATTTTTATATAATTATAATATAGAAATAATCGTGGCTTTATTACTCAATTAATCAGAATTCAGGAGAGTTCATAAAAGTGTGAGAACTGGAATTAATACGGAGATCTTTTACTCCAAAGTCTGACACTCTTATAGGACCACCATTTCCTATGCTTACATAAGCTATTAAAACAGTGATAAACTTTGCATACAGTAGTTCACCTAGTGCAAGCCATAGTAATCTCTCAGATCCAACGCTCCTCACTGATGAAAGTCACAAGCTAGAAACTAGTCTGGGGATTTTGAATGATTCACAAATCCTTTTGCATTTCATTGATTACTAAGGCTTGCACTGGGTGGCACTATTATATAGGGAATTTTATATGTTTGTTTATTTCAATGATTCCAAACTCAAAAGCTATTTTTACCTTTTTGCATGTTAATTCTAAAATGGGATATTTAAATATTTTTTGAATATAATTAAAAACAAGATGAACGAGAATAATTTACGATCTTACTTATCGTTTACTATTTAATAGATTTAAAAATTTAAGTTTTGAAGACACTATAAATTATTTTGCTGCAAATGAACAAAAATAAATTGTTAATAGAAACACTTATTAATGAAAGTTTTATTGTTGATTTATTATATTTCGCTGCTCACCAAAGCCACATAATTTTAATGTATTCATGATTTTTACTTTTTATAAATGAATATTCTATTATTTTTTATTCCATTAAAATAACAACAATGTTATAATAGACAAAGTGTATTGTGTTTATTAATTTTATTAAACAATACATCACATGACTTTCTCTGCCTGCTTGGCAATATCTGGATTTAAAATACTTTACTCTCTTTATGTCAGAGTATAGGCAATGTAAATTCCCAAGTCACGCTCTGCAATAGTTTCTCTTTAATGAAAAAGGTTATGTTTTTTCAAAGTAAAAAATCGATAAATAATAACTAATCTGATGCTCTGGATATGACCGTACTAATTATTGTTTTAATATAGGGAATTTGAACATAGACTTTCAAGCTCTCTTCAGCCATTCATTCTATCTCATATAACAGATACAAATGACATGACCACACATATGAAAAAAATAAATGCTCTTCAATATACATATTTCGTTCTGAACCAGCAATTATCATTTGGTCCAGATCATTATCTCCCATATATATATATAATTAGTTTCCAACCAGTAACCACCTAAACATTCACAATAAATATAGCAACCAATATTTCTAACTGCTGTCAAGGCAACCAGTAACCACCTAAACATTCACAGTAAATATAATAATCAATATTTCTCACTGCTATATATAATACTCGGTTTATATTAAGATAGCAAATTTTCACACTTATGGTCAAGCTTCAATCTATTCCACCCTCCAATTTTTCAGCCATTCATACCATAGAAAATCTGATGATGGAATGACCAAATACTTTGTTAATGCCAATAATTATTGTCATGCCCAGGTTGAACTTAGATCACTTTGACCCCTCATATATTAGACCTTGTCCATTTAAATACACAGAAGAGTGATGGGCAGGAGACAGACTAAATTTGTAATATTTTAAATACATATACATTTTACATACCTGGAGTTTAGCTGTAATATAGGGAATTTGAACACAGACTTTCAAACTTCTTTTAACCATCCATTCTATCTCATACAACCAATACACATGACCACACACATGTGAAAAGGGTAAATGATCTCCAATGTATTTATTTTGTGCTGAACTTAGAACTCATCAATTGATGCAGTTCAATCATCCACTAATATGTATTTGAACTAAGCATTGATTATATATGTGTGGGAGATGATGATCTGGACTTACTGATGAATGCTTGTTCAACCCAAAACATGTGTATTGGTGATCATCTACCTTTTTCACATGTGTGTGGTCATATAGATCGATTGTAGAATGAATCGCTGATGGGAGCTTGAAAGTGTGTGTTCAAATCCTCTACATTATAGTTAGACTCCAGGTATGTAAAATATATTTGTATTTAAAATATTATAATTAGTGTTTTGTGATTATTATGAAATAATGAACTTAGTGCAAATTTTTGCCAGCACATTTACTTTACAAGTAACAGTTAAAGGAGATGTTGGTATTTCATTATAGTTGTTGTTTTTTAAACTTACAACTCAAAATATAGAGTTAACTTTGTGCAGATGGCACAATTAATTAACTATATTGTTATATCATTTCTACATATTACTACCTGATTACTTATATATATATATATATATATGATATATATATATAAGTATATCAGGTATAGATTGTATTGTTTTGAATAATATATATATATATATATATATATATATATATATATATAATGAGTTTTGGCAAGCTTGCAAATAATTATGCTTTTTAAATCTATGATGCTGATATTATAACCTATTTATAAAGCAATCAAATTTCAAAACATTACTAAGATAATTCATAAGCTAGATCTCCAAAAATCATTTAAACATGTAAATAATATCCATCATAGATCAATATCAATATGTTTGTCAGATAAAAAGTGACATAAAGATCACTATTATATAGTCTCCAATTTATATAGTAATTAATCAACAAATTGATACTTGAGATGGGAAAAACTTAATTTGTATGTATGTTGACATGAAGAAACTTGATGAGAGAAAGCACTATTCCATGTTCTCTTAACTTTGTGCCAACATGGCAATCTTTTGAGAGATTTGCTACCTTTTTTAAGAAATGCTAAAATCACAAACTAATGTGCATTAATTTATTAATTGAGATAAAATCTGAAGATATAAGTATTTTTTAATAGGCAGAAGAGTCAAAATAAGTTAGGCCAGCCTTCAAATGCTTAATGGCTTTCATTTTTTGTTCTTTGATCTTGAAAACATTTGTGAAATAAATTGATGTTTTGCATAGTTAATTAAAAAAATCATGATTACTATTACATAATAATTATTAAAAAGCAAAAGTATACATGATTAAACTTTTATTTTATATTTATATGTTTATTTTTAAAAATAGAAATTAATAAATTCTAGTATAATGATAACAAAAAACTATGGTCATTACAATCACCACAGCTTGTAAAACTGGCCATTAAATGCCATTGCTAACACTGTTTTAGGATCTTTTGAGGTAATCTAAAAATTATAAAGCAATTTTAAAATTTTAAAGCAGAATTTTATAGATTTATTATAGACTAACATTAACTCATTCTTGTTTCAAAAATAAATTTTATTCAAACAAGACTTCTTTAATTTTCAGAAGTTATTTCTGATTAGCTGTTTCCTGCTGACAATTCAATTTCACAAAATTTAAATATGATTTTTTAGAATTTTAGACCTAAATTTCTAACAAATCAAGTCCAATTTATTGAACCTAATATGGAATAATGGTTTATAACTAAAATCAAATGCTGAATGATTACAAAAAATGTCACTAAGGGAAAATGCAAATGTCACTTTGCAAAAGAGTTAATATTAGTAATGATTTTTGTTTTTATATTAATTAAGCCATCATACAGTTCATATTCTAGTACAAGATTCAAATAAACTTGCATAATATATTCAGAGAAATAAGAAAAGGTGGGTGTTATTTACATGTGCAATTAAATGATTCTTTAGGATCTGACTCATGATTTATCATAATGTTTTTGGATTTGTTTATTCTGTGGATAGAATGAATATATATATATATATATAAAAGACATATTTTGCAGGTTCATCCATGTTAAAATATTTTAAATATAGATATACTGACATTTCACCTTGGTAACACATGTCATCCACTGAGTGATAAAAAGTAGAAAGATGGTTATAGAGGCGCTACAATCACTGATTTGAAAAAACGTTAAAGTTCCACCAATAGCAAAAATGTTAAATTAAGAATGTTTTTTAAAAAAATCTTTCCAAATAGAAAGAAGTTTGCTTGTATCATCTCGCTTATTGACACAATCTGGCCTTTTTAAGTATCTCAATGGCTTCTCTAATTTTGCACTGGTATAGATTATCACATCTGGATATGATCCTGGTACTAGAAAAATTAATTTTATGACCTGAATCCATAGTATGGAGTGAGAGTGCTGATGATGATGAATGTTGTTTAACTGCATTAGCATGCTCATCTCTCCTAACACTGATGTGATGATTACTCACACCTATGTAAGAAGCCTTACAATTTTCACATGAGATTTGATAAACACCATGAGATTCAAAAGGGATTGAATCCTTAGGCTTGGTTATTATATTGCTGATCTTTTGATGAGTAGAAAATGCTGTATTTATATTATAGCGTTTCAATATACATCCAATACTGTCTAAAGTTCCTTTTACATATGGAACACAAATCCTAATAGCTGATTTATCATCTTCTTGTTTCCTATTTTGTCCATTTTGGGCTTGAAATAAGGCTTTTTAAATAAATTTATAAATTTTTATAAATTTACTTCAATGTTTTTTCAAATCAGTGATTGTAGCACCTCTAGAACCATCTTTCTACACTCAGTGGATGACTTGTGTTACCAAGTTGAAACATCAGTATATCTATATTTAAAATATTTTAACATGGATGAACCCGCAAAATATGTCTTTTATATATGCAACCCATGAAAATATATATATATAATGTGAAAGTGTGATAGTAAAAAGATGAAAAATTATGTATTCATCTGCCTTTCAGGTCCCTTATTTGGGTAAAACTATGTAATAAAATGAGTTTTTCAGATTATTATATCCATCGGATGGGGTAACCATTTTATATTGAAAAATATTTTACCTTTTCTATACTAATATTTATTTAATGTTAAATAATTTGTTGCCTGAATCACTCACCATCATTGTGATATGTAGTTTGGCTATTCAAGGTATAATCCCCAGGATATGACAATGATCTGATATATTTCTCTAGGAATCATCATCACCATTAAAGAGTATGCTTATACACATTAGTTTTATGTGCTTTTTAAGATAATTAAAATTAAAAACACTACCATTTAGTGATATAATAAAGCCTATCTCTATATTGCTTAATCACTCTTTAACATTTTAATTGCTCTCCCCTTGATAATAACTCAGTTTTTACACACCAATATTAAGACTCTCTTTCTGATAATCAAACAACCAAATCCATTATTAAGTTAAAGATGATAGGAATCTGGACACCAAATTCTAGAATATGTTTTCATCATCAGAATTAAATAAAGAATAGGAAATGATGACATTAGACATATAAATGTGAAATCATATAATATAAACAATATTACAAATATATAAATGATCTTCTTATACATATACCTTTTTCTAAATATATATTATATTTAATTATCACGCTAAATCCTAGACATACAAAAGAAAAAATAATTATCTCCCAAAATTGAATGTAATATTCAAACACATAATAACAGTCAAATAAGCTTATGCAGCATTTAATTGACAGAACTTGATGAAATATTTTGAAAGATGGTAGGCCTAGAGAGGGGAAGGATACACATTTAAAAATATATATAATTTAAAAAAAATTGCCATTGAGCTTAAAAAGTAATCTTAAAATAAAAGATAAACAAATATCAAAAATGTACATTTGTAATAAGCCATTAAAAATTTAGATATATATTTTTACCCTATAACTTAATATTTCATTCACTTCAATCTTTAGGTACAATAAAAAATGTTATCATAAGGCAAGGTCATCTCCACCATATAATAATCCAATGTCAGTTTACAATATTAATCTTATTTAAATACAAGTATATTGTCTATAATGAACTTAATGTAATTAGAAGGGGTTTGAACTCAGACTTTCAAGATCCCTACAGCTATAAGATGGAGTGGTTAGCTGTAGGGAACTTGAAAGTCTGAGTTCAAATTCCTTCTACTTATATAAATCTTAGTTCAGTAGCTTTCTCTGTTTAGTGGGTTTGTGATCCATGCCACACATTAACATTCAGAAACAAATTATCACTTTCTCAGCTACCTGGGCATTATCTTCATCTTTCTCCAATAAAAACTAGATTTCTGAATGAAGATTTCAGACTCAAATAAAGTTTGCTGTTAGCAATGTCTTATAGTCTTTAGTAAATATGGTATTCGTAATGGCTATTACAAACAAAATCTCTCATTTACTGTTTCAATGGGTCTGTTTCACTGATAGATTAATGACAAATTCTTTTTCTATACTGGTTGACATTTTGGTGTAATTACTAAGAATATGCACAGTGTTGATTCTTCAGGAATGGAATGGACTAATTATGTTTCCCATATTTAGGTTAAAGATAAGACAGCCTCTCATATCTTTATGAAGTCTCTATTTTGTATTTGGGTTTGAGAATTTTCCTGTATTCAACATAGCACTGTTGAGGTTATATAAAATTAATACTGTGCTTGTATGAAAAGGTGAAAGTCCTTTCTATTTAAGTAAATATGTTTTGCAACTCATAAATCAGACTATCTTTTGTTTTTAATCTAGTTAAACATATTTTTCATAATCTACTATTAAAACAACTTAAGCTAATTTGATTATACTAATTAATTAATTATATTAGTGTTATGCAATCATTGATAGATAAAAAAAAATGCATATAGCTTTATTGCTCGGGAATTCATAAAAAGTTTCGAACGGCAGACATGTGAATGCCAGAACCGATCCAGGGATCTCTCCATCCCAAGTCGATTGCTCTACAATTACACTAAACTAAGCAGGGTATTGATAGATGAAATATATTTACACACAATTTAATTCATATCTTTCTAGGTCGCAGTTGCATTAAGAGTAGGAACGATTTTCATAAACAATTTAAATATTTATATTATTTGATTTTAAATCTAAAACAAAATAAGATCTCTCAGCCCCATATAGCTATTTGAGTTGGATATCTGGGTTTGAAGACATGTAGGTGTCTGAAAATTTCAGATTTTCCACTCAATAGATAACTTTTAGTCAAATGCAGGCTTTGGGTTGGTATTTTTATATCTAGTGTCTGAACCTATCCTAGCACCTCTCTGAGGAGTGCCAGAGCACGAAACCATGGTCAGAGGTTGGGGGGGGGGGGTCCTGACAACAGATATTTTAAATGCTTTCTCTAAGCTAAGCATTTATCACAAAGCTTGTTGAGGAATTGGCAATCCTTATTGTTTATAACTTACAAGCTTAAAAAAGTAGAGTCATGTGATCTATAACTCTTATTTTGACTAAAATAAGTCAATGTTTCTTTTTTAAAATTGTATTAGTGTAATATGTTATTTACATAGTGATCATATCGAAATTATATACCTAGATTATTTATATTTTAAATTAGTTTTTCTTTTTTTAAAATATACTTTTGATTTTTTATTTCAGTGTAATATCATAAATTTGTAACTTAAACTCTAATTTTGTCTTTTAATCAGCAGTAATAATTAAATATCGTATGTTATTTAATTTGGAAAAAATTAACATAATTTGAATATACTCATATATATATATCGTTGAACCAGTGTTATAAAATTATTAATATAAATAATTCAAAAAGCCAAACTCGGTATTGCATATTTATCGAAATAAAATTTTAATGTATAATATTTAGCTACTAAAATTATAATTAATGTTTTCACATTCCTTAATACGGTTTCAATGTAAGCTATTTAAATATAAAAATTTAGGAATATATTCGTACTAGAGGTTCATCGCTTTATTTATGTCAAAATAATATCAGAAAGCCAATTCCATTAAATTCACAGCTTTTTCTATTTTTACTTTATAACCATAATTATTTATTTTTAACTTTAAAAATTATATTATTTGAACTGTCTCGTTTATATCTATAGAATGAGGTAGTAATTTGCACGAACATCTGAATCTATCGTTAATAATTGATAAAATACACTAATTGGCTTCGGCATTTTCTTTTTATAAAGTACTCGTTTATACTTTTTCTATTACATTTAACAGCTTTTAATAATTCCATGTTAGAAATAACAAATCACTGCGCTAATCATTTTTCTTTCTGATTATCATAATTCAGTCTTTTTACTCAATTAATTTCATATTTTAACCCTCACTTTTGCTCTTAATATTCGCTATTGAAATTTGTTGATACCGCTTCTATATTATTCAAAGAATTTTAACTTATACGTCAAATATAATGCTGCTTTATCTATTTTATTTTTTTACGGCATGACTTTGGTTTGTTGTTTTTTTGTGTCAATTTTTCACTATTAACCCCTTTCTAAGTCAATTAATAAGCAACTACTTTGTTAATAATACCATATTTTCATGTGTATGCAACGCCCACGCGGATAACGTGCATCCGAGTTTTTCCGTAAAAATTTCAATTTTTTTTAAAATTTATTATAAAAATTACAAAGCCAATAAGAAAAATAGTATAGATAGTCTCTATATTACACGTATATAATGCGCACCTCATTTTTTCATTCTAAAATTAGAAAGAAAAAAAAACTATGTGAGCAAAAGTACAATATATACATACACAAATTAAAAAGCGAGGGAGAAGTTTAAAATCTGTATTAATTTACAAATATATACATATGTAAATAATTTTAAAATTTGCCTTCTGAAATAACTATTGTAAATTGAGCTTTGATATATAATATATTCAGTTAAGGCTAAACTAATGTAGAAAAATCTTACAACTGCTGATACCTAAATTAATATATTCATCAAACATTAAAGGATTTTTTTTTACTACCTCTTTCTCTTTGTAAATATATTAATAGAACCGCGGTATCAACTATATTTTGTTGCAAGATTCTCTTGCCTACATACATTGTGTGTAGCAGATAATAGTTCACATTTTGTTAATAAGCTTTAATTACAATGTAATACATATTGTAGTAGTATGGCTTTGTACAGTATTTTTCAACAGGTACTTATATATATAGAACACATACATTTTTTATGAGTATCTTATATATATATAAATAATATTATTACATTAAAATCCTAAAGCTAAAGTAGTCAATAAAATAATCAACATTACCCCTAATTCACCACTAAACCAGACTAGCCAAAGAAAATCAACTCTAAAACACAACCAATGGTTTCACTGCTATAAGCAGACTTCACAAGTGTAAAGACTTCCAAGATAACAATAAATTTGTATTAAGTATTGCCCACAATTCCATTTACATCCCACATATCCTTAATATTAAAGTAACTTTTAAATAAGTTAATTGCTTCAGAATCATACATTTTTTAATAGTAAAGAATCTTTAATTCTTATTTTAAATAAAATAAAAAAAAGAATTAAAGAATCTTTCTTATTAAAAATTTGTGATTCGGAAGCAATTAACTTATTTAAAAGTTCTTTTAATATTAAGGGTACATAGGTTGTAAATAAAATTGTGGGCAATGTTTAGTATAAATTTATTAAACAGAGCAAAACTCTCCATACAGTATTTGAAATGTGATCATGTGATGCTTAATGGTTTATAAATTTATTGTTTTCTTTTAGTCCTTTATACTTGAAAAGTCTGCTTGTAGCAGTGAAACCATTGGTTGTGTTTTAAAGTTTATTTTCTTTGACTAATCTGGTTTAGTAATGAATTTGGGGTAATTTTAAATAATATTGCATAAGAAAATTAAAAAGCATAATAATGCAATCTAATAATAAATTAAAAGAACACATTTACCTTGGTATTTACTGAATGAGTGTGTTCAGTTATTCACATTAACTCTAATGATGATGATGATGATAATAACAACAACAACAATAATAATATTGAAATACCAGTATACTGTATATATTTAACCTTAATGTAATTAAAAGTGATTTGAAACCAGACTTTCAAGCTCCCCACAGTCATCCACTCTGTCCAATATAACTAATACACATGACCACCTACATGTGAAAAAATAAATAATTTCCAATATACATATTTCATGCTAAACCAGCACTCATCAGTTGATTTGGATCATCATCTCCCACACACATATATAATCAGTTTTCAGTTTATATTAAGATAGCAAATCTACACCCCTTAAGACTTCATTCCTGTCCACTCTCCAACACTTCAGTCATCCATATCATTGAAAATCTGATGATGAGATTCTCAAAGCCTTCGATGGTGCCAATATTATAGTCATACCCATGTTGACCTTACGTTAATCTGACCCCTCATATATATGACCTTAATATGTCCATTTAAATATATAGATGAGGGATGGGCAGAATACAGCTTGAAGGTCTGAGTTCAACCCTTTAATTACATCTAGTTTAAGTTTATACATTATACTTATATTTCAATATTACATATTCAGCCTGTATTCTACCCATTCTTTCTTTGTAAGGTCCTACATATGAGGGGTCAGATTGTGTTAAGGTCAACATGCATGACTATACTATTGGCATTACCAAAGACTTTGAGAATTCCATCATCAGATTTTCAGTGATATGGATGGCTAAAGAATTGGAGAGTGCAGAGGATTGAAACCTTCCAATTCAAATGTGCAGATTTGCTATTTTAATATAAATTGAGTACTGATTACATATATGTGGGGGATGATTCAAACCATCTGATGAGTGCTGGTTCAGCATGAAATACATATATTAGAGATCATTTATTTTTTTCTCATGTAAGTGGTCATGTGTATCAGTTGTATTGGATAGAGTGGATGATTGTGGAGAGCTTGAAGGTCTGGGTTCAAATTCCCTTTAATTTAATAATAATAATAATAATAAACTAATTGTACCATAATATTATTTATTTTTTTAAAATAAGATGGACAACAAAATATCAGGTTTTCTTATAGATTTTTAAATTTTCTGAAACAATACAATAAATATTTACTGAAACATTTTACAGATTTATGTCTTCTATCCATAAATTCCATGCTTTATCAAAAAGTATATTTTAAGAATGGTTATAACTCTAGTCATTCAGGAATGCAAACAACTGCAGCACAAACATATTTCCCCCTTTTTAGTATTTCTCTATTATAGGATTTATTCTTTTTGAACATGTTGCCAACTTCTAAACATGATTTTTTTCACTATAAATCTTTAACATTTTTTATTGCTCATTAAGGAAAGCATGAATTCTCTTAATTAAATTAAGTCTTTCTCATATTTGGTGAGAATCATTGGGTGTTTCCCTCAGAAAAAATGTTAGTTTCACTGCTTTAGATAACTGTTGGTAATTCATTTTAGCATAGAACTAGTTTTAATAACATAAATTCTGCTGTATTGCTTTTATTAATCTTTTAATTGTAAAGAAAGCTTAAAAGTCAGTATATTAAAAATAATCAAAAAATGTCAATACTCTTTATTCTATTGTGCATAATGACATCGCCTGTCAAAATGATGTGATGTTAGATTTTTTCAAATATTTTAATAATGATAAAACAAATGTCTGAATTTAAAACAGAATTTGATAGATTTATCACATATCCACATTTGTTCATTCACATTTAAATAAAAATGTAAAATAAAAAAGAATTTATTCATTTTCTAAAAGAGTGTTTATGTCTTTTGTTCTGAATTACAATTCAGTTTTTAAATATTTATAAAGTTAAAATATAATTTTTTATGAATATCATTCATTTATAAAATTAAATTAAAAAAAATAATGTCCAATTTATTGAGTTTTAGTATAATGATTTTTATATAGAAGTGAAAGGTTGAGCATTTTTGAAAACTTCTAATAGTTGCAACAATAGTAAATGTCACAATTCAAAATGAGCTTAGAAAACATTTTATCAAATAAAATATTGTACTTTATCGATCTTTTGAAGGAAAAGATGAAAAATACATATTTGGGATTTTTGCTGTATTTAGCACAAAGAAAAAATAATTAATAAATGAAATTGCATTGGAATTAATGAGAGTGTTACAAGACAAAAAATGGGTATTGATGTACTGTTTGTAAAAAGTATTTGTAAGATTTTTTAAATTTATAAATCTTAAAGTTTTTGCTTTTTGTTTATATACATTTTTTAATAACACATAATTAAAGCAATATATATTGCATATTATAGTTCCACTGTTAACACATACATTTCATGAAACTATCTCCAAATTTTAATTGGCTAGAAGTTTGAAACACTTAAATCTTATTGGCAGAAACATTCATTAAATTTTTTATTTAAAGATTGTAATTCTATTGCTTGAATGTATTCATAATCAGTTATGCATAAATATGATGATTAATCTATTAATGTGATAGCATGAGCATTTAGTAGATTGTTTATTATATGCTCATTTGCAGTTAAAATACGCGCTGCAAATATGATATTTGATGGCTTACAAGTCTTTTTTTTTAAATAGTCAATTTATGATATATTTTTTACAGGCTGTTCCATTGGATATTATGATTGAATTTAATCTCTGTATTGTGTAAGATCAGTATATCGTAGCATTCAATGAACAGACATTGTTTCATCCTGAAATACATATATAAGTGAGAGAAGTCAATCTGAAAATATGATAGATTGAATTAAAA
Organism: Epiperipatus broadwayi; assembly: GCA_028023455.1. NCBI lineage: Eukaryota > Metazoa > Onychophora > Udeonychophora > Euonychophora > Peripatidae > Epiperipatus > Epiperipatus broadwayi. Next base: position 10,459,049 of record JAQFVV010000031.1, on the reverse strand, counting down.
AAAAATGTGTTGTTTGAAATTTGATCTGGTTATAAAGATTTATCAATTACACACACACACACACACACACATATATATATATATATATAACTCACAGCTAAAAATGATCTGTTAAAATGTCGGATGTTCTTAGCTTTAACTTTGATTTATGCAAATATCTGTTGATGATACTAGAAGTAAAGTGTTTTTTAACATATTTTGAATACAGGAATATATCACACTAAATTCATGGTTATGTATTATGAGATGAGGCAATATTTTCATAGTGTTATTTAAGCAAACACTTGTTGTGATGCTGGAAATACAACATTTAATTTATTTAATAGCTTTAATTTAAATACCGTCTATATCACTCTGAAATCGTAAGTTTGTTAATACACAAGCATGATCATTGTTAGTTTTTCATGTTAAATTTAAAAGAAGATATTTTCTTAAACATATTCAATTTCTATTTCACCATATACATTTCAAACATGCTATAACGATATCTGAAATAAGAAAATAATTCCCAAGATGTATTTCTGGTTGAATTAATTATCCATTTGGCCCATATTTCCACTTCTTACATGTCTTCGTCACTTTTATTCAGCAGGTATTAATTAATATCAAATTACTAAAATTTAATATAGAAGTACCATTGTTTTTGCATTTATACATTTGAAAACACTCATTTTAGATCAATGATTCTTAATCTGTGGGGTACACCCTACTAGGAGCGTGTGAAATAATAAAAAGCTAGGCCGAAAGACATGAAAAATAGATAAAAAAATTTGACACCCCCCCAACTAATTATTGAAACCAAAATAAGAAAAGATACATTCTGTTAATATAAAAGTAAAATGTTTTCTTAAAAATAGGTAAATACATATAAGTAACACAAAAGCTATTTTGATATTAATTATTTTAAATTCCACAAATTAAAGGCTTTGTTGGAAGGGGGGTACGATTAAAGCTGATATGAAAAGTTGGGTCCAAATACTTAATCGTTGAGATCTGCTGTTTTAGATAAATACTTCACTGATTACAGTCATTTATTAGACTAGAAATTGACATACCATTTTAAATATAATTAAAAATTAATATACTCTTATTAAATTCAACCACATGAAATTATTTATTCGATCTATCTCTCTTTGGCGTTTTTATTCGTGTATTTAATCAGACATAAATAGCAGCCCCAAGTTTTTATACATGTCTGAATAAATATCAAACAAATTTAATCTTTTCTTTTTTAAATTCTAAATTGAAAGTCTAGAAAAATTTAACTTCTACAAAATCAGCCTTTGTTACTGAAGTCAAAAGTCTTTTTTACCTAACATTGATTTTGCATCATCAAAAGTGAACCAAAGTCTTCAGTTAAAAGTATTAATTTATTTAAAATTTAATTATCACAGTAGTGTAATGCTTCTCAGCATGTAAATTGCTATCTATATCAACCAATCGGTGAAACCCAATGTAGTATATACTGCTTATTAATGTATTGCATACTTTTTTTTAATTTTTGCAGCAAAAGTTTACTTTTTTGTAATAGTTCAGCAAAATATAAAATTCTCCTCTCAGTTGTATTGTAATAAAACCGATATTTTCCCCATAAAAGCAATTTATATTAAACCATTTTATCCCAGTTTATGTTTTTCAATAACAAATTCTCTTTTTTTTTTAACTTCAATTAAGCCACCTAGTGGATACCTGAGTAAATAATCACTCCCATCAAGCACCTATTGATTACTCAAGTTTCATTAGGAGGAATAATTAGAGAGAGAGAGAGAATTTTCTATAGAAAAACATTTTGTATTGCATTTCTTTAGAGTATGTTTTCTTTAGTGTTTTAAGATTTTAAAAATATATTTGATGCAAACATGGTCTGACTTTCCTACAGAGCCATGACTAACTTTATTACAAAATATTTTATTAGGAAATCTATTGCCTGTCATTTGTTTTATATGACAAATCTAAAGAAAGTGTGTTTTTATAATAGTAGGTTCAATAGTACCACTTCCAATAGGGATAGAAACATGGATTGGTTTTATGATCTTCCTACTTGAGTTTAACATTTACAGAACATTCTTGAATAAAATTTTCCTTATTTCTTTACAATAAGATAACACAAGGTTCAACTCCTATGAGTGCTTGTTCAGTAGGAAATTTGCATTTTTGGGATCATATATGTTTCTCACAAGTCTTTGGCCATATGTTTATGATTACACCCTTTCATAAGATGTTCAAAACAAGTAGTCCTACCTTTTGTGAGAGTGATTTTAGTAAAAATTACATTACAGAAATATTATTCATTAAGTGGATAATGTCTAGTCTAACGAATGATTAATAAAATTATTAATATATTTCTATTAATTGTGTCAAAGTTGTAAACACAGAAAGTTCAATACTTGTCAATTAAACTGTAGTAATTGGCTATTTATATGATAAAGATATGTGTAAGAGATTCTGATTTGGGCCAACTAATGAGTGATGTTTCAGAATGAAATGTGCATCTTTTTTACATACACCCTTCCACAGGGTGTTAAAAGTGGATAGAAATCAGTCCCTAATTTGCATGAGAGTGAAAATGACATTACAAAAATATTATTCATTAAGAGGATAATTTCTAGTCTAATGAATGACTAATAAAAATATTAGTATAAGATCCAAAACTCACTTTCCCACATACAGCTAATTTAATGGCAATAACATGCATTTGTCCAATGAAGTATTCTACTTTTAAACATGCTGACACTAAACTGGAGTATGTGTTTCACTGCAAAATTCATGTTATCTTTCCACTTTAAAAAGATACTAAAATATTTTAATTGGCTTACATTTTTAATATGACAAACATCCAGGTTAAAAGTTTCTCAAGTGTCTTTTTCTCAATGGATAATAGAATATATTTTTCAAAATTAATTACTACAGCAAATTTTTTCTGTAGATCACTGTTTGTATTGCCAAGAATAATGCAATAGGTAGCATATTATGGGTCTAGAAGCCAGGAAAATATCTTATTTGAGACTTCATTTGCCCATTATTTGCTTTACAAAACTGCCTATAAGATATTTATAGATGTCACAAAACTAGAGAGTAACATTAGAGTTAGTGCATGTCTTTGTTCAACACCTATTTTAATTTTAAATGCCTCAAATTTTTCATCAGAATTAATAATTATAGCTTTTTTTTTTCTACATCAATTAGAAGCTATATAATATAATGAACATTGAAAAATAAACAATTAATTTCAAACATTACCACATATTTGTTTCAAATGATTTCACCAACTCACTAAAAATAAAATATAAATTGCACCATTAATCTAAACATTTTTTTTAGATTTGCTTATGTGCTAACAAAACCATGAGTACAATGTTTTTTTTTACTATTTTAAAATCACTTGACTTTCCAGTAATCATTAATTTATGACAATTCAAACTAATCAACAAAAGATTACCATCCATGAATATAAAAGAATTATTTAAATTCACGTTATTTTGAATATGTTAAAGAGATGTAAAATAACCAAGATGAATAGTAAAGAGTCACTGTGTCTTTATTGTATTTTTAATCCACTGACTATTTTTAAGCCTTCTTCTCAATTATTGAACTTTTGCCTCAGAAAGCCTCCCCCCCCCCCATTTTCAGTTTATTAAAATGAAATTACTGATATTAGAATTATTGTACAGAGAACTAATCAAGATTCTTAATTTTATTTAAATTCAAAATAGATTTACTTGTATCCACAACATATTCTTTAAAAGAATTCCATGCGGCAGTAACAAGATAATCAGAGAAATTCAAATTGGCAGTCTTCATAATAATTGTTAACATTTAGACTCATAGTAAATGCTTCTAAACAATGAATATCAAATTTCTGTAATATATTAAGAGTAAGACCTATTTTTTAATAATACTATCAGTTTAACTTTGAAGTTTAATAACTTATAATCTGCTCAACAATAGGTACTTATAAATGGTTGTTTGTAATATGCAGTTTTTTTAATTTCCGATGACTAACTCTTGTCTGAGTATAAATGTATTCAAATTTCTTTTATAAAGTGGATAAATATTTCAGCATTTTCTTTACAAATATGGCACATAAATAAATTTAAAAATTAAAATTAATAAAGAAATTCTGTAACACTTTTTGTTTTCAAACCTTGCCTTTTTTATTTTATATACCAATCAAATTATATGGTCATTGCTAAGAATTGATTTTATATATATACACAGACAAATATACATTTACAAAAAAATTTCAAAACAACATAAGAAAAATATTTTATTACATAAATTAGATTTTTTTTTAAAAAAAAAAGACTTGTTTACTGTCATGTGTAATAGCATCGGCTGGGAAGTGAACCTGCTAACTCAGGATAACTGCTTGTAAGGCAGTCACACTGACCTCTCGACCACCAATGCTTGACAACTACCTTTATGTGCCTACATCCTATTACATTTACATTTGCCTTAATATATATTTTTGTATAAAATACCTTTCAATTATTATACATATATATCTATAATTACGCTAGATTCCTAACACTTCCTCTCAGTCTGTTATGCAAAAATTCAATAATAGGAGCTTATATTTTCTGGTACTAGTACTATTATTTTCAGTAATTTTGAGATAATGTTTATCATTTATTAAAGTTGGAGACATGGTTTGTTTGTTGGTATGTTAATTTAAAAACTTTTGAACTTTTTAAAATTAATATGAAAATTTAAAATTGAGGTTTAATACATTTAAATTCACTAGAATTGCTTAAAATTTAGTATACAACTAATTAATACCAAGCTAATCCATATAGAACACTAATATTTTGATAGGTCACTAAGTTTCTTAGATATGGAACAGAGGGCAAGAAAATATTGAATATTTTGATATTTAAAATTTTAAATTCTTCTTAGAACTTTCATTTGTTTTAAGTAGGGCTCATGAAGGGTAGTATAGATTGTTTAAGCAATAAGAAAGTTTATTTATAATATAGTTTTGTTAAGCTTTTTTTTTTTTAAAAAAAGTTTGTTTTAAGTAAAAAAAAATGTCAACAAAGTTTAAATAGAAAAGTGCATTATTGTACATATATAATTAAGTACACATATTAATTATGATATTTACGTAAAGGATATATATTATAACCTACTGCTAGTAATATATATATATGAAATTGATTTAAAGGTAAAATTATACAGATTAACTGAAGTTCTTTTTCAATACAGTTTTGGTAAGAATTTTTTTTAAAAAATATAAATTTCCAATCAAAAACACTTTTCACTTAAAAGAATATTTCATATTTGTACTCATGTATATCCATATATATATATATTACTATGAATGCATATTAAATATGATATAACCTTTACCCCACTTAGCAAAGGCAATTGGTTCCCCAAATCTTATTATTAAGCAAGAATATTGTATGCAGAATAAGAATTTATAATGCCTGTCTACAGGGGAAAAAATTGACTGGTTACTCCAGCTAAAGAATACACTATAAGTTGGAAATATTACTTTAAAAAATAACTTATTGAGCATATATAAAAATCAAAAAATCTCTTAATGTAGATTATATGCATGTATAAACTGTGTTGTGTGCATAATGCATGCATATATTCACTTAAAATATGTATTTGTGTATGTATGCAACATAAATCAATGTAAAAAGAAAAAAAAATGTGTAACTTAAAGTTATTACTTCCTGTGATCCATTCAACCACCTATCATTGTTATCCAGTTAAGTCTCCAAGCTCAAGGATTTTCTTGATTTTTTAATGGTTGATACAATGACTTTAAAAAGAATCTCTAAAAATGTTGAATATTGCTAGAAAAAAATGTGTGTTTTCACTGTCCAAAAAATATACCAAAATATACCAAGAAAGTGAAACTAAACTAGCATTTTAGAATTTTTTGTGTCCTTCAGCACAACATTACACTGAAAATAAACCCAAATTGAAGTTTTATTTTTTTTAAATTTCTACTACAATATTTTACTGTATTACTTATATAAAATTATTAAAATTAAAAAAAAAAAATGTTTAGTAACAAATCATTTGATTGACCATAAAGACTTGTTATTTATTGTTAGTAACAAGAGCTAAATAAATATGATACATTACAAAAACTTAATCACAGTGAATATTAAAAAAAAAAAATTAGTGTATTGAAAAAAGAAAAAAATCTAATGCATTCTGAGTTTGTGTATTATAATCAATATTTAAGGCTTTTATTACAATGTGTACTGAGCTAATCTAAATATAATAACTGTAGTGGGTTTTTTGAGCACGACATGTCACTATTTTATCAAATGTGATAGCCATAATTTTGCAATGCTTAGCAATTTTTTGAATAGTGCAATACATTTTGATGGCACAATTATGAGCTATTTAAGTAAAAATTCAAGGGATTAATCTTACTTTATTTGCATTGCATTTTCATCATATACAATTTATTATTAATTGCATAAAATCATCCTCATTTTTTTTTCCAAAAATGCAATTCAAATACAATGGAAAGCAGTTTCCATTTGATTGAAATTAGTATTTGTAAAGACTTTAATACAAAATTGATTGTCTGAAATGTTAGCTAATATTTATACTGTACACAATTTAAAATTTAATATTGATAGCACATATAACCAAAAATTATTTTTAATTATATGCTGAATGAAATTTATATTTTTTTTTTGGTATTGCATTTTTTTTGATTCACATAAGATAATGTTTTGAAAAGAATTATAAGATGATTTAAAATCAAGGAAGTAGAGTAAGAGTTATTTTTAAATTACATTTATTAATTTTTGATATTAACAGTTTAATGTTATATATAGAGCTCATAAATAAGCTCCTAACAAGCTTTGCAGAATATCCCCAATTCCAGACTGGTTTCTGCTACTAGATTCCTCAGCGAGGTGCTAGGATATTCAAGTGTTATATTAAAAATACCAGGACAAGCCCAGTAGTTCATCTAATGGATAACTATTAAGTAGAAAATCTGAAATTTTCAGACATTCATATGTCTTTCAATCCAGTTTTCTAACTTATATAGCCATATGGGACTGAACCAAGATACATAATATATTAATAACTTTAGCAATATAGAATCACCAAAGTCTTAATAGCTAAAAATAAAATTACAAAGAAATCAAGTCATGTGTCACATGATCTAATTTAAATCTGAAACCGTTTTACCGTCTTTGCTCCCTCATTTTTTTTATTGAAAATATTTTAGATTAGTGGTGGTAGCAGTTTCGATTTGTCAGAAAAATTTTAACTCAATATTAATTGACTGATTATTTTAGGTAATATATGTGCTGTACATTTTTAAATTTTTGCTTGTCGAATTTGTTATTTTTACAGTAGTGTGTTGATTTACATTCTTGTACTGAATGAACTTTTTTATTTCTTTGCTTTTGTATTCATTAACAATGAAAATCTTTACTTTGGATATGTTATTAATGAAGTACTAATTGTCTCATAAAAACACTGGATGAAAATTAAATAAATTATTGTACATTCATTAATCATATTTTAACTTATAATCAAAATATTGAATTCAGCCTTATAAAGTTGTGTTTCTTGAATAAAATGTATACTATGCAATTTTTGCATGAAAGTCACTATTTTGCTTTTGGATGAGATGATTTTAATAATTATTTTATGATGTCATCAGTGTTACAAAATGGCCACCATTTTAAAAAATGGCTGCTAAAAAAATGTAAAAAAAATATTTTTTTAAAGATTATTCTAGTGAACAATCTATTGTAAATCAAAATAGTGGACAGAAATTGATGAGCTCTGTTGTGAATCCTTGCATAAAGGCCAAGCACTAATTGGGGTAATGGTGTTTTAATTTATAACAGAAATATCTAGTGATATATATTGTAGTACCATATGAATAAAATTCTCCAAACAAATTATAAAACTGAATAGTATCACACAAGTATTAAAATTTTTCTTTATATAGTAAAACTAACCCAGTGCTTTATTCTGAAATTAATAACCATCATCTACACATATTTATTCATAAGTGTACCCATACATTTATACAATGTATATATTCATAAATTTATACAGTTTTTGTTTATAAATTCGTTATGTGTAAGTATGCTTAATGTTTTAAATTGTGTTTAGCAACAATAATAATTGTTTGATAAAATCTTATTAAAAAATCGCGGGCAAGTAATACCTAACAATAACAAGAAATGATATTAAAAAACTGAATGATGAAAACAATCGGTGCTTTTAAAGCGTATTTGCTTATATTCGTCTGCTGTAGAAGAAAGTTAAACTTTTAACAGAATTTATTTTATCACAGGAACAATAATGTATATATTTGTAAAACTGTGTATAAAGAAAAAGTTTAAAAGATTTTAATGTCCATTTTCCAAGCAAACAAAAACGTAAAATCTATAGCTTAACAATGACTAAATCATTTTATAACTGGCTTTCTAAATTAATTTTATTTCACCAAAATATTCAAGAAACGTCTATTTGGTTTCAAATAAATATAGATGAATGTCTAATGTGAAATATTAACGTCTAATTTTAATAAGAAAATTAAACAATAGTGCTAAAATATATATGTAAAATAAGAGGATTATCCGCAAAAAATATCGACCTTTTTTTTTTAAGTGTCATAGCATCGGCCGGGACGCGAACCCTCAACCTGGACAACTGCCTGCAAGTTCAAGGCAGTCGCGCTGACCCCTCGATCACCAATGCAAGACAAAATATCGACTTTTCGATTCTATACATCATGATAACATCACAACATCACACATTGGATTATTTCCCACCAGTCAACTCGATTTATCATGAATAGACCTTCAGCTTGTGTGCACTTTCTTTCATTTAAGGACCACATAACATAAGGAATAAAGCAATTATTTCTATTAAGGGATTAAATAACAAAGTTACACAGACATTTTAAAGTTACAGCTCACTATATATATATATATATTCGACACACCATAGCAATACAGTATGCATAGTAACTAAGAAATAGATTATTATTCTCAGAATCTTTGATTATAAAACCATACCATCTGTTAATAGGAAATCTTTTAACAATAGTTTATATTCTTGAGTTTTGCCAACATGGGATATTTTTATTAAATATGGAACATTTGAGAAATACATATTTATTAAGCAATTCACGCCCATCACCGATTACTAAGTCCAATTTTACAGTTTACTTCTGTTTATTACAATTATTTAGACTAGGTATTTTGTTTTAAGGATGCATGGCGTAAACAGAAATATAATTAAGAGAAAATAATTACTCTTATTACAAATTATAATCTCAACAATTTAGACAGATATAAATAACTTATTTGGAATTTCATTCATTCATTATATTAATTAAATCATAATAAGTTAAATATTCCTTTATATATTTTATTAAAGTATAATTACAAACATATATACATTTGTCCTTAGTTACAAATATATGTCTATTGTTCTGTACCATCATAGATTCGAACATTTGATGCTAATATACCATAAGTAATTTATTTAAATGTTATATTCTTCATATATTCCTAGTCTGCTTATTAATTGTAAATAAAATATTATTATGACTTTTATACACTATTGAAGTGGGGATTGATTACTCTATCAACCAATATATCTATTATAAATAATATCTTAGAAATATAAATTATTTAGTATCCAAATCATTTCATACTTCTATATTTTAAGAGCTAGCAGTCATTACTTATTGGTATAAGTGGAAAATTCTGATAAAATACACAAAATATCTTTACTCTACTTAAATCAATCGTATTTACAATAGTATTTAATTTAATTTTAATAGAGTCTCTATCTCATGAACAACCCACTTCATTAGCGACATTTATACCGGGACATCATATACATATATATCAATTATAAGTGTCAATTCAATTTGAACTATAATATAGTTTTACATTTTTGTTTTATCAGGTGTTAAATCAAATATTTTCACAGATAAATGATATTATCATCATTTTTAATAGGGAAATCTCCTCCCAGATAACTGAAAATTATTATTATTATTTTTTTTGGTAAAGAAAAAAAAGTTTCTTCAACCATAATTAAGGTTCTTAGATTTAACTTGAAATAAAAGCATGGAGAATCCAGAAATTAATTAAGTCAATCCCTTGTTCTGGACCCCCCCCTTTCATGCTTTTATTTCAGGCTAAATCTAAAAAACCCAATTGTGGTTGAAGAAACATTTATTTATTTTTTTGTTAGTGCAAAATAAATAAAAATATTTAATATAATTTTTTTATTTCTATTATTATCACAATATTCAGAAAATGAACTTCCATTAATAAATAATAATAAGATTCTCGATAGGGAGTTAAGTAACTTTACTTTTTAATACCAATGTTTTTTTTTCTCATGTGTTATAGCATCGGCCGGGAGGCCAACCCACAACCGTCTGCAACCAACTACTTGTTTGCAAGACGGCTGCGATGACCTCTCGGCTAATAACGCTTGACAATATCAATGTTTTTTTTCAGTGATCAAATATATATACTTCCAAAATAAATCAAAAATATTATTGGTAAATAATGAGGGAAGTGGAAAGTAAAAATAAAAGATTAACATCTGAAAATTTGAAAATAGAAGCTATAGATATATTTTATAGTAAATAAAATAAATAGATATTTGGGTATCAGAAAAAAAACATTTAAAAATAAATTAATAAAAAAGGAATAGAATTAAGAAGGATGCATTATTTTTTTTTTTATAACAAATGTGAAGTACATAGAAATTTGTATAAATAGAGTATACCAACCTTATTTTTTATTCAAGAAAAGGAATTATGGATCTTATGGAAACAACTGAAAGAGAACTTGAGAGATATGCACTTGGAACATTTATTCCAAGAAATTGTAAAATACTTAGAAAAAAACCTCACAAGTGATGTGGATGGATTAAATAGGTGGAAAAAAAGATTATGAATGTAAAAACTATATTAAACTTTGAGAAGCCATTATCCTACAAATGAGTGATAATTAATGAGAATGGTATTAAAAACAATAAAAATTATAGAAGTAGTATGCTGTAGGGAATGGAATAAAAGAATAATCACAATTATAGTGGAAAAAGAAGAACAAGTAAGAAAAAAACAAATATTAGAAAGTAAAAATACAGTATGATTATGTGAAGATAGATGACGAAATGATTTGTTTGTTAAGACAAGGTAGAATAAGTAATAACAAAAGAAAGGAAGAATAGTAAGTGGATTAAAGAGTAGAATAAAAGATTATACTTTATATAATAATAATTTGGAAAATATAAATCATATAAATATAAATTTATGTTTTAAGAAAGAGCTTATTGGAAAAAAATTCATATTAAATGGAATAAAGATAGAGATAAGAGGTGATTTATCGAGATAGCATAGAAAAGATATAAGCAAGGAATAAAGTTATAGAAAGTGCAAAATTGTTAAAAAATTGGGGCTAAATAATAAAATAATATAACATTAGGGATTCAATGTATTAAAGCGAAAATAATTCTGGATGAAATAAAATTTAAATATCATATGTGGTAACTAAACATTGTAACTAAAACTCCCTATTCAATTTGCTGATGAGGGAATGACACAAGGAAGAAGTCTTTTTTGCATCATGTGAAGTGTGTTCTTTTGATAACAATTTTTTTCATGATCTTTAAATGAATGAGTGCAGAAACTGGTGCTTATGGTTAAGACTGAATGTCACTTGAATTAACTTATGTAATCAGAATTTGAAAAAAAAAAAAACGAATCAATAAATAAATGAAATTAGATATTGCACACAGCAATGATTTATATAAACTTTAACTATTTACTGTCTATAAATATTTCTTTGCAATAATTTAATTTAAATTTCATTTCTAATTCCTTTTAATTGATTAATCTTATAATGTTTGCTGAGCATTTAAAAAAAAAACTTTAAATTCTTTCTTATTAAAAATCACTTACGAATTAAAATATAAAATTAAAAAATATTTTTTAAAAAATGAAATAATTAATTAAATATACATTTAAGTCTAATAAATTAATTAAGTATTATATTTAATATTTAAAATATATTTTCAAATAATTTGATATTTGATGAACGCATGTTTACGTCATTGAGATTTTGTTTACGTATGTGCAAGTAATTATGAAAAAAATCTGTCTATGTGTTTCTATGTCTATCTATCTATTGATTTATCTAATTATCGGTTTGCCTATCTGTCTATCTATCTATATATTTATCAATCTATCCATCTATTTATCACATCTATCTACCGATCTATCAGCCTATCTACTACTTATTTGTTTGTCTGGTTATCTATCTACTTACTTATCTATTTGCCATCTATCCACCTATATACCTATTTTACTAATTGCCTACACATTCATTTGCCTAACTGCCTATCTGTCTGTCAATTTACTTCAGTCATTCATCCACACACATTATCAATTGTAATCTGATGTTTCTTTTTGCAACTTGCTTGGATTGATTGGCATATTATACGCAGTTCATTTTTTACCGGCTAATCTTTAATTTTTCTTAAATATTGTATTAAAGATCAATGAATATAAGTATAGAATTTCTAATAAAAGATACGATATAATTTCATTTAAAAAAAAAAAACGATTTACTTATTTTTAAAAGAGTTTTTCTTTTCCATGATCTTTCTTTTTTTTAAAAAAAAACAAAAACAAAACCCCAGCATATCGCAAATTCTAACACAAACAGTATCGCTTAATATAAATATGACATCTTTTTCAATATTATATTCCCATCATATTTTTTATTTTCATAGTTAATACAGTGAAATCAATCTAAGTAAACTAGATTAATCTAGACATTTGTACTCTAAACGTAGTTAGTACCTATGTGCCAACTACTAGTATATGACTAACTGGGTTGCCTGTGGGTTGAATATCTAAAAAAATCCTACATTGGTTTGTGACCTAAAAAAATTTTCAAGATTCACTCAACTCTGACTCAACACTAAGTTGTGAGGGTAGATGCTCTAACTATTATATCATATCATTCTATGGCCAGGTCTTATTTATAATTACCAAAACTAATTCTTACAGTCAAACATAAACATGAAAAATCTGCAGAAACTTATTTGAAGGTAGTGAATGGCATTTAATTATTAATCCACACATATGTACATACACACACATATATATATATATATAAGTGTCCATATATATTCAATGGACCATTAATAAGAGTGGATTTCCATTCTTGCTATTAAAAGGTGAGAAGGTTGCCTTGACAGCAGTGAGAAATATTGATTACTATCTTTATTGTGAATGTTTAGATGGTTACTGGTTGGTTTCTAATTATATATATATATATATAATCTTTTAGTAAGATGTAAATAAATGAATGTGGAAAAGTATCCATATAAAGAAACTGATGTTGTCAGATAGCAATAAGTTGTAATTGCCAGTCCCAAACTAAATTACTTGTTCTAGCAATCTCCAGCAATAGCTTTTTGTCAGAGTTTACATAGGGACAAAAAGAGATCTTTTTCATCTCAAAGATCAAGACCTTATATGAGACATAAATTGAGATAGATATTTCTATTAGCATAAGGACTTAAAAAATCTCATCTTTCCTAAATTCTGAAAATAAGAAAAACAACTCAATTTTAGAGTTACATAAATGTTAGATCAAATATTTTAATGAATTAGTTAAGAAGTAAACAAATGAATATAAGAAAATTTCCATATATATATATATATATATTATTTCTAATATTCTTATGGATAAATGATGAATTCATAGTATTATGTCTGGGAGCTTCTATATAATAAAAATATAATAGCTAAATAGCTGATGTTTCAACCATGTACTGAAATGTCAGCTAATTAGCTATTATAATTTTTATTACATAGAAGCTCCTGGAAATAATCCTATGAATTCATATACTGAAGTTTAAAATGAGTTTCAATATGTGGTAAAATGCCAATCATAATTATTTTTTCTTTCTTGTATGATTTTAATGGTTGATATCTTAATCTAAGAAGCATTGAACTGTATTGCTATGACAATGATAATATTATTAAAATGTGCAAAACTCACTATCTGTATTGCCACATACAGCAAGCTAGAGTAATCAATGGATGCCAGAAGGCTTGTGCATAAAATAACCATCTAGTGCCTACTCATCCAATATTCCCAGACTAGTTTCTGGTTTGTAGCCTTTGTCAGTGAGGAGCCTTGAATCTGAGAGCACTGTACCTAGATCTTAGGATCTAATGTAAGCCTCTAGCAGCCACCATTTATCTCCATTTAACTACAAAACTATGAGACTTAAATTGAAAACATCTTAATATTTTCAATCCAAGCTCATCAGCTTATATAATCATATAGGTCTGAATTCAGTTCAGTACCTACACATTTTGGTGTCTTTGGTTCTTTTATAATCATAGCGACCACTATCCTATTAGGCAGGATTGGTTTTAAGCCAATAAACATGACATGATCACCACTTCTTATGCTTGCTTATAACTGTTATTAAAACAGGCAAAACTCACTTTATGTATTGCCACACACAGAAAGCATGGCAGAAGGTGTGTGCATAAAATCCCCATCTAAGAGATGGTAATTATGTGATGTTTATTGGCTTAAAACCAATTCTCCCTAATACAATAGTGAGGGATATGGTTATTAAATAACCAAAGACACTAAAATGTATAAATACTGAACTGAGTTCAGACCTATATGACTATATAAGCTGATAAGCTTGGATTAAAAATATTAAGGTGTTTTCAATTTAAGACTCATAGTTTTGTAGTTAAGTGAAGATAAAAGGTGGGCTGCTAGAGGATTGCATTAGATCTAAGATCTAGGAGGAGTGCTCTCAGATCCAAGACTCCTTACTGACAAAGACCACAAGCCAGAAAATAGTCTGGGGATATTGGATGAGTAGGCACTAGATGACGATTTTATGCACAAGCCTTCTGGCATCCATTGATTACTCCAGCTTGCTGTGTGTGGCAATATGTATGGTGAGTTTTGCCTGTTTTAATAACAGTTATAAGCAAACATAAGAAGTGGTGATCATGTGATGTTTATTGGTTTAAAATGATAATATTAATATACAATAGTCAAATATGTTTAAAAATATATATATACAAGCAACAAAGATTATAAAATTATTATATAAAAGCCGTTTTCAGCAAATTATGTTTTTTTTGCCCTTTTCAATATGTCTCCACGATTTAAAGCACATACAGTGACATCTATATCAACACATGAGAGAAGATAGATAAACAAATGGATATTTGACATGATCTATTATGTGATTTTTTCCCTTTCAATTCTAATACAAAATTACTCTGTTATATATATTGAATGGATATATATCCACATATATTAATTAATTAACTATCCATTCTTTATCCATTAACCACTTATTATTTAACTTAATGGATGTTTTGTATATATTCATACAGTTGTTTAATATACAAAAAAATTGTTTATTATTAATTATACTGTATAAGATTGTGAATTGACTTTATTCATTTTAAAATAGATATGTGATTAATAAAACATCTAGTTTGGATAAAATTATTATTCTTTTTTTATTATATATTTTCATTATTGCATTCATCATAGTAGATTACCAATAATATTCCTAAATGTTTAATGTCTCTAGAATATTTGTTGGTTTATTTGTATAATAGTATATTTGAAAGAAATGTGTAAAAAAAAATTATTTTCATTGTAGTATAAAGAATGTAAACTTAATTATTTAATTTATGTTTGGATGAAAGGATCTTATTTGCATTTGAAAAATGTAAATGTTTGTTATGTATAACAATTGTGAAATATTTTTTTTATTTCTCATTATTTTATGTAATAAAATTTTTATTTATGGAATGATGGCCAGAATTGATTAAAGAGTGAATAAATAGTATTACTACAATTACTATGATGTCAATGGAAAAGGTTATGCTGAAGAGAAAAAAACTCTCTCTCTACTTTGGTTTTAATAAAAGCAAATCTTAAGTTTCTTCTTATGATTTTTAAAATTTATTTTTAAAAGTATTTGATAATGAAATGAATAGAATGATGGGCTAAGAGCAATAATGTTTATCTGTTGGCTGGTCATGGTTATTGAATTTTTGAAAAATAATAAAATTAATTCTTAGCATTTCAAAAGTTGAAACCATTGAAATGTTTGTTCACTTTAAAAAGCAGATATTACCTACCTTTCAATAATGAGATCTAAATGTTAATAACAGAAAAATGTACATAAAGTTGTTCACCTACTGATGTAATTTTATAAGCTTGATGAATTATTTATACATGGGATAAAATTGGTTTAATTTCCATAACATTGTAATGGATGAAACTAGCGTCTGTTCACTTGTAATGTTTTATGAATTGATTACTTGCTAAATAAAATGATATATACATTGCATCATTATGCATATAAATTAGTGTTTGAACACTTATAACTTTATATATATCAAATATCTGTTGAATGAAAAGATAATTTGGTTATTTGAAAAATAATGAAATTAGAAAAATGTACTTCAAATCTTATAGCTTTTTGTAATATTTCTACTTTCTGTGAAATAACAAAATATTGGATCAAAATTTTAAAAAACTAAAACTATGGTACTATTTTTGAAATGCAGTATTTAAAGATTATTACTCAGGTCATTCACTTATATTTATCATTATTATTGGTCTATTTTTTCTCTTCCTTTAAAATGTATAATATTTATTGATAGAACTACCAGTATAAATTTAGGTTGATTATTGATTTATTTATATACCTAAATACAAAAGAGTTACGTCATCCTAAGTTTGAATTTATATCTTGCAACATAGTAATTATTATTTTAATTTAAAATATTTTTTTTATTTATTCATTATAAATTGACTTCAGGTATGTCACTTATATTAGGAGTTAAAAAAGTTTATATTGTAATAAGTATTAATTTCATTGTTCTCTTAAATTTATATTAATAAATAATTAGATTTATTTTTGTATATTTATATATACTTTATATATTTTGATTAACTATATTTTTATATTAAGTAGAGAAAGAAGATATATCTTGAACTCTGATATTTTGTAAATTATAAATGTTCGACATTTTTTTTGTGTGTTACATAAACATATGTGTTTGTATTTAGTATCTAATAAGTTGAGATTAGTGTGGAATCACCTATTTAAATATGAAGTTGATGTCAATTGAAAATCTATTGTTTAAAGCATAATTGGATTATTTGCATACATGTTAAATGTTTATTGCCATATGTATATTTGATTTTAATTTATGTCAATTTGTTAACTGAACAATTTGTCCAAGCTATGGACCCACATCTGAGAAATCTAGAAATTTAATTTGTGTTTTTCCCTTTACCGAGAAATGTTGCCAATATTTTTTTACTGCTTTAAAATTCATATATATTTATTTTTTAATATTTTAATTTCAAAAAAAATTCAAAAGATGTCATAAAAATTGAATAATTGGGAATTTTAAAGTAACTGAAACCACACCATGATGACTAGTCACTATATATTTGTGACCTCAGACTTTGTGAGATTACTTGGTGAAAATATTATGATGGTCTAAAAACTTGATTTTTTGGAAAGTTTGTGATTATTTTTTTATAGTAACTGTAATAATTATTAGAAATCAAAATATATATTATTACATATTTATTTTTTCAGAAATGTTTTATTTTTAAATATAAAAGAATATATACTTCTGAATATTGTTACCATAAAGATTACTGTCATGGGAAATATAACTATTTATAAATGATGTCACTCAGCATACTGTTATAATATTTAGTGATATTGTAAAAATTACAAAAAAATTTAAAACTTTTAAAGCATAAATTGATAGATTTAATAAATATTAAAAATAATTCATTCAGATTTTTAAAACAAATATCAAACAATTTTTTTTATATTTATTTTGCAAATTGAATCAGCCCTACCTAAAATTTGATGACATGATAACATTTTGTTTTGACTAAAATCTAATTTTTAAAATAATTCTGAAAATCAAATGTGATTTTTTAATTTTTACTTAATTTTTAAACAAAAATATCTATTGAATGAGATCAAATTTATTGTATTCTGATAAATATTAATGCTTTAATATTAAAATAAAAGTTGGAAGCTTAAATCTAGTGAGAACAAAGAAATCTGACAGAATATTAGCAGAGTGCAGCAGTGTTAATAAATTTTGAATTAATTTAAAGTAATAAACTTGCTTGGTTGTTATTCAATTTTTCAATATAAATTTATTAGTTAATCAGATTTTGGATAAGACAATATTCACTAATTGATTATATTACATAATTTATTAGAAGCTGTTGTAAAAATAATTTAGAAATCAAAAACATCGGATAGATGAGAAAGTGTAATTACATATCATTTCCTTTGTATTTAATTTAATGCTTATTATTCAACTATGTATAGATTTTACACAGTAATAACTTAATTGATTTGACATTCTTAAATAGTTAATAAGTAATTGGAAGCTTATTGTAATTATTTTGTTAGTAACAAGTAATAAATACTAAAATAAAAATTATATATGAATTGATTTGATGGTTGATAAAGGTGCAAATATGATAATTATAAAAAATGAATAAAGGTAGTTGAAATGAAATATTCATGTATTTCATTTTAGGTCAATAACATTAAGTTAGTATACAACTATAAAGATCACAATCTTATTTGGTATAAAGCTAGTAATAGTAATATATTTTATTCTGTTACAAATTAGACTAATTTTCTTTAATTATATTTAAAGTTCATGGTACTAATTGGTACACTAGGCCAGATAGCTGGTGTTGTTGTTTCTCTGCTAAAAACACAGAAATATGCCATTTACATGGCCCAATATTTCTGTGCTTTTGCAGAAAAACTTATGGCCTATAAAACAGTACTGTTCATATTAGCTGCTGAAGGCATATATGTCATTGCACACCAATATTATGACCTACTAATGTGCTTCATGACACTATGCAAATATGCACACTTAACAGATTGCTATCATATGATGTGAGAATGGAGGGAATTCAAATGGCCATAACTGTTGTAATATGCATTTGAATTAAAGATCTTACCCTATACCCAATGCACTATTTGATACTAATAATTGTAAGACCATCACTGTGCTTTCTGACAAATTTTGGAAGGTGAGAAAAATTGCAAAATTTTATGGCCAAGCACCTTTTCCCAAAACTCACATAAATAGCCATGTAAATTATGAGACAAATAAAATGTCTGAGGTTGCATATAGTTTTGGAAATCATTAACTCTGTCTGATCAGTGATGACAAATTATTTGTCAACTACCCAACCTCCACCCAAAAAACATTAAAATAAGATCAAAACTGTTGACTTTTTCAACTTTTTTTTTTGTTTATTTTAAAAAAATATGGCGACTTTCTTTTTTTTATTGTTTGGCTATATGGCGATTTTTGTTTCAGCTTTATTGGTATACCATTGATATACTAAAACTTTTCTTTTTAAAACCAATTTTTATTAACCTTTTTTTTAAAAAAAAAAAACTTTTGTCTCTATCTTTTTGTCTCAGTGATGACAAATTATTTCTCCCCATCTCCCCCCCCCCAAAAAAAAAAAAGTTAAACTAGGATCAAAACTTTTGACATTTTCAACTTTGGTTTTTTTAAAAATATTTTTCAAATACAGTGGCAACTATATAGCAATTTTTGTTTTGGCTTGATTTGTATTATGTGATGTTTTTAATTTTGCCACTTTTGAAAACAAAAATGTACAAATATTTAAATCAAATTCTTGTATCGTAAATTATTTACAGGAATGTCAAAATATTGGTAAAAAAAGGTCATATCAAATGTCAAAATATGTCAAAAGATAAATAAAAAAGTCTGATCAAATGTCCAAATCTTTTTTAAAAAGGTGGAGAAAATGTAAAATATTTTAAAATAAAAGTTGGACAAATTGGGCAAAAAAATATTTTAATAAAAGTTGGAGAAAATGTAAAAATAATTTAATTAAAAATAGTCTGGCCCAGATCAATATAATTGTGTGTTTTTAGCAGAGAAACAATGCCACTAAACAGCTGGCCTAGCATACTGATTCGTACCTTCATTAATGTGAATTGTAAATTTAGTTTAAATATTAAATTTTAATTTTAATATTTAACTATAATAAATTTAACAATCTTTTATATGCTTTGACAGTTATAAACTAGTTTTAATAAGTTAGATTTTATAAACTGAAGAGTAATTAGATGTGATTTGTCAATTGTTAGAATAAACATTAAATAAGAATCTATCCTTTATTTTATATATTGTTATGATTGAATATTAAAAATGTTAAGGTTATTTAATAGAATGATTTTATTTTATAATATATTAAGGATCAGCCTTTTCAAGCTATTGTGCATACACATTTTTACAAGTGTTAATAATAAATGAATACTTTCATTCCCAACACAAGATATAGTGCTATTTTATTTTTTCATAAATACTATATCTTGGGTTGGGAATGAAAGTATTCATTTATTATTAACACTCATAAAAAGCACATGCACAATAGCTTGAAAAGGGTGATCTTTAATGTATTACAATTTATAAAAACATAGTGCTATAAAATAAATGCTTATTTAAATATATTAAGTTGGTAAAAATGGAAATATATGTTAAGTTAATTGATTTTGTAATATTATTAAGTATTTAATCTTATTATAATTGACTTAGTTTATATTAGTATTAGTAATGGGAAAATTGAGTTATCAATACTTTTATTTTATTTAGATGTAATTAAAAATCAATTATTAAGTTATATATTTTGTTGGATATCAATGATATTATAAACTTGTAGGGTATATTAAGATTATTATTTCATCAATCTATGAATCATTTTATTTAAATAGAAATAGAAATAGTGTTTGACTTTTGATACAAGTTTGTATTATTATAAGCAGTGGGTTGATTCATATGGAATATTAAAGTTTATCTGTGTAATTCTTTGCCATTATTTTCATTCTATTATAATGGAATCTATATTATAGGCATATACTGTTCTTTATAAAACAGTGATATTTAATTTTCTTGCTTTATCTTTAATTTATAGCAAATAATGCTTATATTTTAGGATAGTTTGAAGTAATACTTGATTTGTTTTCTATCAGTTCTAAATACTATTAAAATTTATAAAGTTATAACAAAAATATTATCAAACAAGGCAAAACTCTCCATACAGTAGTGACACCCTGTGCCGACCAGAGTAATTAATGAATGTCAGAAGGCTTGTACATAAAATCCCTATTTAGTGCTTACTCATCCAATATCCCCATACCAGTTTCTGGCCTGTGGCCTTCATCAGTGAGGAGTCTTGGATCTGAGAGCATGGGACCTAGATCTTAGGATCTAATACAACCATCCAGCAGCCACCTTTTATCTTTACTTAACTACAAAACTATGAGAATGAAATTGAAATCACAATAATATTTTCAATCTAAGTTCAATAGCTTATATAGTCATATGGTTATGAGACTACATAACTATATAATTATATAAGCTATAATATGACTATATAAGCTATTGAGCTTAGATTGAAAATATTGTGTTTTCCATTTCATTCTCATAGTTTTGTAGTTAAGTAGAGATAAAAGGTGGCTGCTGGAGGGTTGCATTAGATCCTAAGATGTAGGTGCAGTTCTCTCAGATCCAAGGCTCCTCTCTGACAAAGGCCACAAGCCAGAAACTAGTTTGGCGATATTGGATGAGTAGGCACTAGATAGGGATTTTATGCGCAAGCCTTCTGGCATCCATTGATTACTCTGGTCAGCACAGGGTGGCATTGCTGTATGGAGAGTTTTGCCTTGTTTAATAACAATTATGTGCTAGTATAAGAGATGGTGATCATTTGATGTTTAGTGGTTTAAAATATATTATTGTGTTATTAACTTAATTATTAGATTATTATTCATTGATTTATGTTCATTTTAGTTTAGTTTATTATTTTCATTCTGTTACAAATGACCCTAGAATTATGCAGTATTAAATTAGAATTGTTCTTCTTTAGTTTATTTTTATTCTGTTATAAATGGCATCAGTAATTGGGCTATGGACTCAGGATACAGCATGGCCCCAAATATTTTTATTCTGTTCCACCTCTATTGCTAAAAGGAGGTTGCCTTGACAACAATTTGAACTTCTTGATTGTTATCTATATTGGGATTGTCTAAGTGTTGAGTGGTTTCTAATGGTTATATATATATATAAATAATATTTTAATATTAAATAAATATAGTGTCATGTGAAATTTAGCAAGGATATTTTATATAACAATTGAACTGCCCTCTAGCTGCCATGTTCAATAACTTTTTACGATAAGAAGATAGACTGCTTAGATTTTATTTAGAGTTATCCAGAACAATAACAACTAGAGGGCAAACTTTAAAAACAACCTACATATTTTAATGTAAATTGTCTTTTATGCATCTGCTATTAAGCTTATAGAGTAGAGATATTTCACTCACTTCTAAAATTCTATAATAAATAAACACGTTATGTATATAATGATAATAATATTTTAAAAATAGACTTGGTAAATTTCACATGACATTATATTTATTAAATAATAAAATATTATTTATCATTACATATATAACTTTTTTATTTATTATAGAGTTTTAGAAGTGACTGAAATATTTCCATTCTGTTAACTTAATATCATTTACTTAAATATCAATTTACATTAAAATATATAGACTGATTTATTAAATTTGCTGTATGATTGTTGTTGTTTTAACTGTAAATAAAAAGATCTAAAATATGGTAAGAAGTGATATATTTTCTTACTGTAAAAAGTTATTGAACATGGGAGCTAGAGGCCAGTTCATTTATTATTTAACCCACTTATACTTCAAACAACAGAAAAATGTCTTTTGGCCAATTTGCCCCCTGGTGAATTTTTTTATAAGTATTATACATGAAATTGCATGTAAAATGGTATATTTTATTGTAATAAATTTTTAGTCTGAACTTTCTGCAAAATACCATGAAATTCCAAATTCTCACTCTAACAATAGATATAAGTCCCACCTTGACATGATCAGCCATTAGATGTTGTCAAAGGCTGTAAAATGTTTGGCATTTTATGACATTGAAATTTCCAATCACACAAAAACATGTTTATTTGCAAATTTTTTATGGTTTTAGATTTTTTTAAAAAATAATTTACAGTATATTAGATATCAACAAATATAAATTATTAATGACTTATTTTGACTTGAAATACTTTATTTTCAAAAATATAACATTATATTAGCAGCTAACATAAATATGGCCTGAAACAAATTTGGAGACTTGCTATGATGTAAAGAATCTACTTATATTTATGAGGAAGAAAATAATCACAATTTTGCAATAAATATTTAAAAAAGTTAAATTTTTAAAACATAATTTGTTAGATATTAGAGAAATAAATAATTGTCCATACATGTTTTTAAAAATATTCAGAAACAAAGAAGATTTCATTGATTTTATAAACTGAAAATAATCTTTCTAGAAACAATGATGTATAAAGTTTTTTTGTTTTGATTACAGTCTAATTTTTTTAATATTTACAGAAACAAAATGTGAACATTTAAAATTTATTTCAATAGTAAACAAGAATGTCTATCAAAGGAAGTCAAATTTGTTAATTTCTGATAAGTAATAATTATTTTATCATATATTTTATGTTGACATAAACTGAAAATAATTTTTCTAAAAATGATGACATATAAAGTCTTTGTTTTGGTTACATTCTTATTTTGTTAATATTTACATGAAAAAATGTAAACATTTAAAATTTATTTCAGTAGTAAACAAGAATATCTATCAAATGAAGTTAAATTTCTTACTTTCTGATAAGTAATAATCATTTTATAATATATTTTACATTGACATGTGAGACAAAGAAAAACATCAGAAATAGCTAAAATACGGTAGGGTTAAAATAGATTTGGTAAATATCACATGACATTATATATATATATTGTAATATCATATGACATTATATATATATATTGTAACCTTATATTTATTAGGGGAATTAATAAACATAGCTATAATCTGCGAAAAATTTTGTTGGCTTTCTTTTTATGTTAAATTAAGTAAATCAATCACTATTATTGGTAAAATAGCAGGAGATTTGAATAACAGTAGAAAGTTATACAAAATATCTTCAGAACAAATTTTATTAATCAATGTGGAGCAAAAATACATATATTATTTTTTTTCCTTTTTTAAAAAGTTGAAGTATTAATTTAATAGTTATATTATGAGAATTGAACAACCAATATTACACTTAACTAGAACAATAAAGTGTAACATTTTTGAAAGTATATGTGTGCATGCATAAATTTTTCTATGATAAAATATATAGTTAATTTATAAAGTTGCCAATATAAAATGATTAAATGGAATTTGTTTAAATGATTATCAAAAGTCAATTAATAGGTTAATTATTAGATAAATTTATAAATAAAATTTTGAGAACTTCAAAATATAATCAAATTAATTATTATTGTATAATATTCTGATGTTATAAATTGTTTATATATAAAATAAATAATCGTATATTTTATTTGTACAATGATTTAAATTAAGGTGTAACATTAAATTTTTAATATTTAAATTTATTTTTAAAATGATGTCTCAAAATTCATGCTTTTGGAAATCCCCAGATGCTTAAGTCACCTGTTATCGATTATCACCATAGCAATGGAACAAATTTTAAACATAAAATTTTGAAAAGCAAAGAATTTTGAATTGTATTGGATAATATCACAGACCACATGATAAGAAACTATAAATATCCATCCCTGTCAACATTTAAGCAGTCTTTTTTAAATTACATCAAGGACCATAACTAATTAAATTTTAAAAGTAGCCATCATGTTCATTTTATTCAATATGAAAGAGTAGAGGGACTTACTAGGCATTTTGCCTAGCTGGCCAAATGCATCTTCCCATCAGTCTAAATGAATAAATTACAACAACAATAAGAATTATCATCAAATACTATTTAAACAGAAATTAAAGTTGATTATTTTATGTCAATAATGGAGTTTATAAAATCGCTTATGGAATGATCTACATATAAAATATTTAAAAAATCATTTTCCTCTTCTTTGAACTTGGAATAGATTTCTTGAAATAATATTGATTGCCTCTACCTATGGATTTATTGAATGTTAGAGACATTGTACAAATTTATGGATTAACATTCAACATATAATTATTTATATATGAAATCAGTTTAAAATATTAATCTTTTAATTTATCCTTATGCTCAAGCAGCATGGAAGATTTCTAGCAATTAAATTTGTCATTTTCCCTAGTGAAAATTTTGTGAAACTTTTTTATGGCTTTAAAATCTACATATATTTATTTTCTAATATTTTAGTTATATAAAAAAATCAAAAGATGGCAGGAAAATTGAATAATTGGTATTACAAATGAATTGAAACTCTGGATTGATGAGCAGACATTGTTTATTCTGTGATCATGAACTTTGCTGAGGGTATTTCATGGAAATATTATGATCATTGAGAAAATATTATGATGGCCTAAAAACTTGATTTTTTGGAAAGTTTATGATTATATTTGCATCATAATTGTGTAATAATTATTAAAAATCAAAATAAATATTATTACATATTTATTTTTTACAGAAATGTTTTATTTTTAAATATAAAAATCTTCTCTTCTGAATATTGTTACTATAGAGATAACAGTAGCAGTAAAACACAGCTTTCTAGAAATGAGGTTAATCAAAAGATTGTTATAATTTTCAGCAATAACATGAAAATTATGAAAAAATTCTAAACTTTTAAAGCATAAATTGATAGATTTAGTAGTTGTTAAAAAATCATTCAGATTTTTAAATCAAACATGAAACAAAGGTTTTATTCATTTTGCAAATTGAATCAGCTTGATCTGAAATTTGATGATGTGACAGCATTTTGTTTTTACTTAAATATATTTTTTAAAATAATACTGGAAATCAAATGTGATTTTTAAAAATTTATTTAATTTCTAAACAAAAATATTTATTGAAGGTTGTCAAATTTATTATATTCTGATAAATAATAATGGTTTAATATTAAAGTGAAAGTTGAAAGCTTAAACCTAGTGAGAACAAAGAAATCTGTCAGAGTACAAGAGGGTTAATAAAGATTGATGAAAGTAATTTGAGTCAATGCATTATTTGTTTTATATTAGGTGTCATAAATTAATATGATGACCTGAACTATAACTGGAATAAATTCTATTCTCTTAAATTAATTATCAAATCATTGCATTTAATGTATATGATAAAATGCAATCATTAATATATTATTCCCTTATTGTTTCTGAAACAATTAACCTGCTCATTTTATGCAAAACTACAGATCTAATGTCAGCCCAAGGATAAGTGATTTATAATTATTGGTGCTATATTCATGAAATATGACAAAGACATTATAAAGTGTTAAATTAAAATTTTCTAGATATAGATTACTTGTTGCAACCATACAAGCCAGAATAGGAGTATTAATTGCAAATTACTGCAAATATTTGAAAAAATCATTCTATGAATCTTTGCTTTAAATCTTACTTTCCAAATGGAATATTCCATCATGTTGATTTAATGTTAAGTGTATATTATTAAAATTATTGCCAGTAAAACTTCAATAATTTTTGGCTGCTGCTTCAACAGTGAAATGCTTTTAATAGTTCATGGAATTTGAGGATTACTTGCTTAAAATGATTGTCAACTGAATTTTATTCTTTAACTTATGAAAGTTATTATTGTTATAATTACACCTAGGTCTCTTTTTACACGGACTTATTTAACACAATTTTGAAGTTACGCGATTCCATGTTTTACTGGAAGTCGAACTCTGATAATGCGCTATTATTTTAAATAATAAATTTCATGTATATTGAAAGTAATAGCACATTATTGGAATTTGACTTTCATCTTAGTAATTTCAATATTTTCAGTGCTTTATAATAGTAAGATTTTATGCAATAATGAAATTAAAATCATGATTTCCACATTTTATGTATACACACATTAAATTTTACAAGATTATAATGTAAATTTTTTCAAACATTGTGTGTGTTAATTTTGCATTTTAAATCACATTCTGTTTTTACTTTTTAAAAAAGAACGTAATCAATTATTAATCATTTAGTGTCCGCAAGTTTATTTTTAATCAGTAATAGCAGTGAGCACAATTAAAATTGAAAATTAAAAAATTAAAGACAAAATAAGAATTTAATTTTTAGTTGTTAGATTAATTACTAATTATGTTGTCACCAGAAAACCATTAACAACATGAGAGTGATTTTGGCGCTAGTTGTATTTTCTCATGTGAAGAATTGGATTTTTTTACGAGTTTGCAAACGAACCCGTTTATTGGCAAATCGTGATAATAATTAAAATGTGTATAAAAAAATGTAAATTACTGTAAATTATGCATAAAAATATATAGTTTTGAATAAAATTAAATATTATAGTTAAAAAAAGTTTGTCTTGTATCAATTTTTTTAAAATTTGAAATTTTTTATTAGTCATATTTTATTTCCTTTTTTTTTTGCATGAATTTTAAAGTAATTTTACGTTGGTGCTTTGCTTTTATGCGATTTTTGAAAAATCTCAGTCCATATCCCCCCTTTTTCAAGGTAAGTTACGTCTACTTTTGTGCGATTTTGTTTGCGCGTGTTTTCTGAGGGACCTATCTATCACCTAAAACAAGACCCAGGTGTATAATATTAATAAAATTCTCAATTGAATGCTGGTATATAAGAAGGTACAAGTAATGACCTTATATTATTAGTGAGATTTGGAATAAATGTAATGTTTGTTGTTATATTTTGTATTGGAAATAGGTTACATTAAGTTAAATTAATTTATAAACCCCAATCATCCATTATTTAACTTACTTTATGTTTTATTTGTCCTTATTTTCAGCCTGACATTATTCGATTATGAAATGTCTTGAATAGATCATTAATACCAGGGAATATTTATATTCATTGACCCTAGTAAAGATTATATATAATTTAATAGTTGCTATATTATGCAGCAAAGCACTCTTGTGATATTAAAGATTCTAAACTTTATTTCTTAGTTGAAGTTTGCTCCTAACTAAATATTGAAACTTTAAACATATAAACTAGACAACATAGCCAGTCATGCGACTAAAAAAATACAATGACCAGATTTTATAAAGTTAAGTACTTGTATAGCATTGGTATGACTACTAGGTAAACAGTTTTCATATGATTAAAAAACTAGACCAATCTTAAAAGTGAGGTTGCAAGCGGACTAATTGCCACTAGGAACAAAAATTAAGTACATCTTAAAACATTCCTATCCACCTGTAATTAACTGGTAGGCATTGAATGAATAGTAAACAGCCCTCTCCAATAGTGTTTTGTCTTTGCAATACTTTATTGACCATACACATAATCATATCCAAGTGTTAGATTATTTAAAGAGAAGTTCATTTATTATTCGCTAATATTTTGTTTTGTTTTTGTATAATTGTTATTAATAATAAAGTAATTATTATAATTATGATACAGATGTATGTTGTTACTAAAATAATCTTTTACACATTATTGAAATAAAAGAGGTCATACTTCCACTTTGTTAAATTAATTTTCTTATTGAATCCATTTACATTATTTATTATTTTCATCTCTAGTTGTAATATAAAATAAAATAAAATATGGTGAAGTACAACAAAATCACTCTGATACCTTAATCATATCTGGAATATGTTGATTGTAAATGAAATTTATAATTCGTTAAATAAATAACTTAATTAGATTTAGCTTGTGTAAATGATAAATATTTTTTCAATAGATATACTGTATATAATTATTATAGACAAAAATAAATTATGACCCTTATTCCCAGGAGCTGCAAATTTACAACCAAGGCAGTGGTTGGTGGTGGAAGGTGGAGTGTGCTAAGAATCCCCTGATTGCAGACCCAGGCTGCCATTTGATGATGACCTTTTATTTAAATACTTACAACTGCAGATCACTTTCAAGTGAAAGAAGATTGTAAAAATTAGAAGAAAAACTGTCTTATATTAAATGGGACTTATTGGACTTTGTGAAGTTAGAAGAAAAGACAAAGAGACAATTGATTTAAAAAGTGGACATGTACTGTATTATAAAAATACAAATATTGGAAATAAAAGTGGAATAGGATTTATTATAAATAAAAAGTGGAGGAACTACATTGTGGAGATTGATGGTGTATTGGACAGAGTGGCAAGATTAGTTATGCAACTTAATAACAAATACCAAATGCAGATAATTCAGGTTTACGACCCAACAAGTTCTCATAGTCATGAAGTAATAAAAGATTTTTATATGGATCTACAAAAGGCCTTTGATCAGGGTAAACAATATTTTAAAATTGTTGTGAGAGACTTTAATGCTAGAATTGGGAAATAAATGAAAGATGAAAGTCCTGTAGGTAATTTTGATTGTGGTAATAGAAATGAAAGAGGACACAGGCTTGTGGGGCTTGCAGAAAAAGAAAAACTTTATATTATGAACTTTTTTTTGAGAAAAAATGTTAAAAGGAAATGAACATGGACTCATCCAAATGAAGGTACAGCAGAATTGGATTATATTTTGACTAACAGAAAATACATCTTTTAAGATTGTAATGTTCTTC
This sequence comes from Epiperipatus broadwayi, assembly GCA_028023455.1. Taxonomy (NCBI): domain Eukaryota; kingdom Metazoa; phylum Onychophora; class Udeonychophora; order Euonychophora; family Peripatidae; genus Epiperipatus; species Epiperipatus broadwayi. The sequence goes on along the minus strand of JAQFVV010000031.1, from coordinate 10,429,365 downwards.
AATAAATTTAGCACAGGAAGTGATCATTGATTAGTAAGATCTAAGATATGTGTTAATGCAAAACTAGAGAAACAAAAATTATTAAGAAAAACAATATTTACAGTTGATATTCCTAATCTTCAGAAACATTCAAATGAATTTAAATTAGAACTTACAAATCGGTTTCCAGTATTAGTAGATTTTGAACATGATTCAGATTTGAGTGAAATTAATATGAAAATAACTGATACGCTTTTAAAAATTGCAACAAAGATAGATGGTCGAAAAAAGTAGCAATTGAGCAATACAATTTCTACCAAGACTACAGAATTTATGAAGAAAAGAAAAATGATGCATTAAAAAGGATTGAATATCTCAAATTTTGGTAAAATGTTGCAGAAAACAGTAAAATGATATAAGAAAGTATAACTGTCAACTAGCAAGGAAAGCTGTAGAAGATAATAAAAGTCTCAAGAGTGTAAAACAACATTTTGGTATTGGTAGGAAATTTATATCTGCAATAAAAAAAGATGGAATTATTACTAAAAAAGAGAGATGACCTCATGAAATGGGTAGAAGACTTTTATCAAGAATTATATAATAATAAAGAACAAGTATCTTCTATATCTATTACATCTTCTGAATTGAAATTTTAAATGAAGAAGTAAATGTATGAAAAAAGGAAAGGCTCCAGGTAGTAATGATGGAATTATAATTGATATATTAAAAGAAGCAGGTGAAGAAATAGGATTTTTTTTTAGCAAAGTTATATACCAAATGTCTAAATGATAAAGATGTACCAGATGATTGGAAGAATGCAGTATTAATATTAATACTTAAAAAAGATGATAAAGAAGATATTAGAAATTACAGACCTATCAGCCTTTCATCAGTCTTATACAAAATTTTTACCAAGATAATTACAATTCGTCTACAGAGAACATTGGATTTCCACCAACCAAGAGAATAAGCTGGATTTAAAAGTGGTTTTAGCACAGTAGATCATATCCAGATATTGAAGAGAAATTATAGAAAAAACAAATGAATATGAGTTACCATTATGCTTTGGATTTGTAGATTATGAAAAGGCATTTGATTCTATAAACATTTTTCAATGGATAAAGCATTGGATCATCAAGGTATAGATCAAATATATTGTCATATTTTAAAGAATATTTATGCAACAGCAACAATTAGATTACATAATGATACTATGAAAGTCAACATTGAGAAGGGTGTAAGACAGGGTGCCTCCATATCTTCAAAATTTTTTACAGCAGTGCTGCAAGAAGTATTTTGTGAATTAAAATAGGAAGCTAAAGGAGTGAAAGTAAATGGAGATTATTTAAGTCATTTCGATTTCGCAGATGATGTAGTTGTTTTTGCAAATAATGCTTTAGAACTGCAGGAAGTGTTGCAGGAATTATCAGATGAAAGTAGGAAAATAGGACTAAAGATAAATGCTAAAAAAAACTAAAGTAATATGTAATGGATTTTTTCAAAATATAAAAATAAAGATTGATTATGATGAGTTAGAAGAAGTTAACAGTTACAAATACCTTGTTCAGATTATTAATACAATGGAAACATAATGGATGGAATTAATCATATAATTAAACTTAGTTGGAGTGCTTTTGGTAGAAATAACTTGATACTAAAAGGAAATATGCCTATGCATTTGAAAAGGAAGGATTTTAATAAATGTGTTACTTGAACGCTTAATATAAGAGCAATACAGAGGCTTCAGACCACTCAAAGAAGTGTGGAGAGATGCATGTTGGGAGTAACAAGAAGAGATCGAAAACACAATATATAGGTAAGAGAACAAACAGGTGTTACTGACCTCATTGAAAAAATTAAAAGACTGAAGTGGAGTTGGGCTGCACATATTGCTAAAAGAGATGATAATATATGACAATTAAAATCTGAAACTGGATTCCAAGAGATTGTAAAAGATCCAGAAAGAGACCACATGTGAGATGGATGTAGGAAATAAGAAAGTGTGCAGGGGTGAAGAAAAGAAGCTAAAGATCGGAGAAGATGGATTAAACTTGGTAAAATCTTCATCCTGCAGTGTATTGATAAGTTGATGATGATGATGAGTTAAGAACCCTGAGAGAATTAATTGATTTGTCCTTATCTTTAATCTTGCGATGAGAGAGTTAATTGCTAGTCATCTATTAATAAACAATACTCGTTTATCTTAGAGCAAGTCTTTATACATCATACATTGCAATACAATTGTGTACATAATTACACATTAAGCTTATTTTGATAAATCCATAAAAGTACTCTAAAACATTTAACCCTTGTAATAATTATACATATCAGAATTTTATACAATAATTATTTATTATTGTTCCTAGAGGGATAAAACAAATATATGTTCATTTTAGTTTACTTTCCATATAAGGTATATCTAATTTCAAATGCATTCCACATAAATGCACTCATCTCAACCCATTGTTGTTTGTTCCTGTCCAATTGCAACTTGAGTTTTGTGTTACAATATTTATATACATAAGTGACAATGCATGAACTTGTTGGAAATGGAAGCAAACTTTTTTTTTAATAATGTTTTTTATTTTCTATGCCACAACAATGTTTACATAATAATGCCTTATATATATATATATATTATATATATATATATATATATATATATATATATATATATATATATATATATATATATATATATATATATATATATATATATATATATATAAAGCTTGATTTGAGCTATTGGTAAACTCCATCTAGTGTTCATAAAATGCAAGCTTAAAAGCAAGTTATGATCATATAGCTATCTGGTTTATAAGGCTGGATTTGAATACATTTACATGTCTGAAAAGTTCATGCTTTTAAATTGATAGAAATGTGTTTTGTAAGTGCTGACTTTTGAGTTAGTGTTTTAGATCTAGTTTCTAGAATCCCAGAGCTCCATTGAGATGAGCCACAGCTCAAAACCAATTGGTCTGGAGATATAGATTTACAATAGAGATTTTGAATTTTTTCTCTTTCAGCACTTATATAAAATCTGAAACTCTCTTGTCTCTAAATCAGAGAATATATTATCGATATATTTTTATCTTATTCCAAATCCTTTTAACATTCTTAAAAGTTTTAACTGTAAATTAGATCTTAGAATTGTTTGAACTTCTTATAATCAGTGAGAATGAGTTAGTCGAGTTTATTCTATTTCCTAGTATATAAAAACAATTCAACTGTTGCTAAAAAAAAAAGAAATTCAACAGTAATTCATATAAAAATATAATGAATTTTAATTGCTCATTATAATCAGACTGTGATTAGTTTAAATATAGATAATATATTATCAATATATTTTTATCTCCCAAATCCTTTTAACATTCTTAAAAGTTTTAACTGTAAATTAGATCTAAGCATTGTTTGAATTTCTTATAATCAGCAAGAATGAGTTAGTTAAGTTCATTCCATTTCATATATATATATATATATATATATGAAATGGAATGATTTTTTTATATTGAGTTCATTCCATTTCCTATATATATATATATATATATACACAAACAATTCAACTGTTGCTAAAAAAAAATTGAAAGTGAATTTTTTAAATTGAATTTAAAATTAAAGCATTTGAAAGCTTTAGTGAAATTTTCTACAGAATCATTCATTCCATTTAATATATGAATGCTTCATCCCTGATATATATATATATATATATATATATATATATATATATATATATATATATATATATATATATATATATATATATATATATATATATATATATATATATATAATATATATATGTAACGGGCACATACAATGTTACATTATTTTTTTTCATTATTAAACATGAAAAAAATAAAAGTTCACAAATAAAACTTCTTTTTTAAGAATTAAAAATTGAAAATTAAAATTCTATACTAAACTCATATATATTTAAAGTTGCACAGATGTGAAATTAAAAAAATTATTAAAATAAAACTTTGTTAAAAATAGAGATAAAATATATATCTTTAAGTTTGGAAAACACATTAATTAATCATAAAATAGAAATGATTGTTGTAATTAGTCCAAATGAACTAGCCCTTGGCCATTTAAATGTATAAGCAACAGTCAGATAGGAAAACAATAGAAACTAATGGCCAATGAAAAAAAAAATCCATCAGGAAATCAGACCTCAATGGAAGGATTATCATCATCGATGACATAATATCAATTGGATCCTAAAGTTACATATAAAAGAAAAAGTTTGAAAAAATTTTTAGTGAGTAAAGGAAATTTAAGAGAGGACAGATATGTGTTAAGCTGGAGAGGGTTGGAGGAGAAGGGATTGAAAGATGCACTTTCAATTCCTTCAGTTGTTCAAAAAAATGAAACATTGTTTTCCAATATTGTGGACCACAGGACATCAAGGCTCAGAAGAATACCATCAACCATAAAGGATCAATGGTTAACTGCACACTGATCTCCTTATGACATCATGGGAATTAACACCTTCCATTACAAGAAATCAGAAACTACAGACATTTTCAAAACAGTAAGAAATATATAATTAATGAACATTTCTAAACAAAAGAACTCTAAATGCTAAACGTTTCAATATTTCAAATAGAAGAATTTCCTATCTGACTAAATTAGTTATAATTTTATTTGATGTATTTTTTTTGTAAAATCATTTCTATTTATTTATTTATTTATTTATTGTTCTTTTAAGTTTTTATTATGATTTCTGTTTTTTGTTAAATTAAATTATATAAATGTTAAACTTAAGTCGGGTGTGAATGGCTATATAGATTTGTAAAATTTTACTAGGGGAGGGTAATCTTAGGTTATTCATTTCGTAGTTGAATTAGGTCAATGGATTGGATATATTGGTGTAATTAGTAGATGTAGTATGAGATTCGCTATGGGCAGAATCACTATTATATGCTGCACACACTCGTTTTGGCCTACGGAAGGAATTATAAGATGGAGACCGCAGTTCTTTCCTATGGAGTTTTTTTTTATTGCTCTTATCATCAGATAGATGTAGTATTCCTATCTGACGAGAGGCAATTTCTTCTCTTAACCTAATGGTGCTGTCGTATTCATATTACCTTGAACATATCAATATATCAGATGGATTGACATTGGTTTAACTGCAAACTTTTGGCCTAAGGTTAAATAAGGGATAAAATATTTTCTTTTCGAATGCAATCTATGCAGTCTATTCATACTCGACACTCTAAATAAAAATGCATTAAATTTAAGTTGGGTATAGACGCTTGCATGGGTTCATTATCGGTTAATTGTGTTTTTGGTTTTTATATTTGATCAAAATATATAGACATTCAATAAATACTGATACCTTACGGTGAGTATCTAAGATGTATTTATTTTGGATGTCTTTTAAGTTATTGGTGTCTATGCGGCATCTTATGATGAATGCCATTGGGTTTCTTATAAATTTCCCTCTGCATTTCCATCAATGACTTTATATTTTGATCGTTTATGTTTATTTTGAAATGTTTTTGACCGTGTAATCTATGTAACCGATCTATACTCAACATTTTTAAAACAAACTTTCATAAATCCATCTGTGCGAACTTATAAAAATTAAAATGTAAACTTACAATATTATAAAAATTAAAATGTAAATTTAAATTCTAAAATCAAGTTAAAATCCAAAGTAAAAGTTATTCTAAAATAATGCTAAATTTTATATATATGTGCGTAAATAAATGTGTGTTAATTTTCGGCAGTGGCTTATTTTTTTTTTTTTTTAATATTGAAATGTATCTTAGACAAGAATTTATTATAAAATATAAATCTCTGCTGTTCCACTGAGCTAGTGACAATGGGCTAACGACCGGTATCAAAATATATAAAATTAAAAAAAATAATTTTTTTGACTTACGTATCTGCCTACTATATAAATTTTCTAGGTTCAAATGCCTAGTGGCGCCCTGTAGTGCAGATTACGTTAAGCCATCTCCAGATCATTATAAAATATATATATCATTAAAAATTCCTAAATCAATAACAATCAAGAATTTCAAACTATTGTCACGGGAACCTCCTTTTATATACATGTTTATATCTATAAATATATTTATATATATAGAAATATGTAAGTATTATAAATTAATGTTTTAATGAATGTTACAGATGGTAAACATTTTAATAAATTGGGATTCTGTTTTACTATTTAAAAATCTGCAGCCATAATCTTACTAAGTTAACAGTCAATCAAAACTAATTGCACAAAGCTGAGAAAAAATAATACACTGCTAATGATATGATTTATCTGCTAAAAAAGGAACTAAATTAGGAACCTAAAAACACATTCAAGAATTTTTGGTACAGATTTGAATTCCATATTAGGATATGTCAAGTGGATATACAACTGCTATGCCATAAATTCTATGATACATATATGTGTCAAATTAAATATTTTCATAGATTAATTATGATATAAACAAAGGAATGAATGATTGTATTCAAAAAGATATTACTTCTGCCAATTTATATATTTATATAAAATTGTAATAAAAATAATGAATTATAATGGTGATAATATATTTTATAAACAACTATAATAAACTACAGCAATACTTTCAGTTAATTTTTTAATCTGCTTCAAGTGAAAACCATTTAAATTCAAATTTAGCAAAAGCAAATATCTTCATGTTATATCTTAAGATTCATGAATTTTAATGGTAGCATATTATCTATTAGTTAAAACTATTCCTTTTGTATTTATCAAAATTGCCTTCTTAAGCTTTAATTTTTTAAAGTTTTTTTACTCATGAAATAAAAACAAAATTTTTTTTTGATCACAAAGAATGTGAGTTTACTTTCAATTTTAATTTGAAAAACACTAAAATTATTTATGAGAGAAACCATATTTAAAGAAAAATTAAGGAGGCAATTTTCACATGATCACCGTTTCTTATGTTTACAGAAGCTGTTATTTGCAATAGCAAACTCTCCATAGAATAGTGCCATCCCATGCAAGCCTTATTAATCAATGAATGTAGGAAGGTTTGTGCATAAAATCACCATCTATTACCTACTCATTAAATATTTGCAGATTAGTTTCTAACTTGTAACTTAGCACTGCATTTAGATGTAAGGATTTAATGCAACCCTCCACCAGCAACCTTTTGCCTGATAAAACACATTGTTTTCAATCTAATATCATTTACCTGTTTGGAAAGTTTACTGCTGCTGTGCAAGCATAAGAAATGATGATCATGTGATGTATTGGTGGTTTTATACCATTTCTGTTATGGAATAATAATGACTGCAGTTTTTGATAAACCAAGGACACCAAAATGTATAGATACTGAATGGGATTCAGATCTATATGACTATATAGGTGAATGAACATGGATTGAAAACATTTATGCATTTTTATGTTGAGCTCAATAGCTTTATAGGTAACTAAATAGATAAAAGATGGCTGTTGGAGGATTGCATTAGATCCACAGATTTTGATGTAGTGCTTTCAGATCTAAAGCTCCTCATTACATGATCACCATTTTCTTATGCTTGCTCATAACTGTTATTAAAGTGGGAAAAACTCTCCATACAGTAGTGCCACTCAGTACAGGTGAGAGAAATCAATGGACTCTGATGAAAGCCACAAGCTAGAAACTAGTTTGGGGATATTGGATGAGTAGGCACTAGATAGAAATTTTATGCACAAGCCTTCTGGCATCCATGGATTACTCTGTATTGCACTGAGTGGCACTAGTGTATGGAGAGTTTTGCCTACTTTAATCTAAAACTCCTCACTGATGAAAGCCACAAGCTAGAAACTATTCGGAAGATATTGGTTGAGTAAGCACTAGATGAGGATTTTATACACAAACCTTCCTGTATCCATTGATTACTAAGATTTGCATTGGGTGGCAATACTGTATGAAGAGTTTGCTGCTGCTAATAAAATTTATAAATCTAAGGATATGACATGATGACATTTGCATCCATGAAATTTGAATTTAAATTATTTTCAGTTGAAGAAGGTTAAAAATGAACCAAATGTACTTTGGGGGTTTATTATATTATTTACGAAATACATTATTACCATTATAATTCATTATTTTTATTACTACAATTTTATTACAATAATTATTCTATAATGGATATTTTATTTTATTTACATATACATATAAAATAAATTTACAGCAGTACTTAGATAATTATCAACCATTACAGTAGTAAATTTTGGTCTAAAATAATATTTATTATTTTGCTAAACCAGATTTTCAATATGGTGTATCTTTGTCAAAACATGACTAAAGTGAATATTGCAAATACATTAACACATCCTCATGTGTATAAACATATGTTAAATGAGTAATAATTAATAAAGCAAGTCATAAATTTTGTAACTCGCTTTTAAGCTTGCATTTAAATGATCACTAGATGGAGCTTACCAATATCTCTAAACAAGCTTTATTTTTATAAGTGTGGCAAGAGAAAGAATTCAAAATCTCTATCGTTAAGTTTCTACTCCAGACCAATTGGTTTCGAGCTTATGGCTCACCTCAGTGGAGGGTTGGCACTCTAGAAAATAGATCTAAAATACTAACTCAAAAGTCAGCAGTTATAAAACATGTTTTTATCAATTTGAAAGTCTGAACTTTTCAGATAAGTAAATATCTCCAAACCTAGCTTTTCAAACCAGATATCTATATGGGTCTGAATTCAGCTCAGTTTCACCATATAGTAAAAGCCTCTGCAATATAGCATCTAATTTCATCTAGCTTAAGTGTATATATATATATATATTAAAAACACAGTTAATAATTTTAAAGAACATATCTTTATTGTACTTAACAAAACTGTAAGAGCCATTTCAAATACAGTACTGTAATCCTAAAAAAATATTTTCTCTCAAGCCTTTCTATAAGATGATACTCAGGTACCTCTTTTTTTGAAAAGTTTAGTTAATATTCTTTAAAAATACAAAAAATATTTTTCTCATGTCTCAATTAATTAAAATTAGAAAATGGTAATTAAAATCCAAAATAATAATTAACTTTAATTAAAGATTTTATCACTTAATTTTTATTTAAATGTCTTTAGTTTTTATTTTAACACAATGTTCTACAAAATTATCAAATTTTAAAAAAACATTTTTTAAAATCAAAACCAATAAATTTTTAAAAATATTTAATTACTACATAATCTTTCAAGTTTTTTTTATTCTTATAATTATTCTCTGAAAATTAACTAAATTAGTAACGAATGTTTGAAAAATATGTGAGCATATGTGTGTGCTTATTGTTATTAATGTAATACATTATTGAAGACTACTTTATTTTTTTTATTGTATAGTAAATTTTTATTGCTCACAAATATATGTAATAATTAATGATTATATGGAAAAATCAAATTATTAAATAAAGGGCGAAAATATTTACCCACCCTCTTCTCACGATTCTTATCTGAGATGAAGAACACCGAAATTGTTGCGCTGCAACAAATATATGTTGGTAATTAATGGGGTCTATCGTTAAACAAGTTTTCTAAATTTTATAAGTACCCATCCTATCTAAAGCTCGATTTGTCGAAACTATTCATCATTATATAAAAGTTCTAGATTGTATCTTTTTATTCAATTCAATTTTGCAATTTCATTTATCAGGTAAGCCACAGGTTCGAAATATCTGAATCCTCCCTCCAAATTACTATTTTGTTTTATTTGCACTTTCAGTGTATATTATAAAAGGAAATTGTTTGATTTTTAAAGCTCAAAATTATTTGTAGTCTTGCATTGGTGGTCGAGAGGTCAGCGCGACTGCCTTGCACTTGCAGGCTGTTGCCCGGGTTGCTGGTTCGCGTCCCGGCCGATGCTATGACACTTAAAAAAAGTATTTGTAATGTAAGGTATGTTTTAATTGTTTTTAACGCATTAATAGCGAACCACTCCAAATTATATACAAGATAGTAAGTTTTTTCCCAGCATATTTCTCTCTTATGAAATTTATAACAAAATTATTTCTCTCTTATGAGATAGTAATTTGAATTTACTGCAATATATTAATTTTTGGTCTGCACTGTCTTATAAGGATGATTTTAATCACACACACGCATATATATATATATAATACCTCCAGTGTTTAGTAATACGTAATACACCAAGAGTAATATATGAATACAAGTGTAGTGTATATAATTAAGCTTAATGTAATTATAGGGAATTTGAACACAGACTTTCAGACTCCCTTCTGTCATCTACTCCATCTTATATAACCCAGACACACGACTATATACATGCGAAAAAGCTCATTTATCTTTTTCGCATTTATATGGTCGTATGCATCGGTTATATAAGATGAACTGGATGAATAAAGATATGTTGAAAGTCTGGGTTCAAATCTCTATAATTACATCAAGATTAATACTCATGTAACTGGTACAATAGATAATTGAAATACTCTCTAACCAAGGCTTACATAGACAGACCATTTTATTTTAAAGAAGGTCTGTGCTATTACAAATATATTTATATCATGAGTGATATGTATATTTGTAAGGGACCGGACCCCATTTAAAATAAAATAGTCAATGTATGCAAGTTTCCTGGCTACACTATAAAATGAATATGCAAAAGAAAGGAGCGGTAGAATTAAATTTCAACTTTATAAAAGTTAAGTGGGATCAGTGCATTCAGCTAGCATAATTGACAACACCTATGCATTTAAATAGATTTATGAAAACTGACCTTAGAGAAAGACAACAACATATAAATAATGCCTTAATGAAAATTAGATGGAGAATTCAGATATTCCATTTATAATCATAAGTTTTTAAAAGGGCCAAAGTTGTAATCAAAATTTTTCAAGTGCCAATTATTTTTTGTTTTAACATTGCAATTCTACTCTTTCTTTCTTATCATTTGATTGGTAAAATATATATTTTCATAAAGAAAAAGAGTTTTATAAAATATTTAAATTGTTAAAAATGTCTTGAATAGTTTTCAAATAAAAACTGGATCCGCTGTTCAATCATTTAAATCTGCAGCTTAGCAGCTAACTGCAGGAAGAAAGATATCATCTGAATTCCAAACAACTCTATTAGTGTTTTTGGAATCCCACTTTATATAACAAAAACATGTATGCATTAATACTTAAACAAGATAGCAATTGATAAAATCAATAAAAAAATCAAATCTTTCTCATGAGTTAAGCTTTATAAAATTACTAAGGCCAGAATTTTTAATGTCATTGCTATGGAAGTCCTAGGTAATATTATGCACCATGGATGGGTGCTTTCAGCATTGGAGTAAATAAATTGAATCAGATAGCAAAGAATTATATTTGGGGTAAATCTTCACACTTTAATATCAATTTCAATATTACATTTACCAAATGGCCAGAAGGTTTCAATATTATTGATACAAAATTATATGTATCATATATAAAAACACACAACATATATTAATATAATGCAGGACAAATGTTTCAGTTTGACACAATAGAAGATAATTTAATTAATAAAACTGAAGATCATTTTATGGTGATTTATCTATAGCATATAAAGACTTGCAGATGACCTAAACTTAAGAAGCTTCATTAACATTAAATACAATGATTTAAAAAGGTAATAAATACTGTTTAGTACACTTAAACAAAAGTGTCATTGATTAAGGTTATCAAGAATCTTCACAAAATATATGCTCCATTGTCATACATCAAATTCCGTTTCAAATTTTTAAATGGCTTTATACCGAGAAAAGTTTATTTAAATGGTCAGCAAAATATGAATTTGGAACCTTCATGTATTTTTTGTAAGATAAGAAAACATCCCCCCCCCACTTGTTTAAAGAATATGTATCATTTAAACTTTTAGGATCAAAGTTTTTTATGCTCCATACCTACATTTAAAAAAAGAAATAACAAATAATATTAAAAGGGTGGACCACCCTTTTGTTGTTAAATTCTCTGTCTTGTATTTACGATCTGATTGACTGTTAGATAGTAATGAGCGTGAGAGGTTTGCAGTCTCTCAATTTAATTTCAATACTGTTTGCACTTTATAAAAATAAATATTATTTACATATGTTACTGCATGTTATAACATCTAAAAAACTACTGCATAGTAAATCGTAGGATTTCACGCTGTATGTTTGTAATTTAAACTCAGTGAGTTAAGTGTGAAGATATTTAATATTCATGCTTTCAGATCTAAGTACTTTACACTGGCATGGATATTTAGAAAGACAAATAAAGAATAGGGTGTACTATGCTCTTCTTGTTAAATTCTCTGTCTTGTACTTACAATCTGATTGGCTGTTAGATAGTAATGAGCGTGAGAGGTTTGCAGACTCTCAATTTAATTTCAATATTAAAAGATGTAATTCGCTTAATGCATCATATATTTCCCAAAAAGATAACAGGCAAAATTTGGTCAAGCATTGGTCTGTGTCTGTGTGAATTATAAAAATATTTAATTAAAGATGAAACTTATTAATATATATATATATATATATATATAACTACGAAGATCTATAATTTAAAATTATGTAATTATTATATAAATGTATATAATTTTTACTTTTGTTAATAACGATTTTATTTAAAATAAATAAATAAATAATACCCATTAATTGAGACAAATCAATTTCTGTAATTATTCTTTTTATTATGATTTTTTTAAATTATTTTTGTTACTAATATATATATATTAAAAAAAATCAAGTCATATATCACATGATTTAATAAGTTTATACTACAAATGCAATATAATGACTGGCTAATAGTTCTTAACAAGTTTTTCTAAATATCCCTATTCCCATATCATTTTCAAGCTTCTGGCTATCATCAGTGAGGTTCTAGGATATTCAGACATTAGCTTTAATGTCTGAATATCCTAGTACCTTACTGATGATAACCAGCAGCTTGAAACCGGTTTGGGGATAGGGATATTTAGAAAAGCTTGTTAAGAGCTATTAGCATGCTCATTATAATATATATATATATATATATATATTGTGGATAGAAAGTAGCTTTATACTATGAGAGTTTGTTTAATTCTATTTTCTTTTCTAGTGATGGGATAAGGATTTTAGTATTGACTGGAAGGCTCAATATTGTCATGGTATCCCTGTTGACTTTTATCTCTGACACTACATCAATATCTTATATAACTTTATATATTTATTAGTATTACTTATTCACCTCTATATCTCTAGTCAGAAGAACAAAGCAAAGCATTTAAAAGATCCTAATATGTCACAAATATAGATTAGTCTATAAGACTTGATAAAGCATGGATCAGTGTGTAATGGGTTGTCAATTATCAGTTCTGTGTGTAAATTAACTTCTAAGTCTCTGGGATTAATCATGAGCAAAGAGATTATATTGATCTGCATTTTCTTTGGCATTTGAATTATTATTGCTTATTGTGTTAAAATTGAGATAGCTCTCTTTTTATCCATGCCTGCATTGAATGTCTTAGGGGCAGTGGTAGGTTTCTATAGTCTTAAAATTGTGGTTTAAGATTCATTCTTTTAATGAGAAAATGCTAGTCTGATCTTTCAAAATAAAGTTTGAGTAGATGTATAAATTTTTATGAAAAACCACACTGTGTGGATTAGTGATATAGAACAAGAGTTAAATATAGCTATGAGAAATGAAATGTGTAATTACATTTTCATCATCTCAATTCATTGGATACAAGGTATTGTAATAGATCAGATCCCATTTAAAATAAAGTAGTCGGTTTATACATGCTTCAAGGCCTTGCTATAAAATGGTTATATAAACTAAATAAAGAAGTAGTAGAATTAATTTCAGCTTTATAAAAGTTAAATGGATTCAACACATACACTAGCATATTAATTGTTGATCCCTATGCATTTAAACAGATTTATGAAAACTGATCTTAAGGAAAAGACAACATCCATTTATAATCATAAATTCTTAAAATGATTTAAAGTTATAATCAAAAATATCAAAGTGAGAATTAATTTTTAACTTTGCAATTCTTTTTTTTTCTTCTTATTTTTTTGATCGGTAAAATATATTTTTTTAGGGGGGAGAATTAATTAATCTAATGCATATAATTTACTGGACAAAAAAGGGTAATCAATGTAATTATGATTCTTTAAAAAGCATTTATAAAAAAAATGAAAGGCGAAAAAAATGTTAGTAAAAATGAATCTAATTAGGAAAAGTAACGATAAAAAGTATTTATTTAATTTTCAATAAAGGCAAAAATGAATATTTTGGATATTTAAAAAAATATGTAACTAGTTAAAATTAATTGGAAGTATCTGGTAAAGTGGTACTTCTTTTGATGTGTGGATTGTAGATAATGCAGTATATGAATTGGGGACAGACAGCAGAGAAGAGCTTTACTTTTTCTTCTGAAAAGAGTTGTAACTTTGATGCAGAGAAGATCTTAAAAAACAAATTAAAGTTAAATCTGAGTGAGAAGAATCTATGATTAGCTCATTTCCACCAGCAAGAAACTTTATTAACAGCATTCAACATGATTGAGCAGATCAGAATAGTATTTCCTAGTGGTTTAAATAAGTTTCTGAGTTGCGAACTCTTAATTAAGCTAATATGGAAATACATACTTTAAAAAAACTCACTATGATGAGTAAAACTTGTTATTAGTATGCTGATCATCGAAGCCTGGAATTGCATAGCCTCCAACAAATTTTAATGTTAAACCACTAAACATCACATGATCATCATCTCTTATGCTAGCACATAACTGTTATTAAACAGGCAAAACTCTCCAGACAGTAGTGCCACCCTGTGCCAAACAGAGTAATCCTAAGATCTAGGTGCAGTGCTCTCAGATCCAAGGCTCCTCGTTGATGAAGGTCACAAGCCAGAAACTAGTCTGGGGAGATTGAATGAGTAGGCTCTAGATGGGGATTTTATGCATAAGTCTTCTGGCATCCATTGATTACTCTGGTTGGCACAGGGTGGCAGTACTGTATGGAAAGTTTTGCCTGTTTAAATTTTAATGCTGTGTTGCTCCTTCCTATACTATCCATTGATGAATAAGATCAAGTAGTTATCTACTGTCTCTCTGAACATTACATGATAGTGACTGACCAGTATATTAAATATCCAAAATGCTTCATAATATTCTAGTCAACAAGTCATAAAATTAGAATTCTTTAAATTATTGGGTAAGAAACATTTTATTTAGAATAAAAAGTCCTTTAAAAGTAACTACCACATAAATTAAAATTTACTTTAATTTTCTCTACTCAATATTTAAAATTATTGTCACACATTTTTTTAATATTCACTACTTACTCTTAAATATGTTTTAATTTTCACTGCTCAAGATTTAAAAACTATTAACACATATTTTGATATGAAACTTTTTTCTATACCTTATATTTAATAATTATGTTAAAAATATATTAATAAATAATTATATGAATGTGGGGTCAATAGTTCATGTAAGCATAGTGAAACTCATAGGTTAAATTTAATCAAGTTTGATGATCCTCTGATATAAATCCATCCCTGCCTGAATATACACTTAAACTTAATAATAGTAATAATAACAAGTCAGATGTCACATGACTTATATATAGCTTGCACTTACAAATATGTAAAATTAAGAGCGTGCTAATAGCTCTAAACAAGCTTTTTTTTTTATATTTATGATAAATGCTACTTAAACTTTATGTAATTGTAAGTTATATAGTTGTATATATATTTTGGTTTTCTAATTCATGTTATTTTTTAAACTTAATTTTCCATTTTCTCTTTCTCATTCCAGACCTAGTTAGAAATAATTTGCTGCATATCCTGAGAAAAATACATGTTTAGATAAGCAATTGAGAGTATCACACTGCTTTCATAATAATATTGCCAGAGGAGTACCTAAAGGTATTCTTTCAGCAATAAAAGTGGTGCTTAGAGATAACTATCTTATAATAAAGCTTTCAGACATGAGAGCTTGTTGCTTTTACATTCTGAATGTCATCATAATATAAGATGGTGAGGAAATATAATTGATTATCAATTTGCTCATAGATTGTTAAAATAATATACAGCCAAATAATGTATGATATATGTATAGTTGATATATTTATAATATGACAAGATAATATTCAATATATTTATTGATCTGTAAAATATTTACTCAAGTTAGCTGTAGTGGAGGATTTGGTATAATATATATTAAATGAAAATAAACCAATTCTAGAAAATTTCTTCATTGCTATCTATATTTAGAAATTTTCTATCATTAATTTGTATTTATTTATCTTTTCATTGTATTGAGCATATGTATTCATTGATTCATTCTTTTATATATATATATATATATATATTTATCTATGAATCAATATATATATATATATATATATATATATATATATATATATATATATATATATAAATGCAAAACCATAAAACAATACAGTACTAGATTAAATTCAAAATTTTACCAAAATCCTTACACAACCATGGTTTCATCTACTACAAATAGACCTTCTCAAGTGAAAATCAACCTAAAGGAAAACATATATATATACAAACAAACAAACCTTCCCATAATTCATTTCAAACTCCACCTTCCCTTAATATCAAAAGAAGTCTTCATAAGATTGATAGCCTCAGAATCAAGGAGTTTTATCATCAAAGTCTCCTTTATTCTTCTTTTTAACTCATTCTTTTCATAAAAAATAACGAAGCATTGTCAAACAATATTCTATGACCTGTATTCAATTCATGAATATATAAAGCTAAGTTAAGATACCTATGTTTAACTCTACTTATATGAACCTTAACCCTTTCCTTAAGGCTAAATTTACTCTGGCCTACATAAAATTTACCACAACTACATGGAATTTTATAAACAATACCAGGAATAGACCTACTATCAATAGACTGCTTTGAACCATTAAGTAATGAATTCAAATCAGAACCTTTCCTCCATGCAACCTTCTTTCCACCTAACAAATGACTATTCCTATAAACCAAATTATAAATTGATGCTTTAAATGGTAAAGACATATAATCATCATCCTTACCAACAAAATTCTTATCATTCAAATCATGACTATAAACATTATTATTAAATACCACTTTTTTAATAAAATCATGACTATAACCCAATTCTACATATTCAGCAGCAAATTGACTTTTTTGAATATCAGCATCATTATTAAAATTATTAAGCCTTCTATTCCGACAACAAAAATTCAACAAAGACATTTTTTTATGTATAAAAGGCTGATAACTATCAGGCCTAATCATATTTCTCAAATTTTTAGGTTTTATAAAATGACTACAAAACAAAACATCATTAACCTTCTCAACATTTAAATCTAAAAACTTTAATTTTACAAAATCCGATCTACCCCCTCAATTGTAAACTTAATATTAGAATCAAAACCATTCAATCCACATAAAAACTCTTCTAATTTCTCTTTCTGAATAACAAACAAACAATCATCAACATACCTAACAAATAATTTAATAGAACCTGAAAACATATTAATAATACTACACTCCAAATAATCAATATAGACAGCACACATCAATGGAGAAATGACATAACCAATAACCCAACCTTCTCTAATCTTATAAAACACATCATTAGACATAAAATACATTGAATCCTCTAACAGCAAAAGCAAATCATGAAAAACCTTAATCTTATCTGCAGAAAAACATTCTAATTTTTTTAAAATTGAAAGAAAAACATCAATACTTTTTAATCTATTAACCGATTGGTACATATTTTCAATGTCTAAACTACCAAAAACACAATCATCATCCAAAACAAAACCATTTATTTTCTTAAAAGCTTCAAAGGAAGAAGAAACACAAAATTGACCCAGTTTTATGTAATCCTTAAAATATCTTATAATAAATTTTGATATTTTATCAACAATTCCTCCTGTAAAATCAAAAATACATCTCAAAGGAAAATTATCTTTATGAGACTTCAAATTAAAGAAAACCTTTGGAGCCACAAAATCACTAGGGTAACAATTTAAATAAGTAGCTCTATCAAAAATCTTTTTATTTTCCATAACTTTCATAATCTTAATTAATTTAGATTTTATTTTTTTACCAGGATCAGAATCTAAAATAGCATATTTTCCATTATTTAATTCTAAAGAAACTTTACTTTTAAAATCAATATTATTTAACAATACAAACCGGCCACCTTTATCTTCTTTTAATAATATAACATCATTGGCTTTCAATCTTTTTTTTAACAAAACTAATAACCTTAGGGGCAAAAACAAATTTTTCTCTTTTAAGTAATTGACTATTCAAAATAACCTGTAAAGACATTTTATTTTCATCAGAAATATTACTACTACTTTCAATTGCAGAAACAAAATCAAAAATTAAACTTCTATTAGCAAATGGAACAAAGCCAGGACCCTTAGCTAAAATAGCCAAATCAGATGCATTCAAAATATAATTTGACAAATTTAAAACAGATGAAGCATCAGGCCTATTTTTATAAGACCCAAATCTAAACTCTTTTCCTTTCACAAAACTTTTATTTTCAGCCTTTCCAATCAACCATTTAAATTTCTTGAAATACTTATTATTATAAGTGATTTCACACTTAAACCACTTTAAAAAAGAATTTAAAACAGAATAATTAAAATTCCTTCTAAAATCCAACTTTCTTCTAAACATTCTATAACTATCAATTAAATTAGATAAACTACTCATAATCTGTATAATAAATTGTTTAAGAATAAATCTTTTAAAATTTAGAATAAAATCACAATTAGAAAATAAAACCAATTTCCTATCCAATTTAATATTACATGAATTAGGAAACACATTGCAAAACCTACAAGACTTAAGAAAATTAACCTGAGCCTTTAAAGATTCAATTCTATTAGACATATTAATTAACTTTTTTATTTCTAAAATTTCTACACAAGAAAAATTATCATACAAAATCTGCCACATACTGAAAGAAAATTAATAACTATACCAAACAAAATAATACAAATAATAACAAACAAATAATACAAAATAATACAAATTAATAATACAAATACACAAAACAAAGCAAATAAAATATAAAATTCACTAAACTATAAAACACTATTCAAAATATTAAACAGTACACCTAATTAGAAAACTAAAACTGCCTAACACTATAATTATCTAATAAAACTTCCACATACTAAAAGAAAATTAATACCTATACAAATACAAACAAATAATAATAAGTAATAAACAAAAACAAAAAAAAAAAAATTAATAATAATAATAATAAAAAATAATATTACAAATACACAAAACAAAACAAATAAAATATGAAATTCACAAAACCATATATCACTATTCAAAATATTAAATAGTATACCTAAATAGAAAACCAAAACTGTCTAACACTATACTAGCAAAAAATAAAAATGCAAAACCATAAAACAATACAGTACTAGATTAAATTCAAAATTTTACCAAAATCCTTACACAACCATGGTTTCATCTACTACAAATAGACCTTCTCAAGTGAAAATCAACCTAAAGGAAAACATATATATATACAAACAAACAAATTATGGGAAGGTTTGTTTGTTTGTATATATATATGTTTTCCTTTAGGTTGATTTTCACTTGAGAAGGTCTATTTGTAGTAGATGAAACCATGGTTGTGTAAGGATTTTGGTAAAATTTTGAATTTAATCTAGTACTGTATTGTTTTATGGTTTTGCATTTTTATTTTTTGCTAGTATAGTGTTAGACAGTTTTGGTTTTCTATTTAGGTATACTATTTAATATTTTGAATAGTGATATATGGTTTTGTGAATTTCATATTTTATTTGTTTTGTTTTGTGTATTTGTAATATTATTTTTTATTATTATTATTATTAATTTTTTTTTTTGTTTTTGTTTATTACTTATTATTATTTGTTTGTATTTGTATAGGTATTAATTTTCTTTTAGTATGTGGAAGTTTTATTAGATAATTATAGTGTTAGGCAGTTTTAGTTTTCTAATTAGGTGTACTGTTTAATATTTTGAATAGTGTTTTATAGTTTAGTGAATTTTATATTTTATTTGCTTTGTTTTGTGTATTTGTATTATTAATTTGTATTATTTTGTATTATTTGTTTGTTATTATTTGTATTATTTTGTTTGGTATAGTTATTAATTTTCTTTCAGTATGTGGCAGATTTTGTATGATAATTTTTCTTGTGTAGAAATTTTAGAAATAAAAAAGTTAATTAATATGTCTAATAGAATTGAATCTTTAAAGGCTCAGGTTAATTTTCTTAAGTCTTGTAGGTTTTGCAATGTGTTTCCTAATTCATGTAATATTAAATTGGATAGGAAATTGGTTTTATTTTCTAATTGTGATTTTATTCTAAATTTTAAAAGATTTATTCTTAAACAATTTATTATACAGATTATGAGTAGTTTATCTAATTTAATTGATAGTTATAGAATGTTTAGAAGAAAGTTGGATTTTAGAAGGAATTTTAATTATTCTGTTTTAAATTCTTTTTTAAAGTGGTTTAGGAGTAAGTGTGAAATCACTTATAATAATAAGTATTTCAAGAAATTTAAATGGTTGATTGGAAAGGCTGAAAATAAAAGTTTTGTGAAAGGAAAAGAGTTTAGATTTGGGTCTTATAAAAATAGGCCTGATGCTTCATCTGTTTTAAATTTGTCAAATTATATTTTGAATGCATCTGATTTGGCTATTTTAGCTAAGGGTCCTGGCTTTGTTCCTTTTGCTAATAGAAGTTTAATTTTTGATTTTGTTTCTGCAATTGAAAGTAGTAGTAATATTTCTGATGAAAATAAAATGTCTTTACAGGTTATTTTGAATAGTCAATTACTTAAAAGAGAAAAATTTGTTTTTGCCCCTAAGGTTATTAGTTTTGTTAAAAAAAGATTGAAAGCCAATGATGTTATATTATTAAAAGAAGATAAAGGTGGCCGGTTTGTATTGTTAAATAATATTGATTTTAAAAGTAAAGTTTCTTTAGAATTAAATAATGGAAAATATGCTATTTTAGATTCTGATCCTGGTAAAAAAATAAAATCTAAATTAATTAAGATTATGAAAGTTATGGAAAATAAAAAGATTTTTGATAGAGCTACTTATTTAAATTGTTACCCTAGTGATTTTGTGGCTCCAAAGGTTTTCTTTAATTTGAAGTCTCATAAAGATAATTTTCCTTTGAGATGTATTTTTGATTTTACAGGAGGAATTGTTGATAAAATATCAAAATTTATTATAAAATATTTTAAGGATTACATAAAACTGGGTCAATTTTGTGTTTCTTCTTCCTTTGAAGCTTTTAAGAAAATAAATGGTTTTGTTTTGGATGATGATTGTGTTTTTGGTAGTTTAGACATTGAAAATATGTACCAATCGGTTAATAGATTAAAAAGTATTGATGTTTTTCTTTCAATTTTAAAAAAATTAGAATGTTTTTCTGCAGATAAGATTAAGGTTTTTCATGATTTGCTTTTGCTGTTAGAGGATTCAATGTATTTTATGTCTAATGATGTGTTTTATAAGATTAGAGAAGGTTGGGTTATTGGTTATGTCATTTCTCCATTGATGTGTGCTGTCTATATTGATTATTTGGAGTGTAGTATTATTAATATGTTTTCAGGTTCTATTAAATTATTTGTTAGGTATGTTGATGATTGTTTGTTTGTTATTCAGAAAGAGAAATTAGAAGAGTTTTTATGTGGATTGAATGGTTTTGATTCTAATATTAAGTTTACAATTGAGGGGGTGGTTTTGATTTTGTAAAATTAAAGTTTTTAGATTTAAATGTTGAGAAGGTTAATGATGTTTTGTTTTGTAGTCATTTTATAAAACCTAAAAATTTGAGAAATATGATTAGGCCTGATAGTTATCAGCCTTTTATACATAAAAAAATGTCTTTGTTGAATTTTTGTTGTCGGAATAGAAGGCTTAATAATTTTAATAATGATGCTGATATTCAAAAAAGTCAATTTGCTGCTGAATATGTAGAATTGGGTTATAGTCATGATTTTATTAAAAAGAGGTATTTAATAATAATGTTTATAGTCATGATTTGGATGATAAGAATTTTGTTGGTAAGGATGATGATTATATGTCTTTACCATTTAAAGCATCAATTTATAATTTGGTTTATAGGAATAGTCATTTGTTAGGTGGAAAGAAGGTTGCATGGAGGAAAGGTTCTGATTTGAATTCATTACTTAATGGTTCAAAGCAGTCTATTGATAGTAGGTCTATTCCTGGTATTGTTTATAAAATTCCATGTAGTTGTGGTAAATTTTATGTAGGCCAGAGTAAATTTAGTCTTAAGGAAAGGGTTATGGTTCATATAAGTAGAGTTAAACATAGGTATCTTAACTCAGCTTTATATATTCATGAATTGAATACAGGTCATAGAATATTGTTTGACAATGCTTCGGTTATTTTTTATGAAAAGAATGAGTTAAAAAGAAGAATAAAGGAGACTTTGATGATAAAACTCCTTGATTCTGAGGCTATCAATCTTATGAAGACTTCTTTTGATATTAAGGGAAGGTGGAGTTTGAAATGAATTATGGGAAGGTTTGTTTGTTTGTATATATATATATGTTTTCCTTTAGGTTGATTTTCACTTGAGAAGGTCTATTTGTAGTAGATGAAACTATGGTTGTGTAAGGATTTTGGTAAAATTTTGAATTTAATCTAGTACTGTATTGTTTTATGGTTTTGCATTTTTATTTTTTGCTAGTATAGTGTTAGACAGTTTTGGTTTTATATATATATATAAGATTAATTCATTGCAAGTGTATTTTAAATATAATTGAATAGCTCTCAACTTACAGCCCAAAAAGTTATAATTTATCTCTCTATATATAATAAATATACGAACTAACTAAAGGAAAAATAAAAACATAATAAAAACACAGAATTACTTCTCTATAAAACTGCTTTAATATTTCAACCAGAAGACTGATTTTTATCAGAAAGCAACATGGCTATTTTCAGAATTCAATTGCTAAAACATTTAAAAACATTTCAATCTACTTGATCACTCGGTTGATGATTTAAGAGTGGTTATATTGGAAGGTAATTTTTTTCCATGAGAGAAAGAAAACAGAAGAGTTTTTTTTATTTTTAAATTTAAGACATTACATCCTCATGGGATGAATATAGGTACTATCACATCTTTGAATTGCCTGGTTTCTTAGGGATTTGTTTTTTTATTTCCTAAACAATTATTTTATAGGTGGACTAGCACGAAGTGGAATAAATATAAAAAATATATATGTATAAGATATATATGTATATAGTAAAATACATATAGTAGAATATATACATACATACATACAGTTTTTTGGTGTGTACATATATAATAGTATATTTTTATTGTTTTTTGATATATTTTAATATATAATAATAATGTATGTATGGTTTTAGTTTTTTAAAATAAGTTTTTTGTGAAAAATTTTTTTTAGTATTTTTTATACAAAGTTTTGTAAATATATATACATATATATTTATACAAAGTTTTTAAAGATTGTTAGCCTATAGGAATTAGTTTTCTTATCTGATAAGTAACCTTCTGTAATATTTTAACTCTTAAATTCTGGAAATAGCCATTTATCTTTCTGGTGAAAACCAATCTCCTGGTTGAAATATTAAAGTAGCTTTATAGAGAAGTAATTCTGTGTGTGTGTATATATATATATATATATATATATATATATATATATATATATATATATATATATATATATATATATATATATATATATATATATATATAAAGTTGAAGGGAAAAGTAGAATAAACACAGACAAAAAATTGTAGATATATTCTATATTACACTGGAATAACAGTTGAGGATTAAATAATTTTGAATTTGAATTTTTTTATTATAAATTAAAGATTTAAGAAAGTTTAATTAATATTTTATTGTCATTTTGAAATTAAAACAAGTATGTTTTTATGTTATAATAGATATACTGGTAATTATAAAATCCCACTATCTATTTTGATTAAAGAAATGTTTTAATTAAAGCTTGTATAACATGTATTGATAACACTTCATAAAGTTGCTTTTCAATTGGATTAAGTTAAATTGAAAAAAGCCATTATTTTTTTATTCAAGATAGGGACAATTATTTTTAATTATTGTGTCCCTCCTTGAATATAAAAAGGTTGAAAAAAGATTAGGGAGAGCCATTACAATTTTAAATATTAGCACAAAACTGAAGGCAAGAGACAGTGAATTCAGATACTACAAGTTTACTACAATAAAGTTTGGATTCACATGAAAGCAAGACCCAGCTTTTTGTGTTCTCCATAGCCCATATTGTACTAGACAGTATGCCTGAAGTCTACCCAATTTTAGACTAAATGGAACTGATTGGAAATCAAAAATTATCTGGATTATACCTTTCTCAAAATGACAATAAGATCTACTGTTTTAAAATGGACTAGCTTACCAAGAAATCCCAACTTCTTGCTGAAGAATTGGTTTATTCATATGCTGTTTTATCTATATGCAGAGCAGCATATATATATAGATATATATATATATATATATATATATATATATATATATATATATATATATATATAATATATATATATAAAGTTCAGCTGATCAGTAGTGTTATCTATATTGAGAATGATATTATTTTAAATAATTCATTGAAAAAATGACATTTAAAATCTAGTTTAATCCAAAAGTATTTCTAGATTGGAAAACAAAGGAACTTGCTGGAGTATGTTTTAACAACATTTATAATTAATCGACAGTAACTGGTCAAAGATGTGATATTACTTTTTTTTTAATTTTTTTTTGTGAAAGACTATCAAAGAATTTAATAACTAATTTATATTTTTTATATATACACATGGATGTGTGGATGAATTAATTGTGAAAAATATATTTGTAATAATTTTATTATTTTGACAAATTAAAATATGTTATGTCAGTGTGCACACACATTCCATGTACACACACAGATCATCATTAATTATGTATTATAAAAATGAATGACATTTATAGTATATGGCAATTTAAATATGTTCATAAATTATACCACACATCTGTGTGCTGATATATATGTGTTTGATGTAAACCCATTATGAGTATTTGTAAATCCCAATGTGATAGCTTATTTTTTGTATATTAATCAAAATCAGAAGGCTTTATTTATATGTGTATAGCTATATAAAGACCTTAATTTCATTTTTTGTTATTAATAAATTGTTGTTTCATTGTTAAAATTATTCCAGTGAATTTACTCAATTCTGAATAATTTAAAAATATTATATTGTAATACATCTCTTATTCATAATAACAGTTAAAAAACTTTTGTTCTCTAAGCTAGATTTGTACATAATTGTCTATTATATAAAAGGGGTTTATGTTTAGTATTTATGGACATCCAGATGATGAGGATCCTGGATTAGCACATAGTACAAAGGGGGATATCCTTTAAAGACCATGTATTACATTTTATTTACTTTAGTATTTATTAGAAATTAAGTTTATAGTTGGCCAGTACATTAAAGGTACTAAATGGCCATAGCATTGATGATGATCAGCATGTTTTAGTATTCCAGCTTATTTTTTACTTTTGTATTCTGATGGATTAGCACTTAAAGTTGTGCATCCAAATTAATGTTTAAACAATCTGTCCCAAGCTGGAAAAGGCTAAATAATTAGCTTGATCTATAGTAGATCCATTGTAAATCCAGCTATCAGATTGACTGTTGATTTATTTTTATTGTTGATCACTCATCATGATGAATAGTTATTACTTTTGTGTAGTGCTAGTGAACTTATAGTTAGCTCTGCTCATCTCTCAGAGTGATCTCTCATGCTCATTCCTTTTATGTTAAATTTTATATTTTGTTTATTTGGGGATGATGATGGGTTCCCATTATCTCATAATTATGCTCTAATGTGATGTACTGCTTCAAATAATGATCCAATTGTGGGGCATTATAACCTCAGATTCTTTTTGTATTAACCACTATTTTCCATATTGGTATAATATATATGCATAATTATTTCCAGGGCTTGGAAATATGTATTACATTGAGATTAATATTTATGAATCTGGTGAAATAGATAATTGAAATACTCTCTAGACACAGCATAGTGTCCTGGTCAGTTTTGTCTGTTCATATAACAAGATCTAGCATCTAGGCAAAAGTACCTTGAATCCAATCATGCACAAGATACATAAGTCAGGAACACTCATGAACTCTGCCCTATTTGCATATTTTTCAGATCTACCAACTTATGAACAACAATTCCAATGATACTGATCTGATTTTATCTCTCTCTGCCAGCATCTTAAAGCAAAGACACAAAGAGACTCTAATTGGAAATAATATAATGAAATCCTTTTGTATAAAAATATCACAAATTTGACACACTTAAAGATCATGACCTTTCACATTAATTATATATATATATATATATATATATATATATATATATATATATATATATATATATATATATATATATATATATATATATATATATATATATATATATATATATATATATATAGGATTAGCAGATCATCTAGTCACATCAGTCATAATTTATTAATCAAAATATGCTATTTTATATAAGTGAAACAGTGATTTATGAAAGTTATTATATATGTATGATTTATTAATTTAAATAAAATACATGTGAGTTGTTTGATTATATTTTTCCATTAGTCATCATTGACCTCTATATTTATATAATATGAGATTTATCTTTTATTATTTAAGAAGTGACAAATGTACCCATTGCTTTATTGTAGTGTGGCTAGTTCATATGCCAATAATTGATAAACTACAATATTTGTAAATATAATTTTAATAGCGCTGTATATGAGTATATAAATGAATCTTTAGTCCATCCCTAGAAAGAAAAACAAAATATAGCACTTGACCAAATTTACTTAATAAAGATTCTTTTATTACTGAAAAATGATTATCATTAATAAATGAAGTAATCTTAGCTTATGCTGAATAAAAAACGTGTGTGGGAGAGTTAATTCAGAATATATATAATTGCATCACAAAATGATGCACACATGAAATGCAAACAAGCATTAATTAAAAAAGATATTTTAAATAAGTATTAATTTAAAAGATTTTTAAAAAAAATTATTCTTTTTTTTGTTAATTTCAAAATCAGAATTACAAATATTTTATCAGACCTTTTTAAAATACTTATTTCACAATGAAATTTTACTTTAAACCCAGAGTTATTTAACCCTTTACTTATCATTATTTTATTTTAGGAAATATAGAAAAATATCTACACAAATTTATTTTATGTTTTTTCTACTTTTTCTTTATTTTATGTATATATTTATGCGCACACACTATATTAGTGTATGCTATGTAAGCCAACTGGTTACAATATATTGATATAAAATTCTTTATCCAAATCTTTGTCATACCACATTACCTTTCTCATCCATCTTGTTACCTGCCCTTTACTCATAACCCAATTAAATACTATTTTGGCTATTCTTTTATTATCCATAAACTGCAATTTACCAAACATTTTCATTTTACTTTTTGCATCTGTCATATGAAAATTTGACCATTTCTCCTTATATTGGTCAATCATCATTAGAATTTATTTGATGAAACTAATAAAAAAGTTAGTATAGTAAAATGATAGAATTAATCAAATACTTTAGTTTATTTTAATTACTACATAAATAATAAAAGGACATAACATTGTTTCGATAACAAATTAAATTCAAGACCAAAAATACAATTTAAATATGCGAGGAGAATTACCTAGAAAACTATTGATTACTCAAGATTACAGTAGATGGCTCTGAATTGCTCCTAAAAAAAATTAGAGAGGAAATAACATAATAATTTATTGGTAAAATTGTGATCACGGACACAATGTTGCACTGCCTTAGTATCAGATCTATAAAATTACAATGACTTTTAGTTTAAAACAGTTTTTTTTAAAACAAATTTAGGCTTTTAGTTTTCTGCTAGTTATATAAGTGCAATTGGTATAACATTACAACCAATCTTCTTACAAAGAAAGCCCCAATTCAAAAACTGGTTTAAAATATAGTAAAACAAAAACTAATCCTGGTATTATCAAAATTAAATTAGTTATTATAATTAATAATCAGCCTCAGGAAAAAAATTGCATTTAAGTAAAATATCTTTCGATTCTTCTTTGAAGTCCTAAGAAAATAGACTAAGTCATATTCTATGCCATTTCATCTATTATTACTATGCAATTACCAATATAATAAACAAGTATGAGTGATCTGCTTACTATCATATATCAATCAGTTTGGTGAAATTACTGGTCTTTTTTGTCAGCTTTATGACTAAGAAATATCATTGCATTTCTTCTCAAATATTTGAAATGTAAAGACAGAATAAATCAGTGAATGTGTCAAATTAAACGATTGCTTTTTATTTTCAGAAGGCTATGAAATCATGTACAAAGCATTAGTCGGTTATGTCTTAATCCCTGGAATAAGAATAACAAATTTAGTATGGAATATTATTTTCTTGAGGATACAAAGAATTCCATGACTCAGACTTCAATAAATGACAATCTGCAATGGAAAGAAGGTCCCATGTAGTCTTAAAAAATATATAAAGGAACTAAATTTTTTGTCTCTGTCATGGATAGTCTGAAGCTTTGATATGAATAATTGACAGGAATTATCAATGGACACCTAATGGACTAGTATGCAAACAGTAAAAAGTCCTAATAGATGGAAACACATCATTGCCAATACTACTAATCAAGGAAGTGAAAATAGAATTCTAGCTTATATAGATGGAGGCTATAATGTCTCTCTTAAAAATAAATGATGATCATACTTAATCTAAAGGACTGACAAAAGAAGGTGGCAATTAGGAGAAATTGATTAATAACATTTAATCTATATGATTTAAAGTGGAATTATTGGGAATAAGTATGGCAACCCCTGCAGAGAAATAGACAGAAATGAAATAATGTGGAGAACCAATTTTGCTGAATCTAATTGAAATTTCTGGATTTGAAAAGGGATGCAATCTTGTTTCAGCAAAGTATATTATATGTGGTGAATATTGAGAAATTCAGATTTGAAATTGCATTGATCTTTTTAGCTGGATAAGGGCCTCGAACATTAAAACCAGCTATCTTAAGTTTCATAGGTCAGAATTGGAATAAAAAGCAGACTTCCACCAGATTCAAGTTACCAAGTATGAAAGAAGCTGGGGATCAGAGGGTTGAAAAAATGGTACCTCATTTTTTCCTGACCAGATTACTAGGAGTATTGGATTCCTTGCCATAAACCTTGAGACCACCACAGATCTGAGGTTTTTTGGCAGACTCTTTTTTGATTTATACTGTTTTTGTGAGATGATTTCTTATGCATTGATCCCTGAGTAAACATCTGTGCAGAAATATTTAGGTGGTGTATCAAGATCTGGGCCTTTATTAGCTGTAGAGTCTGATTTCCTTTTTATTTTATTTATTATGCTGGAAGATTTAGGGTCAGATGAGCTTTTGCTAGACTGATCAAACCTTTGCTTATCTCCATTAATCCAAGAATCACACAGTGCCTCAATGATGCCTTGATTAGCTCTTTTGAACATTATTTTATTTTTTTAGTTATATTGTAGGAAAGTTCGGTGATTGTAGCATCTGACCTAGAAGATGTGCTGCTGCTTCTTGAAGAATGTGAGAAAGAATTAGTTATAGAAATTTTTATCATTATTAGTGGCACTATAGGTTCAAGAGATACAGGGTTGTTAATAACATATCTTGAAGTATCATTATTGTGGTAATTAAGGTCCTTGCTGACTGGGGTATTAAGTGGTTTGCAATTGTGCAACCTGTTTTTCTTCATGTTATAAATGTGACATAACCTGGAAGAGCAGTCTTTAATGAGATGTATCCACAGTTTACAGTAGAAACATTGTGGTGGAACACCCTGAAAGGATATAATTAGTGGCACAGTATCAGCAGAGTGCATAGTAGGGATGGATGTTGGACTAATCACTTTATTGAAAGTAATGGTAAAAGTTGCCATATTGGTCAGGACCTGTGTTTCAGCTCTTTTTTCCAAAAGATATCGAAAATATAGCTTGATAATATGTTGAAGATCAGCTTATTTAAGCTAAGGTAACAACTGTTATTAAAACAGGCAAAACTCTACATACACTGCTCTCAGATCCAAGACTCCTCACTGACAAAAGCTACAAGCTAGAAACTAGCCTGGAGATATTGGATGAGTAGGCATTAGATAGGGATATTATGCACATGCCTTCTGCTGCACTGAGTGGCACTACTCGATGGGGAGTTTTGCCTGTTTAATTATTGGTATATTTTATTTTACTATGTATGCATATTTGTGTGCTTATATTCATGCATTATATAAATAATTTATACATCTTTGTAAATTTGATTGTTTAAGTTTGCCAATATATGGAAATAATATTTTATATTTGTAACTAGTCAAAACCAGAAAGATGTATTTGTATTGTAGAGGACTTATCATACCTTTTATTTTTTATTATTTCTAATTAATAAATATATTAATCATTGTTTCAAGTTATTCTAATGAGATTATTCAATGCTAGAATAGATTAAATTTTATATATTTTTTCTCTTGTTCGCAGTCATAATTCTTAGAGTCCTAGCAATCCCAAGCTAGTTCATATAATGAGGGTATGTGCTTATACGTGTGTTGAACATTCAGAGGGTTCTCTATAGAATTATTTGCATAGCCCAAGGATAAAAAATCATCTTTATAGTCCAGCCATTTTACATTGTAGATTTTATAAGTAGTTTATTGATGACCAATTCACTAAAAGTACTAAATAGTCATGAGCATGTCATTGATATAATGATGCCAAAATTTTTGATATATTTTAATACATATGTGTGCATGCAGTTGAAATATATTGTTTTTAAAATATGCTCTGAGATTAGCTTAAGACTTATAATGTATATATTTTAAATTCAGTCACAAAGGATGATTGTTGATTATTGATTATGGCTGCTGGTGATGTATATTGTTACTTACAATGAGTTTAGATGCTAATTCTTTGGTAATTTTTATGGACAGTAAGTGGTGTGTTCATTACTTCTTATTTGTGGATGATAATTTCCATCACTTCCACTATACTTAACATTTATAGCATTGCAAAATATATATATATATATATATATATATATATATATATATATATATATATATATATATATATATATATATATATATATATATAACATTATGTAGGTTCATCTGTGTATGATTAATAATATTATGATACCAACCTTTCAGTTGGGTTGCACCACGTCAATTGGTAAGAATGTTATTATGAAAAACATTGTAGAGGCAGTATAAACACCGGTTTATATCAAAACCAAAGTCTCAATAAATAAAAAGCAAAAACAGAAAATTTTTACAAATATAAAGGTGGGAATGAAATGGATAATAGATGAAAAATCAGAAGCTATTCATATTAATGGGTTTTAAAAAGTTCAAAAGGAGAGAAAGTTTTTTTTAATACAATATGACTTTTTAGGATTTTAATGGTTTCATTGATCTTGCTTTGGTAAAAAATATCTCATCTGGATAGGATCATGGTATATAAGAAATCTATATTATGATCAGGAATCATAGCATGAAGTGAGAGTGCTGATGATGATAAATGCCACTCTCCTAGCACATATGTTATAATTAATCATATCTATTTAGAGACTCCACACAATTCATATGAAATTTTATAAATTCCATGGACTACAAATAGAACTGTGTTCTTAGACAGAATCTTATCGATCTAGAATAATAGAATAATAGATTTAAAGCTGGGCCAAATCTAAATACTGTATTTAAATAGTGTGATTTTTAGCTTGCAATGCCATATTTTTAACTGTTTCTTTAGTTACATCATAGCTGAAGTAGATATAAATAAATGCATGAAACTTCCCATATATTTTCAATATTTGCATCTATAAAGTCATTACTATCTGCTAATTACTATTGGGATACTTTCACCTAACACTTATACAGAGTATTATGTCTAACTCATAATTCATATATTTTAGAGTTCTAAACTAAAAGTGCTTTCACTTTTGGCTGACAGAGCATGCAAAGAACAATATTGATAACCACTAGTGTTGGCTTGTTTTTAGGAGCTGCAAGGTTGTAGCACCATCCCCCAGTGTAACATCAATGTTTTTTTTAATTATTATCATTCTTAAATTTATATATTGATTAAAATCCTATATGTGTTTTACACAAATGTACAAATAGAAAACAGACTTTGATTGTTGTATTGATGTTTTTTGTTAGGTATGTATTTTATCTTTGTCAGTTCAGGTCAGCACACAGTGCAGTCTGAAAGAGGCAAAAAAGTAACTGCAATCAACTTGTGATTTTTTTTATCTTCCTTAGATACACACTGTTTTTGCTGCAGTCTCTGTCAGTTGGCCAAAGGAAATTGCAATCCAAAGATCTATTCATCCTATTTTTTAATATAGATAAAGAAAGTATTCATAATTAGCTTGTGGTGATTTTACTCCTGTATATATACATTCTATTTTAGTTTGCTTTTAGTTGTCAGTATACACAAAGTTATTGCAGCCCAATAATACAACAGAACTTTCATAGTAAACAGTGTTCATAATCCTCTTGCACATGATTGTTTATTAATGTGTCTTGCACAAATGTTCAAACAAATACAGACTTCCATTATTATATTGACATCTTTTGTTTGGTATGTGTTCTGTCTTTGTCAGTTTAGGCCAGCAAGTATTGTAGCCCAAACACTGTCTAAGTAAAGAGGCAAAAAGTATCCACAATATACTCATAGTGGTTTTGTCTTGTGTAGGTATGTGCTCTTTTTGTTAATGCTCCCTGTCAGATGGGCAAAGAATACTTCAGCTCAAAGATCCACTTATCCCTATTTTTACTTTTATTAATGAAGCCCTACCACTACGAATTTTTATAGTCTACCACTAATAACTCAACACTATATACATATTATGGGTACTGTGGTATTAGAGCTGCGACATGAAAAATTATAATCGTTTAATCATTAAATTAATTGGGTTACTAAATCAAAAACATATTTTAAAATCTACATTTAAAAAAAATAATTTAACAAAAAAAATACGAAAAGCATTAATGTGAAGAATAGTTAAATTGCATGTTTAAATCAAATTGAGTGCGCGTTTGCACGTGCATATTCTGCATAATCTATTTTAATACATTGTACAGGCATTTATATATGTAATATATGTGGGATTCGAACTCAGACTTTCACACGACCTACAACTTTCAGTGCCATCTTATAGTGCTGATTCACCTGATCACACACATGTTGAAAATATAAACAATCACCAATATTCGTGTGCTAAACCAGCACTCATTAAAGTATGAAGATTGAGTATCTTAATATAAAGTTGAGTACTAATTGTATATATGTGTGGAGATGGTAATCTGAACCAACTGATGAGTGCTGGTTTAGCACGAAATACTTATATTGCTGATTATTTATCTTTTCAACATGTGTGTGATCAGGTGAGTCAGCAATATAAGATGGCACTGAGAGTTGAAGGTCGTGTAAAAGTCTGAGTTCGAATCCCGCATATATTACATATATAAATGCAGATGATTTTAAAATATGTTTTTGATTTAATAACCTAATAAATTTAATGATTAAACGATTATAATTCTTCATGCCACAGCTCTAATACCTCAGTACCATATATGTATTATAACTCTTTTAGATGTCTCTGGAGCTAATATCCGTTATATAAATATATACATATTATCTGTTGATTTTAACTAAGTCAAGGGTGATT
Organism: Epiperipatus broadwayi; assembly: GCA_028023455.1. Classification (NCBI taxonomy): domain Eukaryota; kingdom Metazoa; phylum Onychophora; class Udeonychophora; order Euonychophora; family Peripatidae; genus Epiperipatus; species Epiperipatus broadwayi. Next base: position 10,395,587 of record JAQFVV010000031.1, on the reverse strand, counting down.
GCTGATAAAATATTGCTTTTCTTTCATTAAAGTCATGAATCTTTGAATCTGTTAGCTATAACTTTTCTTTGTTTATAATCTTCATAACATCTTTGCTTTCCCATTCCATTCATACAGACTTAATCTTTGTACTTTCAACAACTACAGTTTAAAATTATCTGTACCAATAACAATCCTTTTCAATTTTTTATATTCATTTAATTCGTACTTATTTTTCTGATGACAATATTTATATTAGACTAATAATGTCATTAGTAAAAGTAATCAACTTTAAATTATAGAATTGACAAAATAGACATATAAATATGTTCACACACACGCACTTTATTATTTATGTGTGTGTTACCTGGAACACACATACTTTATTTATACTTTTATGGTTGTAATTGTAAAGACATATAAATATTACTAAAAGGAGGGTTGATAAATCTATTATCCGGCCCATGATCTGGAGAATAAATCCTGGTGAAACTGTTTAGAATGTTTTTAAATATTTTTTGCAGTTAACCATCCTATAACAACCCTATAATTTATTCTTCTGCTGAATAGTAAATAGTTTTCGTAAACATTGTTAGAGTCTTAAACGATGAAAAATTACAAGAACCCTTATCTTCCAGCAACGGTAATAATGTTTTCTATCAATCTTCTGCTAAATAAAGAGGTATGATCTACCATATGCTAATTGCAACTGTTTTGCTTTTCCTTATATATCTACATTTGTTATATCTTTTTTATTAATCAATTTTAAATTGGTAATTAATTTAACTAAAGTTTTAAAATTTACCTTTTTTTAAAGTTTTTATAAAAATATCAAATATTTTTTTTGTTTAAAACAAAAGTATGATTTCATAATAATTAGTGTATATAGATAAAAATATCCTCTTCTTTATCTATTTGCCTGTTTTCAATTAATTTTTATCATTGTTCTTTCTGTTAGCACCTGATATTTTTTCTGAATATCTAAACTATTTTTTTTAAATTTTTAATTTCCTTGTGACTGTTTTTGATATATAATTCCCCATTTATTTGATTAAGTTACTTGAAAAATAATTTCTTTTTTTTTCAAATTTAATTATAAAAACATTAGTTTATAAAGCAAGTGATTTCTATTAAAGTTAAATCATAAAACATGTTTCGGTTTAATGAAACCTAAATTTCATTGATTTTCTTGTCATTCGAAATGTCAAATATTTCGGAAATTATTATTGCATAAAACTATTTTTTGTTTGAAAATACAACTTTGAAAAATACTTCTTAAAATATGTGGTTATATATATATATTGTAAAATAGAAATGGTAACAAAGTATTTATTAATATAAGAAGCGATATTGTTAATCTAGCATGAGGTCAGATGCTCCAATTCTCAGAACACTGATAAACATTTGTATTATGTGAAGAGCTAGAACTGTGTGTTTAATTAATATTGAATAGTTTTTATCAATTTCAAGTTATGACTGCAAAAGTGTTGATATCAATAGTGTTCTAACCTTCCTCCCAAACATTGTTTTTTCAGCAACGCTCTCTTTGAGTAAGTATAAAATCGAAACTTCAAATAGCAGATTTTATATTTATTCACATAGGGCGTTGCTGAAAAAACATAATATTTGGAGGATGTTTAGAACATTTTGTGTTCGAATTGTCAGCTAGAAATCTGCAATGGGATATTTTCACATACATATAAAATATTGTGGGAAAAAACTACTCTTCACATATGAACTTATGCTCTACAAATAGACGCGCATACTCCGATCAACAAATATTTAATGTCGTAGTTGACAGGAGAGTCCATGTCTATTTTATAGCACATATGTGAAGAGCAATTTCCTTCCACAATATTTCTATGTATATATAAATCATTACATTGTCACTTATAACATATACATATATAGTCCTGCGTGTTTTTGATAATGTCATAGAAGTACTCTGATTGATTACAATTCATTCGCTTCACACTAAAAATTTTACAAACTTTGAACAATACTTATATAAGGCTAAAATCTCAGTACATGCGCCCCAAGCGCTTAACCCTAGCAAGAGAGACCTCTACAAATCATACCGCGAGATTCGGCTTTATATAGATTTGTTGAGGTCTCTCTTGCTAGTGTTAAGCGCTCAGGGCGCATGTGCTGAGGTTTTAGCCTTATATAAGTATTACGTGCTGACATCGCGCTTAATAAGAATTAATATTTAAAACTTTGAACAATATATATATAAAGTTAAAAGAATGACAGTAAATTATATGCATACTAATTGTTCGTTTCATTAATGGCTTTGATATTGAAATTTTATTGCATTAAATATCGTTTCATTATTTCTGAGTGCAACTGTTAATTACTATGTAATTAATTATGTGATAACCAATCATAGATGTGCTTCTACTTCTCATCGACATACAATGCAATGAGTTTACTCACTTTTTATGTCTGAGTTTAAGATCAAAATACACCATGATTGATATGAATAATTTTTTTTTATATAGCTGTACAGACAAAACTAAATTATGACTTTTATTCCCAGAAACTGTAAATTCTTCATTAAGACCACACTTGGCAGCTGAAGGCAGATGGAGCTAAGAATCAACTCAATGTGAACTTAGACTGCAGTTAATGACACCTATTCATTTAGATATCTGTAACTGTAAATTACTTTTTAGTAAATGAAGATTGCACGAATTAGATGAAGAAATTATCTAATATTAAATGGGAAATTTGTAAACTTTGGTGAGAGACAATTGTTTTGAAACTGGACATGTACTTAACTAAAAAGACACAAATATCGTAAGCACAAATATAATGGCATTCATTACAAAAAAAAAGTAAGGACCATCTGGACTTAAAATAATCACTCTTTAGAATTATTTTTGTAAGGAAGGTGTATTGTTTATAAATAATTCCATATTAAATTTACTATGAAGCTAATGATAGGAATAAATGTATTGTATTTGTGAGCATCAATCATGCATAAGATTATATCCAGGGTATATTAAAAACCAGGGATTTACTGAAGGGCAAGTGTGATTGATATTATAAACAAATTAATGTTATAAAATGTAATTGAAAGATTAATGTTTGAAAATTAATCAAAATAAATTTGGGACATTTTACAAGTAACTATGATTATTTCATATTTGTCTTCCAGCATGCAAACTAAAAATTAAAAGATAGTGAAGAAATGGCATATTAACACAATCATTACTATTAGTCAAATTATTTTTAAAATGTCATAAATTCTTATAATATAGTCTGTAATAGAAGCATGCTTAGGGTAAAAGAACATTATATCTTGTCTGATAATTTTGATACTTTGTAAATAAGTCTTTTTTTCACATGTTTTTGGTTATATGTTTATGAATGTATCCCTCCACAAAGGGTTAAAAGTGGATAGAAACTACTCCCTTCCTTGTGTGAGAGTGGTGTAATAAAAATTACATTACAGAAATATTATTCATTAAGTGAATAATCTATAGTCTAATGAATGATCAATAAAAAATATTGCTATACTTCCATCAAGCAATTTGTGTCAAAGTTGTGAGAATGATAAGTTCGATACTTATTAATTAAAATGTAGCAATTGGATATCTATATATACTGAACAATAATAAAGATATGTGTAAGAGACTGTGGTATGGGCCAACATGCATGGTAGTTCAATGCAAAATGTGCATATTGGGGCTCATACATCTTTTTCATATGTCTTTTATCATATGTTTATAATTAAACCTTTCCATAACGGATAGAAATCAATCCCTGCCTTACATGAGAGGGGTGTAATGAAAATTATATTACAGAAGTATTATTCATTAACTGAATAATCTCCTGTCTAATGAATGATTAATAAAAAATATTAAAAATTATTTTATTTGTTTAAATAATGTATATGTAATATTGTCTAGTCCAAATATTAATTTCATATCCATGTTATCAGGAGTAGCTCATATTCTACATGATTTAAACCAGATATTCAATTTGTGTTGTGTAATAGTCATTATCATCATCACATATTAAAAAATATTTGAATTTTATTAAAGTATATAAATAATGAATATGTACCTGCATATTTCTGATGTTTACTTTCAAATGATACCCAGATTAAAATAAATTTGGTAGTGTTCTGTTCTATCATGTCAGCCACTTGATTGTGCTATTTCTAGGTAAATTGCTAGAAATATGCCATTTCCATGACCACAGCCAAGCTGATAGCATTCTTTCTTTGATAAAACACAGAAAAAGTTCATTTACTCAGCTGCCTGCTACCACTGTGGTTTCTTTCTATGCTAAAAGCACAGAAAAATGTTCTTCATTGGCTGCCATGGTTGCTTGTGTTACACACTTTGTCATAATGCTGGGTTGTTTATTTTTGCTACAGTATTGAGTGAGGGTGTGTTGCTGCATTGAGTCTAAGTAATTGAACTTTTCAGGTTCAACATCTTTTTTTCATGTGAATTGACTTACTGGTACTTTGTAACTGTTTTAATCATGTTGTCACTGTTCCATTAGGACTGTAACTCTCAGAAATTGGATTTTAGGCTGCAGCACAGCCTTATTTTGAAGATCCCAATGAAAGTAACATATATGCAAGAAATTGTTCAAGACAAGTAAGATGGCTTCTTCGATAAAAATTGGCAATTGCCAGACATCATCAGAGTCAGCTTTCATTTTAAATTTTGTTATAATTATTAACTTTAGTGAGTAAATTCAAATCTAATTTTCTCTTTTCTCAAAATACAGCATCTGACTAATTACTGTAAGAAAGAGGGTAAAATTTAGTTTTATTTTTTATTAGAAAAGTACTGTAACTTTTCTTATCCACACATACACACATCCAAAGAAGCTAGTCTCTAATTAATTACTGTCCAAAAAAGTCTCCGATATTATTATTTGTTATTAAAAAGTAACATAACTTTTTATATACACACATACAAAAAAAATAATGCCACTCACTGATTAATTACTGTCCCAAATCAAAGTCATCTTTAATTTTAAACCAAAATTTGTTTGAATTTTTAAATTTTGTGGAAGTTGTAATATAATTTATCCAATAAAACCAGTCTCTGATTAATTACCATCCAAAATAGTCTCTAATATACTATTATTTGCTATTAGAAAGTAACGTAATTTTTTGTTGACACACACACATGAAAGCCAGTCTCTGATTAATTACTGTCCAAAAAAGTCCAAAAAGTCGGTTTACATTTTTATATTTTTTTTGAATTTTTTAATTTTGTACAAATTGTAATATAATTTACTTTTATTTCTTATTCCAAAAATAAAGTCAATAGTTCTATAGAATCACTGGCCTGGGAATGTTATCTCTATGTGTTTTTGCTTAGCATCAATGCCATCAAGTGGCTGACACAATAGAACAAAAAACTACTATAAATTTAAATTATATTAAACTTATATAAGCTGACCATTACAGTGTATATAAATTAATTCTAATATTTTCATTGATAAATAAATTCATTATATATATATATATATATATATATATATATATATATATATATATATATATATATGATGTGAAAATGTAATTTAACCCATATCTGTTGCATCTATTTATATTATTGTGTGAATGTTATAATCTACCAATAGATGATGTTATGGGGGAAGATATTTTTAATTGAAGAAAAATGGTTGCAGTAAATCCAAGTGCACTTCTCTCAGATCCAAGACCCCTCACTGATAAAAGCCACAATCTAGAAAGTAATGTGGCAATATTGGATGAGAAGGCACACCATAGAGATTAAAATGCTCAACTTGCTAGCATCTTTTTGATACCATAGTTTGCACTAAGTGGGAGTACTATATGAAGAAATTGGTTACTGTTTTTAAAAAAGATAGTGTACAAATATTTTATTAATTTAGTTGATAATGTATTGTAAAAACCATGTAAGTGTAATGTTAAATGTATTTACAGACTAAATTTCAATGCTCTTATTTTAATAGCTAATGATTGATTGCCCATGAAACATACATACTAAGGTAGGGGTTATAAAATGAATGTCAGGGAAATAGAAAAAAATCATTTAGACTATAATGTTTTTAGTGTAAGAAGAAGAAAGTTAGTGAAGAAGAATCTTTTATGAACTCAGAATAGTTTGATAAAAATACTTCTCAAGAAAGATTGAATGGGCATATTAAAATTACTAGTTAAAATGACTAGTCAGGCATTAATGGAAAAATAAGATTTATCTGTCTAATTATTGTTAAGATTATTTCAACTTTGTTTTATGTGTATATATATGGAAATATTTGTGTGGAGTTTTGTAATTGTTTTATTAGAAAGCTCTCTACATAGGATAGTATACAATCAAGATTAATCACATCAGGCTAAGAGTGAAAGTAAAATTGTCAGGCTATCTATAGTGATACTTCCATAGATATTTTTAATACAGCAAAACTACAAACATAACTATTGACTTATTAATTTAAAAAAAATCTGAAGAGGTTATTATGTTCAATAATCAGTAAAAATCAAAGTGTATTTAGTCCAATCTCTACATATTTGATGTTTTGATCCTTTGTTCTTGTATTTGCAAGATAAAAACATGACTTTTTGAATAGTTTATTAAATATTTCTGATTATTTTTACACAGTAATTATTTAAAAGCAAAAGAATACATACATACACTTTGATTTTATTTGTATATATTTTATTTTTAAAAATAAAAAATAATAAATTTGATCATAATGTTAATAAAAAAAAATCACAGCCAGTATAATGCAAATCTTATAGAATCGATGGCTGAGAGCTTACCAACATGGTGATAAGATCCTTTAAGACATTCTGAAAATTATAAAAGCAGTTTTAATATTTTATAACAAAATTTTACAGATTAATCGATGCTACAGATTTTTCATTCCCATTTTAAAAATAAATTTTAGTCAAGAAAGATTTCACACAGAAATGGAAAAGTCCTTTGTTCTCATTATGTATTTATTTATTTAATATTTACAAACTTTAAATGTGATTTTTAGCATGTTTTTTCATTTAATTAACTAAGATATTTACTAGTGCAGTTTCAAATTATAATTCTAACTAGATGGTAGTTAACTGCTATACATGTGCTGTACTGTTATATTAAACCAATGTTGTTTTGTTGAATATAAGGAAACTAATATACTTTCTTCCAATTGGAGATATTTCTGATTGGCCTATATAAGTGCATTTAAATAAAAAAATAAGATGGCGACTCTTTTCTTTTCAAAGTCTCTATCATGTGGCTTAGATTAAGAGATTCTTCATATTCAACAAAACATCATTGATTTAACATGACAGTACAGCACATGGGTAGTGTTTGATTGCTGACTGTTTAGAATGTTTTTCATATGTAAATTTAATTTTTTAAGAAATCAAGACCAATTTATTGAGTTTTAGTATAGAATAAAGATTCTATATTAAGAACAGAGGTTGAAAACGGACAAAAACTGCCACCAATACCAATAGTAAAACATGTCAACCTATTAGAAAATTAATCATGATCAGTGTGTACTAGAACAAGTTAGAAGTAGAAATAAATGATTTTAAATATTTAGATGAAAATTGCATATAATAGTTCTTATTGATCATTATTCACAATAGTTTATTATTATTTTTGGGGGGGGGGGATTTTAAATCCAAGTCTTCGATAGAAGATATTAATTTAGGTTTTTCTTTTCTAACAAAATGAATATTAATTAGATTATCAAATAATATGTTTTCAAATATTTATTTAATAACAACATTGATATATTATAAAATAAAAGAGAAAATGTATATTTTTAATTGAATTTGATCAATATATGCATGCACATACACAATCGCAAACACACGTATATATATATAGCCCCAGTGCTTGATACTGTTACCTAGTACCTAATATTGAGTAAAAAAAAAAAATTAATTAATTGATAGAAATTAAAATGACCGCATTTATTATTGAATTTATGGATATGTAAGAATGTATTAAATAAAATTTTAAAAAATAATACATTTTGCCAAAAAACTAATTTATTTATCAAAACAATGCCAATTATGCAAATCATTAAGAATTAACTACATTTATTTTTAAATTTATAATGTTTTCATTTATTTTTGAATTTATAGTTTTTTTAATTTATTTTTGAATTTTCAATTAAAAGTATATATTAAATAAAATGAAGAAATTGAAATATTTTACAACAAAAATATGTTTTAAATAAAGGAAAGTGAAAAATACTCCATATCATCATAATCATCACCATTGTCAATCATTATCAATCCACTGCAGAATGTTTTTTCTCCAAGTTCAATCCATCTTCTCTGATCTCTAGCCTCTCTTCTCCAAATCACCCCTGCATGCTTTCTTATTTCATTCATCCATCTCCCATATGGTCTCTTTCTGGATCTTTTACAATCTCTTGGAATCCAGTTTAAGATTTCAATTGTCCATCTATTATTATCTCTTTTAGCTATATGTCCAGCACAATTCCTCTCAAATCTTTTAATTCTTTCAATGATGTATGTTCCATATACATGTGCATAAAATAAAAATAAACAACATTTAATACATCTTTGTATCTAGAAATTTAAGAATAAATCCAGATACTTGCTATGAATTTGCATTTCTGTCACATTTTATTTGTCATATACTGTATACTGTAACTAATACAATTAAAACTTATTACATTAATAGGATAAAATTTTTTTTTTTACATAGAAATAAAATTATATATTATCCAGAGTAAGATATAGAGTAAGATACAAGATAAAAGAAATTTCCTTCTGGATTTGTTACAATATAAGACTTTTTAACAATAAGAAAATACATTGATAGAATCATTAATATCTCAAAGTTGATTTTCCTCTGCTACATATAAAGTTTAAGTTAAATATTAATAAATCAATTCTCAATACCTATATATTTTAACAAGGCTAACAAGTAACTTATAGATTCTTATGTTGCATTAATTAAAGTGAACAATTATCTCGTGATTTTAATAACATTATCATTAACCTCAAAAATTATTAAAAATGATTTTTTATTATTGATATGGCCAAATAGCAAAGGGATTTTATTGTATCTGCTCAAAATGTTATGATAGAAATGGTGCAAGTAATAAAATGAATATTTTTTTAAAGCAATATATAATAAATTATAGGATTACGTAACCCCGCTTTATTTAGTTACAACATATAATTAATGAATCTTAACTAATTAAGAAAAAAAGAATTGGATAATTAACAAATATAAAAAATAATTTTATTAATGATAAAATGACATAAACATTTTAAAAAAATATAAGTGAAATAATAGTGATAATAAGTTCACTAAAAGATGATAAATAATAATGCAATTATATATTTAACTAGTACTGACTACTTTAGTAATAACTATCTCTGTGATATATAGGAACTTGATGCTATGACAAGAACATTCCATCGGAGAAGGTTGGGTCATATTTAACTTAAAGACTTAATTATTAACAATAAGAAAAATATGAGGTTTTATTGTATTCTTAATTAAAGTAATAGTAACCTTTTCTTATAGGTATCAGGCTCATAAATTAAGTTCTTTTCTAAAAGAACAGAGTATTAACCCACATATATCTTATTCTTATAAAAATATGATGTAAACTTGACTTGATTTTCCCAAGTGCTGGTGGCATTACCAAGTATGCTTATCAAGCTTTTATTGTGATTAAAATTATAATAAGGTGTTGTTAGAATCTTGCCTTAACTAAACAATAATATTTATATGGTTATCAATGCCACAAGTATAATCAAACATCATATATATTTGATTTTTATAGACTTGTATAAATACCTTTTTACATATAAAAAATAAGAAAGGTAATCTTAATAAGGATTCAAACATATAGCCTAGATATCTTTATTATCTAAAAACATGAGATTACATCAAAAGATAAATAAAACACATAAAATATCAAATATTATTTTGGTCATAAATGATTTTTAATTAACTTCATTTAAAATTTAGTCATAACTGATCTCCAAAGTACAAATACTAACCCCATTTATACTAAAATACATTCATAAATGTAATATGCTATTTGTATTTTCTTTATCATACACTTCTTTTTTGAGAATTTTTATAGGACAATAAATGTTTAAATATTATAAAATTAAACAAATTCAATAACTATATTATATTTTTAAAATTATAATTCTTAGTCTTTAAAAGCATTCAAAAAATAATTATCCAGGTGCAATCCTTTATGTATTCACAATTTTTAAAATTATTGGCCTTTGAAGATTAAAGCATCTTAATGGATAAGTTTAGTAACATTTAATCCTTATAGAAAATGTTTAAGAATGAAGTCTGAGTTTATAAGTACAAGTTTACAAATGATCAGTTCCCAAACCATATTTGTTGAGCTTATACTTATTTGTTTTATATTTCATAGACAGTAAATGCAACAATTAATCTTTTGTGGCATAGTTTTCATTGATTTTACAATCCCTAAGTATATTTCTGAAGATGAAATATTGATGAATATAAATCTGTGATTGTTGTAGTATTAAGTAATATTTTATCCACTGGAAGCATTACTTTTAAACTAATATCCAAAACTTTAAATAGTTTTTTGATAAATATAATCCTAAAGCAATTAATTAATCTATTAATTCACATTAGTTTTATAATACTCATCTAAAGCTTTATTTTGATATATCAAATATAAATTCAGACAAGTAATTTCTTTGAAGAAGATATGAATAAATAAGGCAGTTCATATAAAATATAGCATTCTATGAAACACTCTTAAAAGTTTTCATAGATAAAGTTCAATTATTTGGCTTCCATTTTTTTAAATTCATTATTAAATGATATACATTATTAGACATTTAGTTTCTCCATTCAGGACAATGTAGAGGAACATTTGCCATTAAAGAGACAAATATTTAGTTGGTTGTCTACTTGGACATCATTTTAATGCAGGATACCAAAATGACTAATTTTGAATTTAAATTCTATGCACTCCTTCTGACATAATTTAGTAAAAGACTAAACATTTTTAACACATAGATGTATTATGTTTCTGCCACATGATTAATGAGATCATAAATTTTATCCAAAATCCTTCATTTTTGGGGATTTGTATGGGAAATTTGTCACTGTTGCTTAAAAATAGTGGGAAACAGATAATATTTTGGAAATTTTCTAAATCTATATCATTAAAATTTGTGATGATTTTATTTTTTTAAAAATTTAGAAAAATATTCTTTCAAAATATTAAATGCCAGATTAAAATAATTAACAATTAAAACAAATACATGTTATTACACTATTAAAACATTAAATTAAATATTTTTTTTATTTTCATTTTATTTTGTTTTCTTTAAAGTTCACATCTTACTCAATAATAAATTTAATTATTATTACTCTAATAATAAATTATTAAAACGTTTTATAGTTATACTTTTTAATTTTAAATACCTTCAACCAATAAACATTTGTGCATATTCACATGTATTTGAATATTATGCTGGAAACTTTATATTTTTATTAAGTACATTTTAAATTGTCATATTTTCATTTACCATTTACTCTAGATAAATACATTGCATATAATATATATATATATATATATATATATATATATATGTGTGTGTGTGTGTGTGTGTGTGTATGAAAGATAGTGACCTGGCCAATTGATGAATGCTGGTTTAGCATGAAATACATCTTGGGGTTATTTGTCTTTTATTATATCTTTATTTATATGAATTTGAAAAGAATTGGGAAAGTGTGGAGGTGTTTATCTATAAAAATTTTAAATTGTATAACTAAAATAAAAAAGTTACTACTAAACCCAATAATATTTTTAAATATTTTATTCCTGCTGTAGTTAATGTTGTATCTTTTTATTCTGCATATTATTTTTTTAAACTTAACTTTACATATGTGTGTATCTTTTTCAACAAAAGTTTAATCATAATAAAGCAAAATTTGGTTCATACAACTTTTTAAGTGGCTGTGTATTTATAAAACCTGCATGGGAAGACATCTTGGATAATTTTAATAATTTGCTTCACTAAGTAAAAGAATCAATAATATTAATATTACTTTCAATCATTTTATTTGCAACAATAATAACAGTAATAATTAATGATATTTGCTTTATGGATAAGTCAATAAATTTTATTAGAATTTAGAGTTGGGGACTATTAATTTTGTGATTAAAATATTCTTACAATATATATGATTAATAACTGATGTCATTTTGATAAATTATTTTTATTGCAAAAATTATTATTCTCTTCATTTAATATATTCTTATACCTGCTAAATTCAAGAATTTATCGATTACAATTTTTAGGTCATTATAAGCATTACGCAAATCAATATAACTTGTACATCAAATAGATATATCTATATGGCTATTTTTTTCTACATATTAATAGAGAAAAGTTTAATTATTAATATTGTAATAAAAAAATATTTTTCTAATTAAAAGTAATTTAATTTTCTAAAAAGTAAGTTCAAAGTAATTTATAGAGATAATTTATTTTGATATAAGGTAAATTAATTTTTAAACATATGGCTATAGTTCCATTGAAAGTACCTAGCAATTCATTTAAAAATTTTTTTTTAAATATTCTGAGTGGTATTTTCTCTTTCTCTCTCTCTCTCCCCTCCTCTCCAAATATATATATATATATATATATAAACATTAGAAACCAGTAACCACCATTTAGCTTTAAGCATTATTTCACTTATATATATATATATATATATATATATAATATATATATATGATATATTTATAAAATAAAATTGATAAGAATAACTACTTCAGCAGTTATTATTCTTTTTAATGTGATAGTAGACAATACTAGATAACTCAGGAAAACATGGTCCATTGCCAGGTACTTAAGAGCAACTGCTTTCAACTCTACTTATGTACTATCTTTAATCCACATCTCTAGAAAAACAATATATCCTCTCCTCCCCTATTTAATGACAAACTTACTCTAAATGAAATGACAAAAACACAATGGATTTTCTTTCACACAATTCTTTAGTATCAAAAATACTCTCCAAACATTTTACATTTCATCACCTTCATTAATGTTAATAGTTTTGGAAATATCATGAAGATTACCAAAATCACACTTTTCTTTATTTTTGCCATAATATCCTATAAATACAATTTATCCAAACCGCTTCAAACACTTTTTAGCAAAACTCTTTATTTGTACATATATATACACCTATGTTTCAACTGACCTGCAGTCTTCTTCAGAGGGAGTTTATTTTGATCTTCTAAATAAAAAAAACTTCCTCTGAAGAAGACTGCAGGTCAGTCAAAACATAGGTTCATATATATATATGTACAAATAAAGAGTTTTTCTAAAAAGTATTTGAAGTGGTTTGGATAAATTGTAATATCATGAAGACATATTCCACTGCTCAAAACTAAATTATATCTCTTGAATGAATGCTCTAGTGATAATTCTCTCCCTTAAAATATTATTTCTTTGCTCACTTGGTATTTACAATAACTATTTTTCATTCCACATAAATGTTAACAAATCTACTTGGAACATAACTATAATTAACATTGTTTTTTTTGCTATCCACAAATTCTAAAGTTTTTTAATGTATCTTTTACAATTCCAGTAGAATCATTATTAAAATCAAGTTTCTGCTTTTATAATGAAAAACATCAATGCACTGTCCAAAACATCAACCAATATCCTAATTTTTCATACAATCACATACTCAACTTTACATTGGAAAAGCATATGATGTGGGAACCAAAAAATATGTTAAATAAAATACATTCTTGTCTATTATTTAGCAGCAAGTACATTATAAGGAAGTTCAGATATTAGTATTTAACACTCACATATATAGTTCAATGCTAAAACTCTTACCACTAATTATTTTCTTAAGCATTCACTTTAGAAATATAGATCATTCACATATCATGTGTCAAAGAGTTAAAAACATTCACAAAATATTTCCTATTGTAATATCCCTTTCTCCACAGCATACTACACTTTATCACTGACATTATGTGCTCACATATTCAAATACCCACTATCTTAAATGATAGTGTTTGCAGATGCTTTTTCCCTCCAGAATATAAAATTTGTTAATTTTATCCTTTTCACATTCTTGTTCATAAGTCACCATCTAATCTTTAATTTTCTAATATAAAATCATTTCCCCTTAAATAAATTAGACAAAACTGAAAATAAAGATCAAAAATTTCCAAGCAAATATTTTTGCAATTATTGTTTCATTTATAAAACCACAATGATTTGGATTTTCTTTAACACTTTACTCATTAATATATTCTATAAAAATTTATTATTCTTATAAATATAACCAATTACTTAGAATCTAAGAGGCAAAACTCTCCATATAATAGTGCCACTCATTTCAAGTCAGAGTATTTAATGGATGCAGAAATGTTTGTGCATAAAATCCGTATCTAATGCTTTACTCATCCAATATCCTCAGACTAGTTTCTAATTTGTTGTTTTCATCAGTGAGGAGCCTTGGATCTGAGAGCAGAACATTGCATCTAGATCTTAGGGTCTAATGCAACCCTCCAGTTTCTCACTTTTTTTAGCTAACTATGAAGCTTTGAGTCCAAAATGAAAACATAATAATGTTTTCAAGACAAACTTATTAGCTTATATAGTTTTATAGATCTGAACTCAGTTCAGCATTCATACTTTTTGATGTCTTTGGTTCTTTAATAAACACAGTCACTATAATCCTATTTGGCAGGATTGGTATTAAACAATAATCACTGTTTTTTATACTTACACAAGCTGTTTTTTTCATATAGGCAAAATTCTCCATACAGTAGCACCACTCAGTGCAAGCCTGAGTAATTGTGTTTTTATTTTAGACTTAAAGCTTTATGGTTAGCTAAAAAGTAAAAGGTGTCTGCTGGAGGGTTGCATTAAATCCTAAGATCTAAATGCAGTGCACTCAGATCCAAATCTCCTCACTAATGAAAGCCATGCTCTAGAAACTAGTCTGGGGATATCAGATGAGTAGGCACTAGATAGGTATTTTATACACAAACCTTCCTATATCCATTGATTACTCTGGCTTGCACTGAGTGGTGCTGCTGTACGGAGAGTTTTGCCTGTATGAAAAACAGTTTGTGTAAGCATAAAGAATGGTGATCATGTGACATTATTTAGAATACCAAATAAGTACATCATTGCTCTTGTATTACAAGTTTGTTTGTTTTTTTAGCTATTTTTGCTAAATCTTTGACACTATATATATAAACAGTTTTGTATTATAATTTCTTTCCACTTCTTATCCTATACTTCACTGATTTACATATATAAATAAAATACCATATACACCTTATATAAACACTTTTCAATGCAATTTAATATAATAGCATTTATTTCTCTTTGCTTATAGTTTCAACTGACCAGCAGTTTTCATTAGAGTTTATAGTGTTTGTATTGTTTATAAGTATGTATGCATAGATAAGTTATTTATTGTATGATTATATATATTTGAATATTGTAACTCTGTTGATGACTGCTGGACAGTTGAAACTATAAGCAAGGAGAAATAAATTCTATTAAATTACATTAAAAAGTTTTGCATTCAAATTTTGCTATTATCGTGTACTATGTCTTATTATAGATCTCTTAATGAATATAATAAGACTGTAAATCATTTGAGCAAATCAAATTTAATTTAAAATAAGTAAATAAAAATATTTTAAAGTAATTATTGTGTATGTATGGGGGTTTCAAATACTATTTTTTTACAAATATTGTATCATGTTTTAGTAAGCACTCTATGCCATTTTTTACACTAGGAGAAGTCACATGATCACTGCTGACACAACCAAGCGATAACCTTCAACGTTACATTCATTGTGCCTTTAGAAGTACACCTGGGTTTCTTTCTACGTGGACTTATTTAACACGATTTTGAAGTTACATTCATGTTTCACCGGAAGTCGAACTAAAATAATGCGCTATTACTTTAAATAATAAATTTTGTGCACTTACGTTATATTGAAAGTAATAGCACATTATTGGAATTCGACTTTCATCTTAGTAATTCCAATATTTTCAGTGCTTTATAATAGTAAGATTTTATGCAATAATGAAATTAAAATCATGATTTTTACATTTTATGTATACACACATTAAATTTTACAAGATTATATTGTAAATTTGTTCAAACATTGTGCATGTTAATTTTGCATTTTAAATCACATTCTGTTTTTGCTTTCTAGAAAAAAACGTAATCAATTACAGTATTAATCATTTAGTGCCCACAAGTTTATTTTTAAAAGGTGAGTAATAGCGGTGGGCACAATTAATTATAGCAGTGGGCACAATTAAATTTGACAATTAAAAATTAAAATCTGATTTTTAATTGTAATTAACAATTTAAAAATTACTTGGTGACTTGAAATTAATGTGATGTGAAATTTGATTTTTAAACGGAATTGAAAATTAAAAAATTAAAAACAAAAATAAGAATTTAATTTTTAATTGTTAGTTTCATAAACAATAAAGAAAATCATCGTCTCAAAGATTAATTACTAATTACATTGTCACCAGAAAACCATTGACACAACAACATGAGTGTGAAGTTGGCGCTAGTTGTATTTCCTCAGTTTGCAAACGAACATGTTTTTCGCAAATAGTGATAATAATTAAAATGTGTATAAAAAATGTAAATTACTGTACTATAAATTATGCATAAAAATATATTATTTTGATTAAAATTAAATATTATAGTTAAAAAAAGTTTGTCTTGTATCAATTTTTTTCAAATTTGAAATTTTTTATTAGTCATATTTTATTTCCTTACTTTTTTTTTTTTTGCGGGAATTTTAAAGTAATTTTACGTTGGTGCTTTGCTTTTACGCGAATTTTGAAAAATCACAGACCGCATCCCCCCTTTTTCAATGTAAGTTACGTCTATTTTTGTGCGATTTCGTTTGCGCATGTTTTCTGAGGAATCTATCTATCGCGTAAAATGAGACCCAGGTGTACTCTAAATATTAAGAAATGACCTTTGATCTATAAAACCATTACAAACTGTTGACAATATTTTATCCCCAAAATCAATTACAAATACTGTCAATGTACAACAGCAAAATAAATTAGTAGACCAAAACATTGTTTAAATACAACGTGATCAACTGCTATATTGATGAATTTTATTGGGAGATTATATATATGTATATACATACAAAAAATAATTCAACGGAGAGACACTCTTAGACAAGATGTTTAATGTATTTGAAGAAGTAAAAGTTTGTGATGAAAAATATAATATACACATAAAAATTGGCATATAAACAGACTAAAAGTTCATTATGAAATAAATGTACTATGTTTACGCCAATTTGTTAAACAAACAAAATAATGAAACGATATTCTATTTATTGGAGAAACTTTTAATTCAAGAATTGGCTTATATAATCATTGCAAAACTCATCTCTAATTAATTTTTGGCCATATTAATTTATATGGTTACTATAGATGAATTGATTTAATTTTTATTTTGTCAACTTTTTTAGACTTTCTGTCTTAGAATATTTTTTATTTTTGGGACAAAACTTTACAATTTTTTGTGCGAGACTATTATTCTTGAAGATAATTATGATACGAACTTAAAATAATTTTAATCGTTTTTTATCTGTCTGTTAGCTTTAGAATATGAAGAAATGCATTGATTAAGTATTCACATCTAAACTAAAGATAAAATTCTCCTGCGTGAGTTTCAAATACCCTCAAGAATAACTCAATAGTGTTATGGGAACTTTACATATCTTTTTTTAATAAAAAACATTATTTAAATCATATTTGCAAAATATTACAATACTTTTTCATTGACAATATTTTATTAATACTATGTGAGACTCATTGTTATTATTTTTCTAAATGCAGGGCCTTCTTATTGCAGCCATCCAAATCTGTACTCAGAAATCTTTTAATAATCGCATCTAGACTACATCCTAATTGATGACTCACATTTTAAAAATAAAATTTCCTAAATCTACTCCATTTTACTGATTATTGAACTCCCAAAAGCATTTTTTAGAATAATATCATTTTTCATATCTCCCAGAAATTTTATTTTTCTCTATCTTTCCATGCTGAAAACTTTTTTTTTTGTATACATATTTTTCTTAACATCTGATTATTAGCCTTCATATCTATTTGATATGTTCTAATTAACCTGGCATTAAAGCCACATTTCAGTCATTTAAAATCATTCTTTTCTGATTTTCCAAATACTAAGTTACACGCTAGGTGTCAGTATACTTTTAACAAAGTTCCTAATAAATTTGATCCTATTTTTGATATCAATATTTTTATTTAAGAGTAAGGTTTTTATTTCGAAAAATTTATTTTACCATCATTATTTTTTAATATTATTATAGATTTAAAAAAAATTAAACGACCATTTTATATACTAGATATGTTACAGTTAAACAATTATAAATGGGCTAATAAAGAAAATATACTCTGCTAAGTAAAAGATGCATTGACAACACAATTTTCTAAATTTTTAATTTGTCCACTTACCTTAATTGTCACTATGCGATTTACAGAAAACTGATATTATATCTCTGAAGCATGCATTGAATTTAATTTGTAAATGTTTTTTTTATATCTTGTGAGAACAATACAACATTGTTAGAATTAAATAACTCCATGATAATTGAAGTAATTATCTTTCATTTCTTTTGAAAATTGGAGCATTATAAGTTTGTCATATATATATACACCTGGGTCTCATTTTACATGATAGATAGGTTCCTCAGAAAGCATGTGCAAATGAAATTGCACAAAAATAGATGTAACTTACCTTGAAAAGGGAGGATACAGACTGTGATTTTTCAAAAATCGCATAAGAGCAAAGCACCAACATAAAATTATTTTAAAATTCATGCAAAAAAAATAAGGAAATAAAATATGACTAATAAAAAATTTCAAATTTGAAAAAAATTAATACAAGACAAAATTTTTAAACTATTTTTTAACTATAATATTTAATTTTATTCAAAATAATATATTTTTATGCATAATTTACAGTACAGTAATTTACATTTTTTTATACACGTTTTAATTATTATGATTTTCTGGTGACAATGTAATTCGTAATTAATCTTTGAGATGATGATTTTATTAATTGTTTACGAAGCTCGCAATATCGAGACATACAACCATTTAGCTCTCATTGGAATTTAAGAGCACGTTAATGATTAGTGTCATTAATAAAAAAATAATAATTGATTACGTTCTTTTTTAAAAAGCAAAAACAGAATGTGATTTAAAATGCAAAATTAACATGCACAATGTTTGAACAAATTTACATTATAATCTTGTAAAATTTAATATGTGTATAGATAAAATGTGGAAATCATGATTTTGATTTCATTACTGCATAAAATCTTACTATTATAAAGCACTGAAAATATTGAAATTACTAAGATGAAAGTCGAATTCCAATAATGTGCTATTACTTTCAATATAACGTAAGTGCGCAAAATTTATTATTTAAAGTAATAGCGCATTATCGGAAATCGACTTCTGGTGAAACACGAATCACGTAACTTCAAAATTGTGTTAAATAAGTCCATGTAAAAAGAGACCCAGGTGTGTATATATATATATATTACAAACTAACAGTCGACCAGCTTTTAACAGTCAATCGGTTTCCACAATCATCACATTTAAAAGATAGACAATATATTTTTTTTCATGTTATAGACCATGCTTTATAGGTTCTAGATACATCAATTAACATTAATCAATATCAAGTAATTTGGTCTATAAGAACACAATTATGTCTTTCCAAAAGTTTCAATCTGGTCTCAGTTAGAGAAAAGAGATAAAAAGAAACTGCAAATATCAGAAAATCAAACAATTATACTTAGGGGAAAAATGAAAATAAGTAATAGAACAGAACATATTACAATAAAACTGGATTAATATGTTTATCCCACAAAGATAACTGAGATGTCAAACTTGATGATGACAATAATGTCATATTCCATTCTTTGTAGAAACTATTGTTCTAAACTGACTCTTTTTCTGATTAAGATTTGCATTTTTATGTTTATTTGAAAAGGTTATATTTTACTATTTAACTGGGTTTAATATTCATTTCTGGATTAAGAATGATATGATAATTTCTAGCTTAATATATCATAATGGTCACATAATTCCTCTTTGATCATGGATAAAGAATTTATATCAGTATATTTGTACAAAAGATGGGATGATTGTGTTAAGAGGATTATTGAGTGTTATAGTAATAAGGAATGGGATAAAAGAATAAATTTATTAATAAAGACTAGGAAGTTAGAGAGATGGAGAAATAGTATGGAGAGTAAAAAGAGTTTAAATATATATAGAAATAAACAGAATATTAGGTGTGAGTTAATTTATGATAATAGTAAGGAAAGTAGTTTATTGTTTAAGGCTCGAACGGGATCTTTAGCTACAAAAGAATATACATGTAAATGGAAAAATATGGGTGATTTATTTTGTAAATTATGTAAGGAAGGAATTGAAAATATTAGGCATTTGTTAATTGAATGTAAATGTTTGAAAACAGAAAGGGTACATATAATGAAGTTGTGGAAAAATAAATATGAAAAGAGTGATTATACAGAAAGTGAATTATTGGTTTTTATGCTGGGTTTGGGAAAAGATAAGGGGGATTTAGATATAAAGGTTATAGAGTTGACAAAAATTATGTTGTGGAAATGGGATAGAGCAGATTATGGGTAAATTTAGAGTGGGGAATGTAAAAGAAAGTGGCTAACAGGTTTATCTGGGCATAATTGCTGAGATATTCTTGACTTCGTTTAAGGAGAAGCCATAATACATCACATCACATCACATCAAGGGTTTTAGATTGCTTAGAAAAAGTACAAAGGAAAGTAGGAAGACATGCATTAGATGCTGAGGTGTGGACAGCAAAGGAGGCAATTCAAGGGGAAATGGGATGGTCAAGTTTTTATATGAGGGATGCAAAAAGCAAATTTGGTAGATTGCAGTTTATGGATCATAAAAGAATAGCCAAAATAGTATTTAATTGGGTTACAAGTAAAGGGCAGGCAACAAGATGGGTGAGAAAGGTAATGCAGTATGCAGAAGATTTGGATAAAAAATTTATGTCAGTATACTTGTACAAAAGGTGGGATGATTGTGTTAGGAGGATTGTTGAGTGTTATAATGTTAAGGATTGGGATAGAAGAATAGATGCATTAATAAAGAATAGGGAGTTGGAGAGATGGAGAACTAGTATGGAGAGTTAAATGAGTTTAAATATATATAGAAGTAAACAGAACATTGGGTGTGAGTTAATTTATGATAATAGTAAAAAAAGTAGTTTATTGTTTAAGGCTCAAACGTGATCTTTAACAACAAGGGAATATACACGTAAATGGAAAAATATGGGTGATTTAGTCTGCAAGTTGTGTAAGGAAGTCAGAGAAAATATTAGACATCTGTTACTTCAATGTAAATGCTTGGAAGCAGAAAGGGTACAAATAATGAAGTTATGGAAGATTAAATACGAACAAAGTGATTATGCAGAAAGTGAGTTATTGGTTTTTATGCTAGGTTTGGGAAAAGATAAGGGGGATTTAGATATGAAGGCTATGGAGTTGACAAAGATTATGTTGTGGAAATGGGATGGAGCAGATTATGTGAAAACTTAGGGTGGACAATGGAAAAGGAAGGTAAAGTGGCTAACAGGTTTCTCTGAGCATAGCTGCTGAGAGATTCCTGACTCCATTTAAGGAGAAGTCACAGTGCATCATATCACATCACAAAAAGTATATTTGTACAAAAGATGGGATGATTGTGTTAAGAGAATTGTTGAGTGTTATAGTAGTAAGGAATGGGATAAAAGGATAAATTTATTAATAAAGAATAGGGAGTTAGAGAGAAAGAGAAATAGTATGGAGAGTAAAAAGAGTTTAAATATATATAGAAATAAACAGAATATTAGGTGTGAGTTAATATATAATAATAGTAAGGAAAGTAGTTTATTGTTTAAGGCTCAAACAGGATTTTTAGCTACAAGAGAATATATATGTAAATGAAAAAATATGGGTGATTTATTTTGTAAATTATGTAATGAAGGAATAGAAAATATTAGGCATTTTTTAATTGAATGTAAATGCTTGGAAACAGAAAGGGTATGTATAATGAAGCTATAGAAGAATAAATATAAAAAAAGTGATTATACAGAAAGTGAATTATTGGTTTTTATGCTGGATTTGAGAAAAGATAAGGGGGATTTAGATATAAAGGTTATAGAGTTGACAAAGATTATGTTGTGGAAATGGGATAGAGCAGATTATGGGAAAATGTAGAGTGGGGAATGAAAAATAAAATGGCTAACAGGTTTATCTGGGCATAATTGCTGAGATATTCTTGACATTGTTTAAGGAGAAGCCACAATACATTACATCACATCACATCACATGGAAAATTTGTTTACCATGATCAAAAAGTAAATGGTGATAATGGTCTGCACTGACTAGACTCAGGGAGAAAGCAAGAGGTAATAAATATTATTCAGACAATTGAGAAATAAAAACACTAAGACGAACATCAGAAAAATTAAATTTAAATGGTTTTTTAATTTTATTAAAAGTAATATAAAATTTTAAAGTAGAGATTTGCACACAATAAATGCGGTTATATCAGGTGTGTACTAACAAAAACTAAACATCAATGCTCTGGCAGATAAGTTTAAAGCAAAAAATAAAAGATCAAATAAATCTAGCAAATAAAATACTAAAGTTTGACCTAGATTTTTATAAGCATATTTATCAGAGAATACAAATGAGTTGAAAATATTAAAACATTAAATGTTTTAGCAGAAAGAAACATTCTATCACCTACACTTTTAAAGGGGATTAATAGTATCTTCCTGCTGGTAATTTATAAAATAATTCTAGTTTTCTAATTCAGATATATAAAAAAAAATATGGTCTTTTAGGAAATCAATGAAACAGTGCTGGCGAGTATTTCTAGATACGGAATAAGACATCAAGACCAGAACATCATTTTGTCAGCAGGACAGTCCATGATTACCACTTTTAAAAGAATTTATAGTTGATTTCACATACAAGACCTTAAAACTTGAAAAATTATTATGGTCTTACATAATCTAGAAAAGAAGACATGAAATCTCCAACTACAAAAAAAACTAGAATAACAAACACAATAAACCGCCAGCCAAAAAATTTGTGGTTTGCAAAAAGTGCAAACACAGTAATTTAAATTAGTTATTAGACCACAAAATAAAGAGGTGAGCAAATTAAAATTACAAAAAAATGCTAAAGCATTTAGCACTAGTTAATAAAATAAAGGGAGACATATTAAGAATATAAACAATAGTCTCACAATACATTCTCCAATAAACAAACTTGGAATCTTAAAATTAATATTTCAAAACACACTAGAAATACAAAGAAAAGCAAATATATATAAAAAATTATGAGATTAAATAACTAGTAAAACATTATGAATCACACTTATTTTAGATTGAGTGGAAATTTAATTAAAAGAAATTTATTTACCCTGGAGAGAACAAGAAATAATTCTACCTTATGGTAAAGCAGAGTTCATGTCATTTTTCAAGCAGTGCGCACTTTCATTTTAATTTCCAATTTTCAGGTATCACATTTCTTCATGACACAAGTGTAGAGGCATATTTTGGGATCCTTTTTACTTCAGACTTTCATGGCATGATGTAAGAACAGCTGGGAATCAGGAGTCCAGCAAGGCATATTGTAGATTAGCATACATATAGCAGTGAATTTTAACATCTTCTGATAGCAATATTTTAAAAAGAAATTAAATGTCCGAACTGCTAACACAGTACGAATCTCAGTAGGATAATATAAAGTGAATAGCAATCACTTTGAATAGCTTGTTCCATCCAAGAATAGTCTTCTAAAATGTCCAAAATTTTTGGGGTTAATTGTACCCTCTCTCAATCTCCCACATAAACTTTCTTGTTTTTGAATTATAAGCCTTAGCGCTGGGCAAATCTTTATCTCCCACTCAACCTTAATTAAGAATTCTAATCAGGGATTATCTTATAGAAAAATAACAACAAAAAATTAAATCTCCACTTTTGAAATTAAACTAAAAATGGATTATAATTAAAATAAAAGAAACAGGAATGTAATTAAAAAGTTGGCTCAATTTGAAAAAAAAAAAAAAAAAACAAGCGGTACTATTTTAGAAATCAAATTTATATAAAAAAAATAACATGTTTTAAACATAAATGAGTATGTGTGTTAATACACATACTCTTATAAACAACTTTTAAATAGTTTTAAACTTTTTAACTTTAGAAATTTAATGGAAATAAAAGTTAGTTTTATTTTTGGCAATGAAACCATTGAATCCGATAAAGCATCTGGTTCAATATGATTATTAATAAACATTAATATGCTTATCTAAAATGAATGACCTTAAAGTTGCAGATGCAAAAAGTTTGCTACTTGTATTTCAAGTTATAATAATACATATAAGTATCATTTAAATTAAAGTGTTGTTGAAATTAAAGAAAAAGAAAAAACATATCCATCCATTAAAATAATATGTTCAAAAATTTTATAGAAATCAAAGTTTATAAGTTTATGAAATTCTTGATAAACAGAGCAAACAGAGTAATCAATGGATGCCAGAAGGCTTGTACATAAAATCCCTATCTAAGGCCTACTCATCCAATATCCCCAGACTAGTTTCTGTCTTGTGGCCTTCATCAGTGAGCTCCAAAGCTCCTCACTGATGAAGGCCACAAGCCAGAAACTAGTCTGGGGATATTGGATGAGTAGGCATTAGATAGGGATTTTATGCACAAGCCTTCTGGCATCCATTGATTGCTCTGTTTAGCACAGGTGGCAATACTGTATGGAGAGTTTTGCTCTGTTTATCAAGAATTAATGTGCTAGTATAGGAAATGTGATCATGTGATGTTTATGAAATTCTTTTAAAAAGTAAGCTAGTTTTAAATATTATAATAAAAGAAACTAAATTTAATTATCAAACAAATTCAAACATTTTTAAACTGCTTTCACATCATTAGAATGTTATACTTTACCTAAACAGCAGAGTAAGTATCAATCAATATTTACATTCTTATATCATGTTCTAAATATCATTAGAAAATTATATCTGGAGAAAGAGTATAAGATGTATACTGTACCATATAAAATATTCATTTTACGATTCTGATTGCTTTTAATTTACATCTGAAACAGATTCCAAGTAACTTTAAGAAATGTAAATTAATTCATCAATTGAAAACCCACTTACACAGAGGCAAAACTCTTCATATAGTAGCACTACCCAGTGCAAACCAGAATAATCAATGGATGCAGAAAGGTTTGTGCATAAAATTCCTATCTAGTGTCTACTCATCCAATATCCCCAGATTAATTTCCCACTTGTGACTTTTATCAGTGAGGAGCCTTGGATCTGAGATCACTGATTGGCACTACTATATGGAGAGTTTTGCCTCTATGTAAATAGTTTGTGTATGCATAAAGAATGGTGATTATGTGACTGTATTTTTATATTGGACTATTTCTATCATCTAATATGTGTATTGAATGTCTTTAGAAAAATTTCACTTTATTTAAATATTTCAAATATATTCAACTGTTAGTAATAGCACATCAAACAGGTTAGAGTTTAGTGTCATGGCCATATTGAATTTTTTAAAAAACTGACCTGAGACACAATTTTCACAATAACTTTAGTTTTAATAATGTTAGAGCAAAAACATTTACATTGATAGAAACTAAGGAAAACAATAAACATAAGATAAATAGTGATAACTATATAAAAACATGAGGGAAAAAAGAAATTTTCACATCCGAAATAATTATTATTTTATTGTTTGTTCATAATTTGGAATTTATCATTAAATAAAATTCAAATTACATCTTCAGTGATAATTTCTTTGTATTTCTCACAAAATTATATTTAAAAACATATAATATGTCTTACCTGAGATAATCCACAGCTTCAGAACTTGCAGTAATATGAAGATAAGAATTGTTCATTTTTTTCTTGCACCCCACAGTTGAAAATGTTCAAAACATCTGGAAGAAAAAACATTTTCCCTAATAAAAGATTAAAAAAATTAGAATTCTATCAGAATGTAAAAATAATAAAAACAACTGTAGATATTATTACTTCTATAAATTATTTTGATTTTAGACTTTGGATAAACCAACCTTGTTCAAAACATCATCATACTGAATAATCACTGCCAATGCAGAAAACAATTTACAAATTTAGAATATGAGAAGTCAAAGATTATTAAAAAGATTCAAAAGGCATATATTTATATATAAAAAATGTTTATATTCTACTTCTTTCATGATATATCTTCCAGAGAAGGATACCTGTTCATATTATCTAATATAAATATACAAAATATTAAATATTTCATATTACACCTGGGTCTCTTTTTACACAGACTTATTTAACATGATTTTGAAGTTATGCAATTCGTGTTTCACCAGAAGTCGATTTCCAATAATGCGCTATTACTTTAAATAATAAATTTCACGCACTTACATTATATTGAAAGTAATAGCACATTATTGGAATTCGACTTTCATCTTAGTAATTTCAATATTTTCAGTGCTTTATAATAGTAAGATTTTATGCAATAATGAAATTAAAACCATGATTTCCACATTTTATGCATACACATATTAAATTTTACAAGATTATAATGTAAATTTGTTCAAACATTGTGCGTGTTAATTTTGCATTTTAAATCACATTCTGTTTTTGCTTTTTAAAAAAGAACGTAATCAATTATTATTTTCTTATTAATGACACTAATCATTAGCGTGCTCTTAAATTCCAATGAGAGCTAAATGGTTGTATGTCTGGATATCGCGAGCTTCGTAAACAATTAATAAAATCATCGTCTCAAAGATTAATTACTAATTATGTTGTCACCAGAAAATCATAATAATTAAAATGTGTATAAAAAAATGTAAATTACTGTACTGTAAATTATGCATAAAAATATATTATTTTGAATAATATTATAGTTAAAAAAAGTTTGTCATGTATCAATTTTTTTCAAATTTGAAAATTTTTATGTCATATTTTATTTCCTTATTTTTTTTTTGTGCGAATTTTGAAGTAATTTTATGTTGGTGCTTTGCTTTTACACAAATTTTGAAAAATCACAGACTGCATCCCCCCCTTTTCAATGTAAGTTATGTCTATTTTTGCGCATTTCATTTGTGCGTGTTTTTTGAGGAACCTATCTATCTAGTAAAATGAGACCCAGGTGTATTCAATATTATTATTAATAAAAGATAAACCATTCCAGATCTTGTTTACCAATTGACAAAAGTAATCAGTAAAACAAAAATAATAAAAACTAAGTTTGTAAAACAAAAACAATAAAAACTGAAATCTCTCTGTCCATCTGGTATCCAGCTTTGAAATTAACATTGCATTTTTTTTACAGTAGGTCAAATTTTATAAATACGTTTTTCCAATCATGCATACATTTCTCTTTACTGGCATATTTATTCGTTTCTTCAATAATTTTTACACACATAGTCGAAAACTTCAAACTTGTCCTGTAGTAACATTCGACAGCATATTAGAAGCACTAGTTGATGGGCCTGCTCTACTGCTATCGTCTGGAACAACATTTGTATTTTTTCTTTGCCTTTTCACAGGTAAAATGGTTGCTTCTTTTTTTTGGATGATAATGTGAAGTATTCCTGTAGATCACTGTATGTAATACTGCTGTTGGAATCAACTGGTTTAGGAATTTCAATTTTGTCAAGGCTGAAAGAATCCATTTCTGAATCCAAAGCTGCCGATTATTTTCTTTGTATCATTTTGTTTCTGTGTAATCTAAAAAACTGAGAAAAAATTAATAAAAATAATTGACCTTCCTCGGAAAAAAAATTAAAAAAACTTAATTTTTTGTCATAGAAAAAAAATGGTGGCTACCTGAAGAAAGTACGAAAACAGATGCAGAGAATTGTGGTATTCACGCATGCATAGTCCTCTTAGTTTTTCTTTAATTTCAAAAAGAAAACCGAACTTCAATGAATAACAATGAGACGCAAATAATCCGCCCAAAACACCGAAGCAGTTTTAAATAAATTTTGAAGAGCTTCAGCAATTCAAATAATAAAGACAAATTCAATTATACTATTAACATAAATGTCCAGATTAACAAATTAAAATTGTGATTCTACTATTCTGTGGAATTTCAAGTTTATATAAACCTTTTATCAATCATCTAGTTAAATATTATAGCATCACATTGCGTTTATCTTTTTATAAATAGAATTTCATACTTTTGTAAAGACCATCTCAAAATATTAGGGCTCTTGTCTATCAGCTCACAAAAAAAAAAAAGAACCAACTATATACCATTTTTCATTCAATACTAAATCGATACTGGTTTCCTAAAAACTAGCTATCTAAAAAAATCTTAAAATTGATTCAGCATTCTAAATTTTCATCACCTTTATTTAAACCCTACATTATGGAACTCACAGTCTAATATCGCTAACCACAATAACACATAATACTTTATATAGAAGAATTTCAATTACTCAACTTTTGGGAGAGCATGTATTATGTATACGTTTTGAATGTGTGCTTTCTATATTATCTATATTCAAAGATTTTTCATTTATTTATTGTGTTTATAGTAACCACAACAACAAGGGGCACTTTGTGTATCATTACTTTGGTTAATATACTTTGGTTAATATTATAATTTTCCAAATGAACATCTATTATTTATATTGAAATGTATGTTTTCTATATTTCCTGTATAGATTATACTGAAAATATTCTTAATTCGGTTATTTTGTTTATACGGCTAACAAAATTATTTGAAATATATTTTTGCTTCGTGGAAATAGTATCCTCGGAAGCTTAATTTATATGTTAAACTAAAGCAATTTCAAATTAAGTTTTTCTTTTACATAAATACTTGTTTTTATTTGATTTATAATAACAACATTCCTTATTGATTTGCTATTTTTACTTTCAGCGCTCGCGGTAAAGGTTGTATTATATTATAATCGTATTTTGCTTTATTTTGTATCACTATATCGACTATCTTCTGACGTATAACTAAAAGGTCAAGATAGTCATTCGACTATAGCATTAAAACATATCATAACACCTATCTCCTAATTTCAAGAAAATCTGATGGACCTTGATTGCACACAACTAGGTATTTGAAAAGCAAGGTGAAATTCAATTTGCTTATTTTGCTAATTGATTTAGCTGTGTCTGGAAATCTGAATAGATCAGTGCAATGGTTAAAAGGTTGGTATGTTTGGAGTTTCTGTTTGGATTGTTGATTTATAGACTCTACCATGTTAAATCTACCATAAATTGATCCTGCAATCAGTAAAGACATAAGGACTCTGATAGTGGAAGGATAGCTAAAAGTGCAGTAATAGCCAATTTCTGATTATTTACTAAGTGAACAATTATGTGACAATAACAGCTGCCTTAACAAGAATGTAAGAAATAGATAGAAATTGGGAATTTGCATCGACTGATTTCTGTAATATTTCCGGAGGTGTATCAGAAAATTTGTTCTCAGTAAATATTGCAAACTCTGTTCAATGTGTGATTGAGTTATACTTTATAATCATTAGTTACCTAATTTTCCCAGCAACTATTGGGGAAGAAGAGAGAAACTTCTTCACCATATTATGATTGAATAAACAATTCGATTTAAAACACCAAAATTCTTTTTTTCTTAATTTTTCAGAATAAATTGATCAGTTCTTAAATAGTTAATCCATTCGTAAGATTGTTTTATCTAGAACTATCTAAAATTTCTCCTATCTTACTCAAGTAAATTTGATTCATTAAATTTAAAAAAGGGTAAATTCAAAAAAAAAAAAAAAAGTGAATGCAGATTTTTTCATTAAATAAAACTTTAACCCTTAATTTTCAATATAGTGTTCTAATGTTTTGATTTCCAAACCAATTAATAATAAACTAGTAAATAAAATAAATAGACTTAAACGCAACTGACTTTTAAAATATATATTTATTTTATAATTGCTACAGTGCAGCTGTTATTCCTATAACGTCACCAAAAATATTTTGGCATCTGTTGCCAAGACAATATCAGGAATAGATCTTCTAAGATTAACTACTTTATTTTTATACATTATTTGATTGTGAAAAAAATCAACCCATTAACATTAGTGCTTAAACCATCAAACATCACACGATCACTGTTCTTTATGCTTACACAAGCTGTTTTTCACAAAGGTAAACCTTTCCATACAGTAGTACCACTCAGTACAAGCCAGTGTAATCAATGGATGCAGGAAGGTTTGTGCATGACTGTGGTTATTAAAGAACCAAAGACACCAAAATGTATGGATGCTGAACTGAGTTCAGTTCTATACAACTATACAAGCTAATGAGCTTAGCTTGTAAACATTATTGTGTTTTCATTTTAGAGTTGAAGTTTTATAGTTAGCTAAAAAGTAAAAAGTGGCTGCTGAGGGGTTGCATTAGATTCTAAAGTCTAGGTGCAGTGCTCTCATATCCAATGTTCCTCACTAATGCAAGCCACAAGCTAGAGACTAATCTGGCATTATTGGATGAGTAGGTACAAGATAGGGATTTTATGCACAAACCTGCCAACATCTATTGATTAATCTGGGTTGCACGGAGTGGTGCTGCTATGTGGAGAGTTTTGCCTCTGTGAATATTAGTGCTTGTTTCAAGTAGGGATTATATTGATGCATTAGTAAACATGATCATCTAGAGCAGTGGTTTGTTTGCCATATATTGATATTTAGAACAGTCGTTTTTTTCATATAGAACTAATATTTCAAGTGACAACATTTAAATAGTAATAACTACTGACCCATAAAAGGTACTGTCAAATGTCACAAACTAAGTATCATTCAAATTATAGTAAAACCATTTGGCATTGCATATGAAATGTAATTTTGATACATGTTTATGACTTTTCCAAGCCATTTTTTTGCCAAAGCACTGATATTTTATATAATTCTTTTATTAATTTTTTTTTATATGATAATAGTCTGGTCCATAACCTGAAGTTCTACCCCAGACTGGATGAATCTTGAAATTTTCCAAATAGCAAGCAAGCTTAAGTTTTTTGTTTCTTATCAATATGACTGTTTTCCTATCTAACTATTCCTCTGATAGAGGTTATTAAATGGATATCTAACTATTGTTAGCTAGATAATAAAACATCCTAAATAAACCTGGTTAATCAATTGGATATAGATAACCTTAATATAAACATAAAACATAAAAGATGATAGCATTTGTAGAATGCTATCATCTTCATTACTAATGAGATAATTGAACTTATAGTTATTTATTTCTATTACTAAAAATTTCCGGCAGTGACTGTTTAAAGTTTTGTTTTAAATCTGTAAAAAACGAATACATAGAGTTTGCTGTAATTTGGGAGTAACGATTTAAGTCCGTCATCTTCTGTAAATAATTATTTATACCGACTGATTATTAGCTTTTATTCTTAATGAATGTTGAAAGTAATCTTTACCGGCTGTCTTAAAGTTATCCAGTCAAGATCTGCCCTAATATATTTGCCTTACAGCAAACGAAACATTAATATGTAAAGCGAAAAGTTAATTTGATACCGAAGAATATATTTATTAATAATGCTGTTATTACACGTTCCATAAAGAAATGATTTAAAATTACGAAAAAATGTTTTTTTTTATTTATTTTTTTTATGAATAATAAACAGAAAAATACATTATTTACAAAGTAAGCAAAACCCACACTGGTTTGAAAAAGCAACTCTGGAGATATTATTAATGATAAAATGATTAAATATTTTATTAAAAACAAAATTAATGAGATGATCCCCAAGGATATGCAAAAGTATCTGTTATAATTACATAAAAATACATAAATAAATGTTAGTGTTAATTAACATAGGTTATTATTTAAAGGGCAATTAATTATAAAAACTGTTAAAATCATCAAATATTCCAGACATATAAAAAAAATATATTTGCCTATTGGGATATATCTTTATATTTTTATTCTTGCATAGAGAAAAATGTTTCTAAATTTTCATCAATAATATTTTCACTTATATCACCACGTTCAATCTTTATTTATATAATGATTAATAATATAGCGATATCTGTAATATTGTAGTAGAAACTGTTCTTCTCCCAGCTCTAGAATTGACACGCACTCGTTTCCGTTAATAATTGTTCTAAATCCAGACCACCTACGGTTTTAAGACAATTATTGAGGGGGGAAAATGCGTGTTAATTCTAGCGCATACGTAATGAATAGTTCCTTCCACAATGTTATGCATATATAAGTGTGTCGGTTTTAGCTTTATTTAAAGTAAGTAAAACATTATGCTGACTTAACTATTTATTATCCAAGGTAAGACTGGAAATTCTAAACATATTTATTATAGTACTATTGACAAACATTCATTTTTATATGTACATGGAACCATTGTCCAGGATCATGATTTTAGAAATTATTGTATGTAATCACTCTTTAACAACAAGCTGTATTATTTAGCACTAATACCTACTGATTCAGTTTTTTTCAGTAACAACATTTATTAATTTATTTTAATAAATATTTAAAATCATTATTTTGTCATTAAATACTTCCGGTGTAGTCTCTTCAAACCAGAGTGCCATTTATCATATTTTGCAGACTGTGTATCTTTCCGTAACTTTATTATTTACTATCAAAAATAAACAAGTAAACCAAAACAAAATATTTCTCTAAAATTTTAAACCAAACTTTAATAAAACTTATTATAATTGCTAATCATTATTATTCCCTATTTCCAAACTCCCTCTAGTAATTATTTAAATATGCATATTTAATATCTGTGTTCCATGACATATTGAAAGTAAGGCGACATCTTTTGCGAGATTTTGACTGGAAGACTTAAAATACTGCTAATACAGATTATTTTCAATATTCTGCAGAAATCCAGCTGGATTGTGGTAATTATTTGCAGCAGCTAAATGAACTTTTAATGTATTGTTATTGTTATAATCATAACCATAACAAGCTCTACTCGGCATACTTATTTTTATTGGATATAAAACAAAACTTTTAAACAGTGGTGAAAATAAGGTGCCCTTTGACTGGACAGAACCTTTCTCATCAGTAATGAGGAGTACATCATAATGCAGTAGTATTTGTTTTTTTAATCAGCATATCAGCACAGGTTCATTCAGAATTTTTATACATTAAAAAACAGGCAAAACTCTCCATAACCCTTAGAGACCTGAACGGCCATTTTGAATGTCAAAAAAAAATTACAGGACATATAATTTTTAATGAAATTTCTAATTTATTACAATAAATGTAAATATATATATACATTTTTAGAAAGTGCAAATAT
Organism: Epiperipatus broadwayi; assembly: GCA_028023455.1. Classification (NCBI taxonomy): domain Eukaryota; kingdom Metazoa; phylum Onychophora; class Udeonychophora; order Euonychophora; family Peripatidae; genus Epiperipatus; species Epiperipatus broadwayi. The sequence goes on along the minus strand of JAQFVV010000031.1, from coordinate 10,362,159 downwards.
GAAAAAATGTAATAAAGCTGATAAAATAATCATTACCAAAAAAAAAAAAATAATTAAAAAAGGAGTTTTTTTATATTTTTAAACCTATTTATTTTTACATTGGTTCACAAATTCTCAATTTTGAAAGGTATAACTTACAATTTCATAGACATCTTCATCACATGTGTCTCAAAATGCTGAAACAAAAGATATATAATATGTCTTACCTGAGAATTTTTCTATGCAAAAATTACAAAAACAGTGCGATTGGTAGTGATTGGTAAGTTCCATTTTTACTAGCCGCCCTACATGTTCTACTTTTATAACAGAGTATATGATCTGTTAGAAATATGTTTGGCTTTTAGTGGGGAAAAAAAATAACAGAAATAATTTACAAGATGTTGAGGACTTTAGTAAATTATATAGTAATGTATAGTATAGTATAGTATAATATTATTATATATTACGTTTATTATATTATATTAGTGAAAAATGGTAAGTGACTTAAAATGTGTATTCTTTTCAACTAAATAAAATGTACTCAAAAAATAAATATCAAGCAAAAATTTCTCCAAGATAAAATGAACAAGAAAAATTAATAAATATCAAAATAAACAAATTTATTATGAGCACTGATTATATATGTGTGTGGGGAGATGAAATATGAGAGTGGATGTGCATGTTTTTATATTATTCAAATGTATTGTCTAAAATTCTATTGTATACATATATATTGTTTTCTATATGTATATATCAAATTCTATCGTATATATATTCTTTTTTGCACATATATATATATATATAATTCTATTGTATATATATATTGTTTTGTATGTGTATATATATAATAAAGAGTTATAAACTAGGTGAGAAAAATAATTCAAAAAAATGTTTTATATTATTTCACCTATTATATCATATATATATATTATATCTGTATTTATATATAAAAAAAGGAATAAAAAGTAGATCACAAAGCAAATTGAAGTAAAAGATTTTGCATTTCAAATGTGCTTTTTATCTAAAAGTTTATTATTTTTATAAAAAGAGAGTTCTAAAACTAGGTCAGAAAAATATTAAAATAAACATTTTTATATTATTTCACCTGTATTATATCATATATATATATAACTCTTAATTATATTTAATTATAGAAAACAATAATAATAATAATAAAAATAATAATAAAATGAATTCAAATACTCTCAGAATCCTGTCTAAATGTTAGCATCAGTTTCAAATTTGAATACAATTAAGAAGGCATCAAAAGTCATTATTATAGTAAATAAATGGAACAGTAATCCTTATACTTTTTGATAGAATCTTTTTTTTTTATTTTTAAGCTTTTAACTTTTTTTTACAAAAAAAATGTGTTTCTACTAAGAGGGCTTATAAAAGCCCTTATGTAAATGAACATAATTATTACACTGTAAAACAAGTTCAATTGACCATAAACCATATTTATGGTCATTAAATCTAAAAAAACAAAAGAAAAATAAAAAAATAAAAAATTGCATTTTACAAAAACTTTATAAAAAATCTAAATTTTATCATAAAAATAAAAGTTATATCTTATTTTAATCATAACAAAATGGTGGATAGAATGATCTAAGAACTGTAAATGTACTACTTACTGATTCCATGCAAACTCAGTTGAAAGTCTAAATTTTTGTTCAGGGGCTCACAGGGGCACTTTGGACTCAAAGGAATAAAGTAGTGCCACTCATTGCAAGCCGGAGTAATCAATGAATCCCAGAAGACTTGTGCAAAAAATCCTTATCTAGTGCCTACTCATCCAATATTCCCAGACTAGAGTTTTGCCTGTTTTAATAATAGTTATGAGTAAGCAAAACAAATGTGATTATGTGATGTTTAGTGCATTTTTACATGTCAAATAATCTTAGATGGATACCCAGTTATTGACCACCATTGGATGGTGGGCTGATTAGGTCACCATTTTGCTGAAAGAAAATTGATCCCATGATTGATCTCTTCTTAATGTGTATTTCCAGAATAATAAAAATGAGCCAATGAAGCTAAAACCTTTACAAATAAGGTGAGCCAGTTTGCCTATGTTAAAAGTCCCAATAAACCACAAACTGTCTGGCTTTAAATGTTTCTTATATAGAGACAATTATGCAAGTATGAGGCAGATAGAAAAAAATAACAGTCATACATTAACAATTTAATAGGATCTCATTATAATCATGATATGCTTATTAAAACAACTGTGAAATTTTATACCAATGTAAATAAAGTTTTTACATTAATAATATGCCTAAAGCATGGGTAAGCCTTTGTTACATCTCACATATTGCAAATAACCTTAAGAAGTTTGTACTAACACATACAAGGTTAGCTTTAGATTGCTGCCTTCTCTTAATAACTAAAGACGAGATATCTGTGGTACATGCACTGTAAGTGATCTATAAAATTATATGTACTACCCTTCCTGTAGCTCTGTTTATTATGGGGAATCTTGTGCAAATAGATCCATAAGAATTGCTCAACATGCATATTTGTACAATAGAACAAAGCAAAAGACTGAATATTTATCTATTTTTCTGCATTATGAATGGACTACAGATCACATTTTCTCTATCAAGTGTTAGAGCAATATGCTTGGAAAGAGAATATAGGAAAAGAAAGTACAAAGAGTCTTGGACAATAGTAAGGGATCCACATTTCATCAACAAAAAGTATTCATGGGTTCTATTGCCTGAAAAATACAATATTGAATTGCCTTATTTACATATTGTGCTTCATTTATATATTGTATCAATTATATAAGTTTATCTGTACTGCATATCCTTTTCAGCACTATGATTCTAGCAGTGTTTTGTTGAAAGTTGGCTCAGTGCAATTAATTAGTTTATTAATTTGTACCTTTTCATCTGAACTCAAAGTCAACAAGTTCTTTAGAATTACATAATAAGACTTTTTTAAAAAAAATATTACCATAGCAAAAGTCATAAACATACAACCAAAAATGACAATGTACAGTTCGGCATCTCAATAATGTATCAAAGATTTTATTAAACCTTGAAAGTGAATTGAGCTGATGACAACTCAAAATATGTCATATTTAAATGCCCGTTTTAGTATTCCTTACAAATTAGGAGCCATTAAACATTGAAATTCAAAGTTGACAAATAAAATCACTACTACAAACTCTGATGATATTGCCTTTTATAGGCTTATATGTCTTAGGCTGAAAGATACACCAATAGTGACTGTGTGACTTGGAATTATGGGTAAATAATTTTAAAAAGAAAATACACATGGGTCTCATTTTATGTGGTAGATAAGTTCCTCAGAAAATGCACACAAAAGAAATCACACAAAAATAGACTTAACTTATCTTGAAAAATGGGGGATATGTACTGTAATTTTCCAAAAATCGCATAAAAGCAAAGCAACAATGTAAAATTACTTTAAAATTCACATAAAAAAAATAAAATAAAATATGACTAATAAAAAATTTCAAATTTGAAAAAAATTGATACAAGGCAAACTTTTTTTAGTTTTTTTGATTAACTACAGTATTTAATTTTATTCAAAACAATATATTTTTATGCGTAATTTACATTTTTTTTCATACATGTATGGTATTTTAATTATTATCACTATTTGAGACATCAGATTCATCATGATGTAATGTGATGTGAGGTACTGTAGTTTCTCCTTAAATAATACAACTAAAATGTTTTCCAATCAGTATTGATCCTTCCCATTTTGCTAAGCGATCTAAAATTGAAATTTTTGTTTTCAAAGAAATTCATTTTCTTGGATGGTTTTTTTTCTCCATTAGAGTAAACTAAAAGTTTAAAATAAAAATAAAAACTTAGACTTACAATAATAAAAAAACACCAACTCACTACTGTTGGGCAAAATTTAATTAAAACTAACAATTAAAAATTAAATTCTTATTTTTGTCTTTAATTTTTTAATTTTCAATTCCGTTTAAAAATCAAATTTTATCGTTTCACATCACCTCGTTACGTAATTTTTAATTTGTTAATTCTATTTTAAAATCAGATTTTAATTGTCAAATTTAATTGTGCCCACTATTGTTACTCACCTTTTAAAAATAAACTTGTGGACACTAAATGATTAATTGATTACATACTCTTTTTATAAAAAGCAAAAATTGAACGTGATTTAAAATGCAAAAACAACAACATACATCATATAGGCATCTATAATGTTTGAACAGATTTACATTATAATCTTGTAAAATTTATTACTTGCGGACACTAAATGATTAATTAATTATGTACTCTTTTTATAAAAAGCAGAAATAGAACATGATTTAAAATGCAAAAACAACAACAAACATAGTATTTTTCATCTATAACGTTTGAACAGATTTACATTATAGTCTTGTAAAATTTAATGTGTGTATATAAAATGGGAAAATTCTGATTTTAAGTGAATTATGAACTTCTTTATTACATAAAATCTATTACAGTACTATTATAAAGTGTTGAAAATATTGAAATTATTAGATGGAAGTTGAACTCCGATAATGTGCTATTACTTTAAATATGATGTGAGTGCACAAAATTTATAATATTTAAAGTAATAGCACATTATTGGAGCTCAATTTCTGATCTAATAATTTTCATCACATGAAAGCAAACCACATACAAAGATATTAAGAAGAATCATGAATCGCATAACTTCAAAATCGCATTAAATAAATCCGCATAAAATGAGACCCGGGTGTAGTCAATCTCACAAAGTTTATTTCTAAGTATTATCTTGTTAACTGTTGCTGAAATGTTTTCTAATTCATTTACAAACTGAGAAATGTATGTGAAACAATTATGAAATAAGTATTTAAAAAATTAGAATTGCATTTAAGGCTATTGAGTTTTATTTATTGTTTTGTTAATAATCGCTTTGGAGATCAATATTTGATCACCAATATTATTGGAATGTAAATGTTTTATTTATTGGGAGAATCTGCAATTATTTTTCGTTTCTGGATCACTTTCTTTAACTTTACTCAATCAACTCTATTTAGGATAAGATAGGAAGACTTTTATACAGTTCTAGATATAAAGTGTATTAGGAGTTGTTGAAAGATTCAGCAACTGATGATTTATTTAGAAAAAAGTTAATTAAAAAGGGGTATTGCTTTACATTTAGTCAAGGCAAATGTAAATAAGTCATATGGTGAAGCAGTTATACTATTTTTGTACAATCCACAAATTTGGGGAAAACTTGAGGAATTTTGTTGAAAACTACTCATAGATGAATCATTTCCAGAAAAGAACTTGTAATTTAATGAAAGCAAGCTTCTGATTTATGTTGGATTGATTACAGAAATTAGTCAATGGAAGTTCTAATGTCTCCAAACAATGGACTAATTAATTAAAAATTCAAGCTCATTTGCATATGTGTACAATAAATTACAACAGTCTTCATTCGTAAAGCTACGAGTATGAGATTAGAATACTAAATCTCGAAAGCGCTAAGCAGGCATATTAAACATTATAGTATAATTACAGCTTCACTAACGCATGCCAAAAGTCGCATATGTATAATTACAATTTTTATTGGAGAAGAGAAAAACAATTTATTAAATATGTTTATGTTATTACTATCACGTGATTGTTCATTTAGTAAGTGGTCAGAAAATGGCTATTCACTAAATACCTCAGCTAGTAGAGTAAATTTATTGAATTCTACCTTGCATAGATTTTTGATAGTAACTAAGATCAATTGGATTTGCTTGAGGTAGGACGCATGTTAGGTATATATGAGTGCGCACACACACACACATAATGATTAGTATTGTAGTCGAATAAAAACTTTGATATTGTTGTGTTAGTTCATAGGATGAGCGAAAAAAAATACATTTATAAAATACTACCAATCTTTACTACTGGCGCAGGGGGAAAAGAATCAATAAAAATTAAATTTATTGTAAAATTAAATAAAAAAAATTGTAATAGATTAAAAAAAAACTTTTGTGTAAAATAAAAACTTAATTTGAAATTGCTTTAATTAAATATATAAATTAAACTCCCGAGGCGATTATTTCACTGAAGCAAAAATATATTTCAAATAATTTTGTTTGCAGAATAAACAAAATTAATGAATTATGAATATTTTCATTAAAATCTATACACGTAATATAAAAACATACATCGAAATATAGATAATAATTGTTCATTTGAAAAATTAAAATATTAAACAAAGTAATTACACACAAAGCTTTTTGTGTTGCTACGGTTACTATAAACACAATAAATAATTTTGAATATTTATGTTAAAACCTTGATAAATATTATAGAAAACCTATATTTAAACAATAACAGATGCTCTTTTGAACTATTACAGTACAATATATATCAAAGTATTTATGCACAAAGAATATCGTGTGTTGTTGTTAGCGGGTTCAAATAAAAGTGGAAAAAAAAAATTAAATTCTAAGGAATTTCAAAATAATCTTAATGTTTATTTCATAGCTAGCTCTTAGACAATCGTTATCTATATATTATTGAATTGTATGTAGTCTTTCTGAGTGGAAGATAAAGGCTATGATATTTAAATGTCAGTTAAATTAAGTGCTAACTATAAGTGAGATCATTGTTATGAGATATAATCTTCATCATTGATAAGGAAGTTATCACAATTCTATGAGCATTGAATCTGTAGAAAATGCTATACCTGAGTTAGATCAGATAAATATCAATCACTAATCAAGGCTTACATTGTAATCTTAAAATATATATTAGTGACATCTATCTTTACTCTCAGAAAGGAAAATCTTCACAGAGGTAAAACTCTCCATACAGTAGCACCACTCAGTGCAAATCAGAGTATTCAATGGATGCAAGAAGGTTTTGCCTCTAAGAAAAACAGCTTGTGTATGCATAAAGAATGGTGTCCATGTGATGTTTGATGGTTTAAAGGAAATTCTTGTTATAACTTAAATAATTAATGGTTTGTGTGATGCTTTAATCATACAATCTCTAAGTGGTATAAATAGAAAAAAAGCTTCATCCGGAAATGACTGTTAAAGATTCTAAATAAAGATTACTATAGACTAAATATTTTTACTATTCTGACTGTTATTATAGTAAAAGTAAAAGCCATATCATATTATGCCTGTTTTCTTTTATTTTTACAGGTAATACTCTCTACACAATAACTAGAAAACCATTTATTGACCATTATTAGATGGCTTTTTGGTGTGGCCATTAATTGTACTCCTAGAAGAAAAAAAATGTAAGCTTGTTTGTCATCTGAAAAAATTGAAAGTTTATTCTGTCTGAGCTTAAATCCGTAGTCATGGGCTTGGTAGACAGAAGTATTAACAATTATGTCAAATCCTTATTATGGAAGTCACGTGGCATAAAAATTCTTAATTATAATTTTTGGTAGTGAACTGATTTTTTGTAACCGTTAATATAAATTATCCATCTGATAATTAATGGCCCTCATAAAATAATGATTCTGGTATTGTCAATAAAAGAACAGCAAAATAATGTTTTGTTATCCAAAATAGGGTAAAAAAACTACCCATTGATTATACAAAGTTTAGGTAAAATCAAAATTTTAAAAAATACTGCAAACAATTATTTATTTTTGAAATTACAAGAGATACTAAATAAAGATTGCTAATAATATATAAATATTGGCAAGTGTATGTCATTTTATAACTGAAACACATTGACTATTAATTGACCATAGACATGGGCAGGCACACTTATAAATATATGAGGGTATAAGGTAGAGAAACACCAAAAATATAAAAAGAGAAAAATTCTGAAAAAGTAAGAGTCAAAAAAAAAAAAAATAGAGAATGAAGAAAAAAATATATAAAAAAAAAAATCTTGTGAACAGTGACTGCCCAATCGCTTAATCAGGAAGCTGCTCTTTCTGAAAACACAAGGAAGACATATGCAATAATAGCCAAAAATTACCAAAATAATGTAAACCTGGGAAAAATCCTAGATTTAAAAAAAAACTACATCAGATGATCTTAAAGATTTAGATCTAGTAAATCAGGATGAAATTGAGCCTTCCTACACACAATGAAAAGATGAACTGCTTAAATAGATTGGGGAGAGGTTCAATAACATGATACCAAGAACATGTTTTGCAACATTCAAAAGATTTTTTACCGAGAAAATCAATAGTGTTGGCTGTAACAGACAATCACCACACTCTCTACCATTTTCTCAAGGCACTCCTAATTGAAGCACTAAATAAAAATAATTTTCTGGAGACAATACAATCCATAGGTGACCATATGTAGCAGCTGAGTTTTATGAAGCTACACAAAGGAAACTATTTAAAAAATACATTAAAACTCGAAGAAATTTTGCCACAGTATGAGTTGATAAAAGCAGATACAAGATTATCACCAGAGCATTAAAAATGCCTACTTTGGATATAACTTGGATGATTTCCATATACACCTCAAAGAAACATCAGTCCCCTATTTACAAATAGCTTTGAATATAAAGTAAAGTTACATAAAAATAGACCCAGAAAACATACCAACACACATAATAAACCAAGAAGCCATGCTATGCTTATATATCCAAGGATTAAAGTCACATTGTTTTGCCTGTGACAAAGGATTAAAGTCACATTGTTTTGCCTGTGACAAAAGAGGCTTCATGGTGACACAATGCAATGAAGAAGTATATTTAGGAAAAAAGAAGAATCCCCCCCTCACAAAGATTAGAAGAGAATCCAGATAGTACACACAAATCCAGGCAGCAGAAAACATAGATTTCCCCCCATTCAAGGCAATAAAATCGACAATTAAAACAAATAAAAATGAAACTATAGACCCCCCTCCCCCAATTATATCAATGGATTTGACAATTAAAACAAACACAAATGAAGAAGATGAAAACTTCAACCCCTGGGCAAAAATACTTAGTGATAATTCAATGGAAAATGAAATTGCTTACTTATAAAAAAAAAATGCAAGGACTGTTAAATGGAGATAATGATCAAGCAGAGCACACAATTATAAACAAAACAACAACTGAAATAATGGATGCCATCATACAGTGCTTTCCAGTAATTAAAAACACACCTCTGAAAAGCAAAAGAAAACAAGCAAAACCAAAGAAAACATTAGAAAATAAAAAAAAATAAAAACCAATGATTTGGAATATAGCCAATTAAATTCGATAAAACAAACAATAGATAAAAATATGAAAATGAAATCAACCTCTCAATATTCAAAAGATTTTGAAAAAGTCAGAGATAGTGACTTCATTCAACGAATATATACAGAACCAACAAACATCACTAACCCCCCTTCAAGCAAGATAAACTTACAAAAGGAAGAAAATGAAAGTCACACACTTCAGTAAAATTGTGCACCCCCCCTATACAACATTAAACAATATGAAAATAAAAATAACAGCACTTAACATCTGAGGTTTAAACTTAAAAAAAACACAACAAATTCCTAAATGGATAGACAATACCACCCAGCAAATTGTGTCTACTAAAAACAAAAATATATAATGAATACCAAATCAACCAGTTACACATATGAATAAACTTGGTTTTTGCACATGCTCGAGGTACACATCAGCACCATCAAGTGACACACATATATTTATCAGCCAAGAATGCCCCTTTACATCATTTAAAATAATTTCCATACACTCCAATATTCTGATAACTACTTTTAATCACAGAAGTTTTTCAATTAACATTATATTTATATATATTTCCCTCAGGCCTATTGTAATTAAAAGAATAATTTTAACCATTAACTTCCTGTTAGCATTCAATCCCCACCCCATTATATTTGCTGGAGATTTTAATATGAGCCATCAAAAGTTTGTTCCAAAGTGAATAGATAAATCAACTTGCAATACCAATTATGAGTGGTGATTGTTTTCTCTCACTGAACTCAATATTTTTTTATATCAGCCATCATGGCACACTCATATTCTCCAATGTTACATCACTCAATCGAAGTAAGACTCTCCCCTTCCCATTTTCTGATCATGTGGCACAAATAATAAAATTAAATTTAAACATATACTACAATAAGATCACTAACATACAAAAGACAATATGTATCCTCCTACCAGACAACTGCCCAGAGTTCCTCTTCTCAGAAACATATCATGGTAAATAAGCTAAATCAGATGCAACTTGACCCAATCTCTAAATACATAGCATATACACACATTCTCTCATTCAATATTAATCATATTACTCAAAAAAATCAACCCCCTTCTCTAAACTAATCACATTAGCAGATGAGCTACACAAAAGAATCATCATGTAAAAAACAATCAAGGAAACATAATAAAGCTGACACATAATCAAACAGGCAATAAACTAAAGCAATATGTAGCAATTAAAAGAAAGAATTTGTCTAACACAACAACACACATGGATCCGCAGATTCATTCGATGGGCTATCCATCCATGAATAGAGTTCCCATGGCACTAGAATGGGATGGGAAAATCACAGCTGGACATAATGATTCAACCTATGTATCAGTACTTCAAAGACAAGTTAGCAAAGCATAACCAATTTAATTCCCCAGAAATTTGTTTTTGGAAAACCAGAAACAGAGACATACTTTGAAATTGCAGATTTTGCACTCATTCTAGCATCACTACCAGCTACATTTAACCCAGGACCATCAGGAATCTCACAATATGTATTGTCACATCTCAACCAATTTACAAACATGTACCTGTGCTAGCTTGCAAATCAATTACCACAAAAGCTATACAATATACAAGGGCTATATATGGTTTCAATGGTTCCCTTCATTAAAAAACAAGCATCAATTGCCACAGTCTCCAATCTGTGACAATCTCAATGGAGCCTTTGGGAATAAAAATTTCTGGACAAAGTTTTAAAAGAAAAAAATGAACCATATATAATACCACTAATATCACAATATCAGTATGCAAAAAAGGGCTCATTGACAAGTCAAGCAGTACTAATATACAAAACCATCATTAACTCAGTAATTAAAAGAAGATATGCCCCAATGGCTATGCAGTTAGATTTTGAAAGTGCACTTGATTCAATGCCATATCAAAATACTGTTAATTCAACTTAAAAAACAGAAATAAATCATGGGATTTCATATTGTACATTTATGATTTGGACTTAGTGAGTTAATTGTGAAGATATTTAAAGCTTCAAGCTTTCAAACCTAAATACTTATGAATGGCTTAGATATATATAGAAAGAAAAGTAGAGATAAGGGTGGCCACCCTTTTCTCATAAAATCTTTGTCATGTATTTAAGGTTTGGTTATCATTTGGACAGCTATCATCTACTTGCTAGTGACATAATTCAAGGTCCAAATTGAGATAACATTGAATTGTTTGTGCTTTTTTTCAAGTTCTCAACTACTGTCAACTAAAGAATCAATTATTTATTAATCAGTTGATGGGTATCTAGCATTGTTCATTTAGATAGTAAATCAAAAACGGTAAAACATAAATCCCGATCACCATCCAATGCTTGATTTATGTAATGCATTTTATCTTCTCATTTACTGCTTTCCTATATAGGGTACTGATTTTTTTTTAATTAGTTGGTTATCCAATATTGAATGATTAATAGATATCTATCTATTCTTAAATAGAAAATGTAATCAAGTAGAAAAGTTGTTAAAATATTTATCAATAAACAACAGCATTGTTATCTCATAGTGAAAAACTGCAATAAACAGACATTGACTTATATTAATGTATCTATTCATCATAATTTATTTTTTATTTATTTGTCTGTCTGCCTATCTATATATTTATTTATCTATCTAAATTTTGAGCTAGCATTATTAATTAAATGACTGTAATTTGTTTTTATATATATATATCATTACAAGCCTGTCAACACTTAGACAATCTCAATATCATTAGCAATCAACAATTTCAAACTGTTGTCAAGGCAACATTCTGTTAATAATATATATGGATGCCCCACCTTTATTAATGGTTCAATATACTTAAATAGATACTACATATTGCAACTTAACCACATAGATTGGCTTGACAACAGTTTGAAATTGTTGATTGTTAATGATATTGAGATTGTCTAAGTGTTAACTGGCTTTTAATGATTGCTTACAAACCCATTTAGCTTTGAGCATTATTACACACACACACGCTCACACACACACGCACACACATATATATATATATATATTGTAACCAGTTGAGTTACATCACACACACTAATATAGTGTGTGTGCATAAATATATACATAAAATAAAGGAAAACTAGAAATAAACACAGGATAAATTTTTGTAGATTTTTTTTATATTTCCTAAAATAAAATAATAATAATTAAAGGGTTAAATAACTCTGGGTCTAAAGTAAAATTTCATTATGAAATTAATATTTTAAAAAGGTCTGAATAAACATAAATATTGCATTATTATTAATTATTACTCTGATTTTGGAATTTTAATTAATTAAACAAAATTTTTACCTATTGGAAATCCCCTGAGTAAAAACATGTATATGTTTACAAAGGGATTCATGAGAGAAAAATAAAAACTCTGTTTTTAATCAAGTGTTGTTAACACCTCAGATGAGGTTATAAAAGACTGATAAAAAATATATATCAGTTAGTTTTTGCTTGTAGTTTGTAAGAGTTGACCAGAGGAGTCTGGTTGTAGTATTTTAAGCAGTGGCCAACTGGGTTACTGCATAGTCTGGATAATAATTTTTATAAGAACGGTCAGCTGAAAATTGGTTTCAATATTTTACTGCAACTTGATGAAGTGCAGCAGTTGGTTTTAGCTGACCAGAGAATTTGCAGAATAGCTACCATAGGTTGGTGTAGTTGAAGGCAAGATAATAGACTGTTTTCCTTAGTAGGAGTTTGAATTCACATGGAGTAAATGACCCACTTCTTTGTGCTGAAATTCTTAGCCTTAAACATAGAAAGGACAGCTGCTTGTCTGGAACAATTCTACACAGACGGGAGACCAATTATGGACCAACATTATAGATGGATTATACTTTGACCTGATGATGACAATCACTAAAACCAAACTCACCAAGAAAAAAATCTTCCAGCTTGCTGAAAGGCAGAGAAACATGGATAAACGTATATACAACTGGTGGTAAGTAGCGTTATATATGATAAGGAAGTTTTAAACAATTTCCTTAGTAAAATGACATTTTTATAACTGATAGAAATATATAAAATGATATTAGTTTAAAATCGTTTATTAGAAGAAAAAAAACTGTTTAAAGTTATATTTATAATTTAGAAAGAAAAAAAAACTACAAAGAAAGTTATAATTAATAATCTAGAAAAAGATTTCCAAAAATCTTTTAGACTAGAAAAAAAAAAGACATTTTAAATCAATTAACTGTCAAAAATTTGATAGTTCTTATTTTAAAGAAAAAGATTATATTCAGCAAAGAGGATTAAATTGCGAAATAATCTTTAATAATTTTATTGTGATAAATACAAATGTTATGTATATAAATTAATGTTTTGCACGTCTGTGCAAATTATATATACGTGTTTCAGTAAACCTAGTATGTAAAATGTATTTCATTTAACTGAAACTTCAATCATTTATTGTATTTTATATAATTTGAATATATTTTATTATACGTTTTGTAAATTAATGTAACAATTTAAATGTTGAATAGTAATTATTTAAATCTCAATGTGATCATTTGAAATTCTGTATTATAATCAAAATCAGAAAATTCATGCACGTATGTGTGCCTATATATGTCAATTGTATGGTAAATAACAATGTGTGTCATATAGACACTTATGTGTAAAATTTTGATCATTTTTCTAAATTAAATGTTAATTCAAACATGTTTATTTTGTATCAAGCCACATGCCTGTGTGCTGAATGGGTTTGAATAAACCTAATTTATTAATCATGTAACTCAATGAATACATTTCAAAATCAGAACCCTTAACCTATAAGACCTTAAATATCATTTATTTTAATTTTTTTTGTTATTAATAAACTTGTATTTAATTGTTAAAAATTGTATTCCATCATCTCTTGTTCACATACAGTAATAGAGCCCATGTTCTCTGAGCTAGATTTCGGACACGGATAAATGGGGATGTGTTTAGTGCTTTGAGCATCCAGAGATAATCAATCATCACCCTGGTTGGCGCAAAAGAGGATACTCTTTAAAGCCCATGCACTATTATTTTTTATTTTACTTTAGTCTTATTAAAAATTTAAGTTTATAGTTGGCCAGTACAAGTGGCCTGAGCAGTGATGATGATCAGCATGTTTTAATGTCCCAGCATTATTGTTTTGATTTCTGATTATTGTGTAATTTTAATGGATGGGCACTAAGCTGGTGCATCCAAGATATGTTTATATAATTGCCCAAGCTGGCAAAGGCTCAATAGTTAGCCTGGTCTACAGAAGACCCATTTCCAATCCAGTCACAAGGTTGACTGTTGATTTACTGTACTGGTGTATTATATTGTGGATCATTCATGATGAGTGATTATTTCTCTTCATATTTACTTATACTTACTTTGACTTATTATAATGCTGGTTGAATGTATAATTATGCTTTTAGTTGCTCTTATGAGTTAACTGTTTGATCTCTCAATGTTCTCAGAGATTCTCTAATCCCATTTTATTATTAAATATCTCATTACTTTTTGCATATACTTTATAAATTATTGATATCTCATATTATTGATATTTCATATTAAGTTGTTGACCTGTGGGATGATGATGATGCTCCCATCACCCCAGTTCAAACATGTTTTCTCCATCACCCACCCCATCCCGTTACAATATATATATATATAATGTTATTTTCAAATATATATAACTTCAGCTCTTATCAAGTAAGTGAAATATTGTCCAGAAATATTTTATCATCCCTTTACTTTACCAGATCGCCCTGTGTGGTTTAGTGTAGTTGATAGAGTGTCTGACTCAGGATCATAATTTCCCAGAAACTATTCTGGAGCTGGGACTTACTTATTAACTCCCTAGCAATAAAGCCATTAGCATTTTTTTTGTTTACCAAATTGTTTATAAAATGCAAAATGATAATTTACATTAGCTCTTCCATAAAAAGTTGAATTTGGCCACATATAAATGGATGTGTGTTTACTTCTGAATAATAATAGTTTCACCCTTGCCTGAAAACATTTTCTAGAATTATTAAACTTATATTCATCTAGGATAGTTTATATAAAGGATTACTTTATATTGGCTAAGCAATCTGGTAAAATAAAGGGGAGATAAAATGTTTATGGACTGTACTTGGTTTAATTATCAGAATTGGAATTAAATATATCCCAATTAAATGTGTGGTTTATTAAATATGCATTCTTACTAGTCTCAGAATTTTAGATATCTTTCTGTATAAGAAATTGAATTAATGAGAGAAAAATGGGCTGCTAATTTTTCATAAAACTTGCTGTCTTGTGCTATGACTAGAGAGTGTTTTCAATTACCTGTTGTATCAGTTGCATATGTTTTAATCTTGAAATATATATATATATATATATATATATGGTTATGCATTTGAAAATAAAACCTTTAAACATATATGTGTAACCAGTTCTTGGATCTGAGAGGTGGACATTTGACAGAGACTTCATTCAAATTATTTAACAAAGTATATAAGGAGTAATAAGAAGATATCAAAAACAGAATGCACGGAGAGAGAACAAACAAGTATTGTTGACATTGTTGAAGGAAATAAGTAAATGAAATGCTGGGCAGGGCATATTGCTAAAAGAGATAATAATAGATGGACAGCTATGTCTTAAATTGGATTCCATGAGATTGCAAAATATCTAGAAAGATACCACACTTGAAATATATGAATGAAATAGGAAAGTGTAATGCTATCTTGTGAAGAAGATAGTCTGCAGATGGAGAAACTCGATTAAACATGGAGAACCCTTTTTATTGCAGTAGATCGATATTGGTTAAAGTGATATATATATAATTATTTGGATACAAGTATAATGTAGATATATATGTACATTTCTATATTATGTGTATTACACACATACTCAATAAGATAAATAAATAATGTTTTTATATTTACAAACGCTAATAAACAATTACCGTTTGTAAATATAGAAACATTATTTATTTATCTTATCGTGTATTTATGTATATATTAACACATAATATAGAATTTTACATATATATAAACTAACACACAGTTTGTGCATTAATTATTGTAATGTATATACTAATCTTTAGATATAATTAAAGGGGATTTGAACACAAACATTCAAGCTCTCTTCGGCGATCTAGTCCATCGTATATACACACAGAAAAGGAAAATGGGAACCAGCATTCATCAGTTGGTTCAGATCATCATCTTTTACACACATATATAATCGGTGCTCGGTTTATATTAAGATAGTCATCCAGACTGAAACCTGTCCATTAAAGTTTGAATATTTGCTATCTTAATATAATGTGTGGGAGATGATAATCTGGACCAACTGATAAGTGCTGGTTCAGAACAAAATATATATATTGGAGATCATTTATCTTTTTCGCATATATGTGGTCATATGCATCGGTTATATAAGATGGAGTGGTGGCTGAAGGGAGCTTGAAAGTCTGTTTTCAAATCCCCCCCCCTCTCTCTCTCTATATATATATATATATATTGAAACAGATATGCTGTTCCTCATATAAATATTCAAAAGATCCCCCCCCATTCAAAATGTCTAGCGTGATTCAGTCTAATTGGGAACGCAATAAATTTTGATTTGTTTAAAAAAAATCATATTTTTAATTTTGTGATTGATGGATTTGAATAAAATGTTATGTCATCTTATTTTTTTTATCTGTCTCAATAAAAAGAAAAGAAATTAATTATCCAATCATTAAAAAGAAAAAAAAGATACTTGAGTTAAACTGAGGCAGTATTCAAATTAGGCACGTCGTTGGAAGAAAAGAACTTTTTTTTTCTCTCTCGTTTTACACAGAGAGGCAGAACATATTAAATTTTTTTTAAAAAAAAAGTGTATTACTTAATTCTTTTGACACATTAAAATATAGCTTTAACAAAACGTGAGAATGGAAAAAGAAAGCTTTGCTAGAGGAATTATAATGACAATGGGGTGATTTAGCGGCTTCACTCTCTCCACGCTGTGCCATGACTTTCCATAGATGAAATAACCCGCCTTCTTTTGAGTAAACTAGACTGCAAAACTGGAAGGTAATTATGTTATAGGAATGTTTAGACATCTTTATCATACGTTATAAAGTGAAGTTATGAAATAATTACATAGAATTTGTTTTATAAAATATTAAAACATCTTTATCATGCGTTATAAAGTGAAGTTATGAAATAATTACTTAGAATTTATTTTATAAAATATTAGAACATGTTTATCATACGTTATAAAATGAAGTTATGAAATAGTTATACGCAAATTTATTTATAAAAATATTTGAACGTATTTACTATATGGATTAGAAATGCTTTAATTACTAAATGATAAATGCTCCACAAGCCAAACAGAATTTATGTATATGAATATACTTTTATATTTGACTAAATTATAAATGCTCCACAAGCCAAACAGAGTTTATGTATATGAATATAGTTTTATATTTGACTAAATGATAAATGCTCCACAAGCCAAGCAGAGTTTATGTATATGAATATACCTTTATATTTGACTAAATTATAAATGCTCCACAAACCAAACAGAGTTTATGTGTATGAATATACCTTTATATTTGACTAAATTAGAAATGATTTAATTACTAAATGATAAATGCTCCACAAGCCAAACAGAATTTATGTATATGAATATACTTTTATATTTGACTAAATTATAAATGCTCCACAAGCCAAACAGAGTTTATGTGTATGAATATACCTTTATATTTGACTAAATTAGAAATGCTTTAATTACTAAATGATAAATGCTCCACAAGCCAAACAGAATTTATGTATATGAATATACTTTTATATTTGACTAAATTATAAATGCTCCACAAGCCAAACAGAGTTTATGTGTATGAATATACCTTTATATTTGACTAAAGTAGAAATGCTTTAATTACTAAATGATAAATGCTCCACAAGCCAAACAGAGTTTATGTGTATGAATATACCTTTATATTTGACTAAATTAGAAATGCTTTAATTACTAAATGATAAATGCTCCACAAGCCAAGAATTGCTGAGTTTAAATGTTTACCAATCAATAATAATTCATAGAATAATGAAATGTTGTATAAACCATAAATGCTTGACTGCTTCTAAGGTTCCTCCCTTAAATGAATTCAAAATGAATTATTGTATAAACCATAAATGCTTGACAGCTTGTAAGGTTCTTCACATAAAAGAATTCAAAAATGAACTATTGTTGAATTAGAATATTTCCAAGCTTCTTCTCATAAAGGGATTAAAAAATGAACTATTGTTGAATTAGAATGTTTCCAAGCTTCTTCTCATAAAGGAATTCAAAAATGAACTATTGTTGAATTAGAATGTTTCCAAGCTTTTTCTCAAAAATGAATTCAAAATGAACTATTGTTGAATTAGAATATTTCCAAGCTTCTTCTCATAAATGAATTCAAAATGAACTATTGTTGAATTAGAATATTTCCAAGCTTCTTCTCATAAAAGAATTCAAAAATGAACTATTGTTGAATTAGACTGTTTCCAAACTTCTTCTCATAAATGAATTTGTAAATGAACTATTGATAAAAAAAAAACTGCTTCTAACTCTTTCATAAGTAAAATGAAAATGAGTTATCATGTGGATAGAAATGAACTTCGTTAGAAATTGCAAATTAATTGTTATTTAATAAAAATTTTTGTTACTAAAAATTAAATTGGTTATCCAGTTGTCCAATTCTGTTTTGTTTTATTGCATCACTCATCAGTTATAGCACTTGTTCATGAGAATCTCATGCCTTCTGAGCTACATCTGGCATAACTAGACCTAGGCAAGTCAGGTTGTAGTGAGACAGAACTCTAATGGTGCTGTTTGGAAAACCAAACATAGAAATGTTTAGATGCTTCCAGTCTCTATGGTACTACATCCTCTGATGAGCAGAAAATATTGTTGTAGGAGGCATTAACATCTGCATTAGGAATGTCAATTGATATTCCTTCCTACAGCATGCTCATCAGAAAATTGTTACAACTGACGTAATAAAACGGTTGTATGCGGGTCTGGTTACATTTGGCGCCCTACTGTGAGGCCTTATCTAGCTAGCCTACTCATAGGCCGGTTAATTTGCCACCCTACTGTGAGGTCCGATCTAGCTAGCCTACTCATAGGCATAAGCAGATCACGATTCTGTGATATGAACAGTGCATATGATGTAGTGATGTAATTTGTTCAGGAAGGATGGAAAAATAAAAGTTTAAAAGAAAAACAACACAAAAAATAATGGCATAAAGAATGAAACAGGCATTTCAAAGAAGATGGAGTAAAGTCATGGTGTGGATGGAGAGAGAAGCTTATTAAAGTTGAAATTAAAAAAAATACCACTAAACTAGAATAAAATATTGATGAAAACCAGATCAAAATAAAAAAAAATGATGAATACAGAAAGCATAGAGGATCCTCCTGAGAAAGAAGATAAACAAGAAGCTAAAGCAGATGAGGAATCAGAGAAAACAGGGGAGATGTCTACATTAGCCCAGTTATTGGAAATTATAAAAGCAGACCAAAAGAAAAGAGATAAACAAAGAGAAGAAGATATCAAACAAAGAGAAGAAGATATCAAACAGAGAGAAGAATATAACAAGCAAGCAATAGAAGCAAACCAAAGAATAGAAAAACAAATTATAGAAGCAATGGAAAATCAAAATGAAAAGTTCAACCACTTGATAAAGGAAATAATTCAGTCTAAAAAATTGGATGAGGAGGAAACTTTGGAATTCCCAACCAAAGATATTTTAAAGGAATCACAAATTGAATATCCTATTACTGATGAAGCAAAATTTGAGATTGTTAAAAAAGGAAGAAATTGAAATTACAAAGAGTGATCTTGAAATTGTCAGTCTACCTTCAGGAAAACTTCTGATTGTGGAATATACCTCTAAAATTGAAAATAAAGAAGCAGTATATAGAGAAGCTGAGACTGGAATATCAAACACAGCAAAAGAGTTTCAAAAGGATGAAAATAAATCTAATAAAGTAAAATTAAAATCTTCTGATCTTCAAAAAGATGAAAAACATGAAAATGAACATAATCAAAAACTTAATTCTCATATAACTAAGGGACTGTCCAATATAGAAGAAAATGTTTCAGAAAAATTATCTGATATATGCTATGAAATAGTAAAGGAGATAGAGAAAGAAACCATAAAATGGAAAGAAAAGTGTGTTAGTCCTCAGCCATATATAAAAATTATAAACAAAAGCTTAATAAACTCAAATCAAAAATTGAGTACAAAAAAAAATATATAAAGACAGTTATTAAAAATATAGTTGCTTATGCAGGAAAAGACACCAAAAAGGAATCTGAAAACTCAGGATTTATAAGTGTGAAAAAAATTAAGCAACAAGAAACTTTTATAAATACTAAAAAAATAATTATTATGGCAGAAGAACCATTTAAAAATAAACTTTTATGTAAAAATGAAATACCACCATGGAAGAGGAACAGGATAAAATCCACAGATGGTGTTCATGGTCCATATCGGACGCGTATAATTAGAAAATCAAACAGTAACAAGGATCTCCAAAGAAAATACAGAAGTGAAGAAGCAAGACACCACAGTAATGTTAAACATGATAAATTTTCAACAAAGAGACGATCCAGAAGTATGTCACCTCATAATACAAAAGAAGACTATAGGAGAACTGATCATGATCCTCAGTCTCCCCAAACCAGGTTGCAGTTATAATTCAGAATAAAATAGAGATAGCTGATGGGAAAAGTTTGTGAGTGTGGTGTAGTAGTTGCATGAGCTTGTGTTTTTCATGTTGAGATGGTGGATGATTGAGTGGAGCTGCTTGGATGCATTGTGTTATGATGCTCCGAAGTATATGCTCGGCACTATCCAGACCTGGATGTTGTGCTCCAAGAGTAGTCCAGCAGTGTGTATATATAGGTCTCATGCATAGGCCTTGGTCTCATTGATAGGCCAAATGATAGCCCCTAAGACTCACTGAAGCTGAGCAGGGTTGGCTGAGTGCCAAATTGATTTTTTTTCTCTGGCTCCTATTCTTGGTTGGATGATGCTTCTAGGTACAAGAGAGGTAGTGCTTAAAAATGAGATATTTTCTCATGACGTCATGAGGCGGTGTGTACTGGTAGTTTGTGCTTGGCCATCTATTTGTCCCAGCATTGGAAGCTATGGTTCATGTATTCATTTTTCCAGCTCATCTTACCCATTCATCAGCATATCTAAAACCAGGCAGTACTGAGAAATAATGTGTATAGTATGTGGAATGAAATCGTACTTCCAGGCGATTTCATCCCAAAATTTGGTGAGGGGTAATGAAACAGATATGCTGTTCCTCATATAAATATTCAAAAGATCCCCCCCATTCAAAATGTCTAGCGTGATTCAGTCTAATTGGGAACGCAATAAATTTTGATTTGTTTAAAAAAAATCATATTTTTAATTTTGTGATTGATGGATTTGAATAAAATGTTATGTCATCTTATTTTTTTTATCTGTCTCAATAAAAAGAAAAGAAATTAATTATCCAATCATTAAAAAGAAAAAAAGATACTTGAGTTAAACTGAGGCAGTATTCAAATTAGGCACGTCGTCGGAAGAAAAGAACTTTTTTTTTCTCTCTCGTTTTATACAGAGAGGCAGAACATATTAATTTTTTTTTAAAAAAAAAGTGTATTACTTAATTCTTTTGACACATTAAAATATAGCTTTAACAAAACGTGAGAATGGAAAAAGAAAGCTTTGCTAGAGGAATTATAATGACAATGGGGTGATTTAGCGGCTTCACTCTCTCCACGCTGTGCCATGACTTTCCATAGATGAAATAACCCGCCTTCTTTTGAGTAAACTAGACTGCAAAACTGGAAGGTAATTATGTTATAGGAATGTTTAGACATCTTTATCATACGTTATAAAGTGAAGTTATGAAATAATTACATAGAATTTGTTTTATAAAATATTAAAACATCTTTATCATGCGTTATAAAGTGAAGTTATGAAATAATTACGTAGAATTTATTTTATAAAATATTAGAACATGTTTATCATACGTTATAAAATGAAGTTATGAAATAGTTATACGCAAATTTATTTATAAAAATATTTGAACGTATTTACTATATGGATTAGAAATGCTTTAATTACTAAATGATAAATGCTCCACAAGCCAAACAGAATTTATGTATATGAATATACTTTTATATTTGACTAAATTATAAATGCTCCACAAGCCAAACAGAGTTTATGTATATGAATATAGTTTTATATTTGACTAAATGATAAATGCTCCACAAGCCAAACAGAATTTATGTATATGAATATACTTTTATATTTGACTAAATTATAAATGCTCCACAAGCCAAACAGAGTTTATGTGTATGAATATACCTTTATATTTGACTAAATTAGAAATGATTTAATTACTAAATGATAAATGCTCCACAAGCCAAACAGAATTTATGTATATGAATATACTTTTATATTTGACTAAATTATAAATGCTCCACAAGCCAAACAGAGTTTATGTGTATGAATATACCTTTATATTTGACTAAATTAGAAATGCTTTAATTACTAAATGATAAATGCTCCACAAGCCAAACAGAATTTATGTATATGAATATACTTTTATATTTGACTAAATTATAAATGCTCCACAAGCCAAACAGAGTTTATGTGTATGAATATACCTTTATATTTGACTAAATTAGAAATGCTTTAATTACTAAATGATAAATGCTCCACAAGCCAAACAGAGTTTATGTATATGAATATACCTTTATATTTGACTAAATTATAAATGCTCCACAAGCCAAACAGAGTTTATGTGTGTGAATATACTTTTATATTTGACTAAATTAGGAATACTTTAATTACTAAATGATAAATGCTCCACAAGCCAAGAATTGCTGAGTTTAAATGTTTACCAATCAATAATAATTCATAGAATAATGAAATGTTGTATAAACCATAAATGCTTGACTGCTTCTAAGGTTCCTCCCTTAAATGAATTCAAAATGAATTATTGTATAAACCATAAATGCTTGACTGCTTCTAAGGTTCTTCACATAAAAGAATTCAAAAATGAACTATTGTTGAATTAGAATATTTCCAAGCTTCTTCTCATAAAGGGATTCAAAAATGAACTATTGTTGAATTAGAATGTTTCCAAGCTTCTTCTCATAAAGGAATTCAAAAATGAACTATTGTTGAATTAGAATGTTTCCAAGCTTCTTCTCATAAATGAATTCAAAATGAACTATTGTTGAATTAGAATATTTCCAAGCTTCTTCTCATAAATGAATTCAAAATGAACTATTGTTGAATTAGAATATTTCCAAGCTTCTTCTCATAAAGGAATTCAAAAATGAACTATTGTTGAATTAGACTGTTTCCAAACTTCTTCTCATAAATGAATTTGTAAATGAACTATTGATAAAAAAAAAAAAAACTGCTTCTAACTCTTTCATAAGTAAAATGAAAATGAGTTATCATGTGGATAGAAATGAACTTCGTTAGAAATTGCAAATTAATTGTTATTTAATAAAATTTTTTGTTACTAAAAATTAAATTGGTTATCCAGTTGTCCAATTCTGTTTTGTTTTATTGCATCACTCATCAGTTATAGCACTTGTTCATGAGAATCTCATGCCTTCTGAGCTACGTCTGGCATAACTAGACCTAGGCAAGTCAGGTTGTAGTGAGACGGAACTCTAATGGCGCTGTTTGGAAAACCAAACAGAAATGTTTAGATGCTTCCAGTCTCTATGGTACTACATCCTCTGATGAGCAGGAAATATTGTTGTAGGAGGCATTAACATCTGCATTAGGAATGTCAATTGATAGTTCCTTCCTACAGCATGCTCATCAGAAAATTGTTACAACTGACGTAATAAAACGGTTGTATGCGGGTCCGGTTACAATATATATATATATATATTAAAACTAAGGCTTTATTTTGAGAAATATGTATACAATTATTAAACATGTTATCAAATATCAAGTTATATATAAATACATTTTAATTACATGTAACAAAATTGTCAATCAAACTATACATAAATGTATTAAAAATTAATACCTAATCATGCATATTAATGCATAAAGCGGCGGCAGTCTTATGACATATAGTATTTTATCTTCTGAATCAATTCATATAAGGAAATATTAGTACTAGTTAATCATAATAATTCAATTATCTCTATTATAAAAAATTACCATTCTATCTATCTACTTATCTGTCTATACCGAAATAACGATTAAAATTATTCACTTGTTGAATTTTCTCCACATGGAATTTTTTTTTCTAACTTCACTTAGAAAAAAAAAAGAATTCTAAACAATATTTGACACTCATAGATCCATGTTCATATATATATATATATATAATTAACTGCCAATATATACTCTTGGATTATCCGACATAGTTTTTATATTATCTGCCATCTTCAAAACATTTCCCCTTATTTAATCCGTCTTATTATTATCATTTTTTTCAAATTATATATCAACTACATTTTCCCAAATGTCTTTTAGTTTTATTCATAGAGATTTTCTAATACATTCTTTCAACGCATAAAGTGTATGTGTTAAAATGTCTTTTATTTTTTAAATAGTATATATATAATTTTTGTTTTTGTTTATTTATATTTTTAGTTGGACAGCATAGATCGAATATTTGGAAATGAAAATAGACCTCGCGAAGTTGCAGTTTTAAATGAAGTATATAGTACTGTAAGTTTTTTTTCCTTTTAATTAAAGTTTGTAATTAATATACTATTTTTGGTATGTGGCACGATTTTCTTAGACAGACAGAATTTAATACACGCATTTATAGCGATATACTGTATTTTAAATAGTGACAGTTTTATATTAAAATAAATTAGTTTTTTTTTAAATGCTTTCAGATTATATTTATACTAATATATTTTCTGACCTAATAATCTTTTTTTTATAATAAAAGATCATGATAACCGACTAAAAAAAATCTTTTTCATTACCTTATTTGAAAGATAAAATTATCAATAGAGAAGAAATTATAAGAAGATTGATTTTCATTTTTGTATTACTCGCTGAGATGAAAAAGAGCAAACATTACTGAAATTTTAAATCCATGTAATTAATTTATCTTTTCATTCCGTTTAATAACCCTTTTAAACTTACATTTATTTTCTGATATATTTAAACTAGCGATGACTTTTCTTTTTGAAAGTTTAAAGCAAAACATTTAAAAATATTACATAAATTACAATATTTTCTTTGTAAAAATAATAAAAACATTTTTTTTATATTTTGTCTGAAGTCAAATATAGGCTACCTACCTAGAGCATTAGTCTTAAAGCAGATCAACCGTTATAAGTATAAAAGTAAAAAATAAAAACATGATAAATCACATATTTTTTAAAAAAGATCGTAATGTCTTTCTCTTTCCAATAAAGAAAAAAGATGTATTAACCATCTCGCACTAGTAAAAAATTTAGTTGCGGTTTACATGTGAAATGGATGCTTGGGTTATGGCTTACAGTCGAATAATAAGATTAAAGTTTTTTTTTTAATGGATTTTTATAAATAAACAAAGGCAACACTCTCCATACAGTAGTGTCACCCTGTGCCAAACAGAGTAATCAATGGATGCCAGAAGGCTTGTGCATAAAATCCCTATCTAGTGCCTACTCATCCAATATCCCCAGACTAGTTTCTGGCTTGTGGCCATCATTCTGGCATCCATTGATTACTCTGTTTGGCACAGGGTGGCACTACTGTATGGAGAGTTTTGCCATTGTTTACAACAATTATGTGCCAGTAAAGAGATGGTGATCGTGTGATGTTTAGTGATTTTTATAAATATTGATGATATATGTCTTCGCTAACGAAAGTGTATTCTCTATATGATATAAAAAGAAAAAAGACATTGTTTCGCTACGTTTAGGAATAACGTATGCAAAAGAATTACAAAACATTAAAATAATCGTGCTATGATTCTAAATTTATACTTTGTAAAAAAAATTAATATTTCTTCTTTCAATAACTTTGTATTTTCTGTGGTGTCTTAGCCTTTTCTTTTCTGTCTTGAACCATTAAATGAACATAAATTGGTTAAATATTTAGATTTTTTTTTCTCCCAATATATATATATATGAAAGCAGCCTGCACTTATCAATACCAAAAATCTTCAACCTGCTGCCAAGGCGCTATATATATCATCATCAACCATTATCAATCCACTGCAGGATGAAGGTCTCTCCAAGTTCAATCCATATTTTTCTATTTTTATCTTCTCTTCTCCACATCAACCCTGCATACTTTCTTATTTCATCCATCCATCTCAAATGTGGTCTCTTTCTGGGTCTTTTACAATCTCTTGGAATCCCGTTTAGAATTTCAATTGTCCATCTATTATCATCTCTTCTAGCAATATGTCCAGCCCAACTCCACTTCAGTCTTTTAATGTTTTCAATGAGATCAATAACACCTGTTTGTTCTCTTACCCATACATTGCGTTTTTGATCTTTTCTTGTTATTTCAAATATGCATCTCTCCCTACTTTTTGAGTGGTTGGAAGTCTCTGTATTGCTCTTCTATTAAATGTCCAAGTCTCAAATCCATAAGTAAGAACTGGCAAAACACATTTATTAAAAACCTTCCTTTTCAAACAAATAGGCATATTTCCTTTTAGTATCAAGTTATTTCTACCAAAAGCCCTCCAACCAAGTGTAATTCTATGATTAATTTCATCCATTATATTTCCATCTATATTAATAATCTGACCAAGGTATTTGTAACTATTAACTTCTTCTAATTCATCATAATCAATCTTTATTTTTATATTTTGAAAAAAATGTATTAAACATTACTTTTGTCTTTTTAACATTTATCTTTAGGCTACTTTCCTACTTTCACCTGATAACTTCTGCAACATTTCCTGTAACGCTAAAGCATTATTTGAAAAAAACAACCACATCATCTGCAAAATCTAATTGATTTAAATAATCTCCATTTACTACTACTCCTTAATTTTACCATTTTAATCCAAAAAATACTTCTTGCAGCATTGCTGTAAAAAGTTTTGGAGACATGGAGTCATCTTGACTTACACCCTTTTCAATGTTAATTTTCCTACTATCATTATATAATCTAATTGTTGCTGTTGCATTTTTATAAATATTCTTTAAAATATGACAATATCCTGGATCTACCCCTTGATGATCCAATGCTTTAATCACTGGAGAAATGTTTATAGAATCAAATGCCTTTTCATAATCTACAAATCCTAAGCATAATGGCAACTCATATTCATTTGTCCTTTCTATAACTTCTCTCAATACCTGGATATGATCTACTGTACTAAAACCACTTTTAAATCCAGCTTCTCTTGGTTGGTGGTAATCCAGTGTTTTCTGTAGATGAGTTGTAATTATCTTAAAGTAAAAATTTGTATAAAACTGATAAAAGACTGATAGGTCTGTAATTTCTAATATCTTCTTTATCGCCTTTTTAAAATATTAATACTGCATTCTTCCAATCATCTGGTACATCTTTATTATTTAGACATTTGGTATATAACTTTGCTAAAAAAATTCTATTTCTTCACTTGCTTCTTTTAATATATCAATTGTAATTCCATCATTACCTGGAGCCTTCCCTTTCTTCATAAATTTAATTGCATATCTCACTTCCTCATTCAAAATTCTGGTCAATTTGGAAGATATAATAGGTATAGGAGGCACTTATTCTTTATTACTATATAATTCTTGATAGAAGTCTTCTACACATTTCATTATGCCATCTCTCTTTTTAGTAATAATGCTATCTTCTTTTCTTATTGCAGATATAAATTTCCTACTAATCCCAAAATGTTGTTTTGCACTTTTTTGACTTTTATTCTCTTCTACAGCTTTCCTTGCTAGTTCACACTTATACTTTCTTATTTCATTTTCAACTCTTTTCCACACCATTTTACAAAATTCGAGATATTTAATCTTTTTTAATGCATCATTGTTGTATATCCTCATATTCCTTCATTTCTTCATAAATTCTCTAGTCTCAGTAGAAATTTTATTGGTCAATTGCTGCTTTTGTCTACCAGCTATCTTTGTTGCAGTTTTTAAAAATGTATCAGTTATTTTCCTATTAATGTCATTCAAATCTGAATCGTTCAAAATCTACTAATACTTGAAACTGATTTGTAAGTTCTAATTTAAATTCATTAGAATGTTTCTGAAGATTAGGAATATCAACTGTAAATATTGTTTTTTTTAATAATTTTTGTCACTCTAGTTTTGCATTAACATGTATCTTACATCTTACTAATCGATGATCACTTCCTATGTTAAATTTATTAAGAACATTACAATCTTGAAATATGTATTTTCTGTTAATCAAAATATAATTCAATTCTGCTGTACCTTCATTTAGATGCTTCCATGACCATTTCCTTTTAACATTTTTCTCAAAAAAAGAATTTGCAAACTCCACAAGTCTAGGTCATCTCTCATTTCTATTACCATAACCAAAATTACCTACAGCATTTTCATCTTTCATTTGTTCACCAAATGCAAAAAGAAGTTTGCTATTAACTAAAAGGAGACCCTTTGATTCCTCTTGAAGGCCTTAAAAGAACCAAGCAGGGCAAATTCCTAATGTCCACTCCATACGTTCTTGTCATTGCAGCTGTTATTACTATGTGATTATTCATATAGTATATGAACATGAATGGGCTGCTCACTGACACACATTAGCCAGCATGGTGAGTTTATTGACTTTTTACCTCCAAGTTTAAGAGTATTTTTTTCTGATATATATAATCATGATAGACAAAAATAAACCATGGCCCTTATTCCCAAGAGGCTGTAAAGTCATCAACCAAGGTGGAGGGCGCTAAGTATCCCCTGATTGTGGACTCAGGCTTCCATTTGATGATGACTTTTTATTTAGATACTTACAACTGCAGATCATTTTCAAGTGAAGGAAGATTGCAAGAATTAGAAGAAGAAAAGGTGAAGTAACAATTGATTTAAAAAGTGGACATATACTATACTATAATATTGGAAATACAAATGGAATAGGATTTGTTATAAATAAAAAATGGAAGAAAAACATTGTGGAGATTGATGGAGTATCAGACAGACTGGCAAGATTAGTTTTACAACTTAATAGCAAATACCAAATGTAGATAATTCAGGTTTATGCCCCAACAAGTTCTCATAGTGATGAAGTAGTAGAAGATTTTTATATGGATGTACAAAAGGCTTTTGATCAGAGTAAACAACATTTTAAAATTTTTATGGGAAACTTTAATGCTAGAATTGGTAAACAAATGAAAGATGGTAAACTATATATATATATTGCTAAAAAGAGGTTGCCTTGATAACAATTTCAAATTGTTGATTGTTATTGGCATTGGGATTATCTAAGTGTTGAGTGTTTTTAATTATATATATATGTGTGTGTATGTGTGTGTGTGTGTGTGTAATAATTCTCAAGACTAAATGGGGTGGTAAATAAATATTAAAAACCAGTCAACACTTATACAATCCCAATATCAATCAACAATCTCAAACTGTTGTCAAGGCAATTTCCTTTTAATAATAAAGGTATCAATAATTTCAATCTCTGTGGTCAAGTTGCAATCTTTAGTGTCTGCATAAATATATTGGACCATAAATAAAGGTGGAATTTTATATTTATTATTAAAAGGAGATTGCCTTGGCAACAATTTGAGATTGTTGAATGTTATTGATATTGGGATTCTCTAAGTGTCCACCGGTTTATAATGATTTCTTACAAACTTATTTACCACTAACCCAGGACACCTGCTTGTAAAGCAGCTGTCACTGACCTCTCAACCACTACTGCTTGACTAGTTATGTACCAAATGCTTAAATGACAAACCAGATTGGAAGAATGCAATAACACTTTTGATATTTAAGAAAGGTGATAAACAAAATATTAAAAATTACAGACATAACAGTTTACTATCACATCCATACAAAATCTTTATCAAGATAAGTACATCTTCTTTACAGCCAACTTTGAATTTTAATCAACCAAAAAAATAAGCTGCATTTAGTCCAAGAATTAAAAAAAGTTTTGGAAGAATCAATGAATATAAGTTGCCATTACACTTTGGATTTGTAGATTTTAAAATGGCAGCATTAATAATGAGATTAATACATTGGATTAACAAGATATAAAACAGGAATATTTTCATATTCTGAATATATTTATCAAAATGCAATATTAAAGATTAGATTATGAGAGATATCAAGAAAATTATCATTGAAAATGATGAAAGAATATTAATTTCATATATTTAAAACTTTTTCTAGCAGTTTTTCAAGAAGTATTTTGGGGATTAAAATAGAAAGCTAATGGAATAAAAGTAAATATAGATTATTTAAATCATCTGGATTTTGCGATGATATGGTTGTTTTTGCAAATAATATTTCAAAGCTTTTAAAACTGTAAGATTTATCAGATATTAAAAAAAAATATTAAGGTTCAATGAATTAACTTAAAAAAAGAAAATAAAGTTAACAACTACAAATATTTGGATCATATTATAATGCATCATTAAACGTAATGAAAGAAATTAATCATAGGTTTAACTTTGATGAAAGATTTATAGTAGAAATAATTTAATATTAAAAAGAAATATGTCTATGGGTTTGGAAAAAAATATTTTAATAGATGTATTTTATCAATTCTTAAATTATGAATCTGAGACTTGATCAACAGAAGAACAATATAGAAAATCTTTAAACCATTCAATGCATTATGGTGAAATGTATATTAGAAAGAACATGAAGAGATTAAATATACTAAATATATGAGTGAAAGAACAAAATGGTATCATTGATGAATTAACCAATGTAAATATAAAAAAAAAAAGAATAATAAAATATAGCAGTGGGAGAAAGCTGTAAGTAAAATATATTTCTATATGTTTAATATGTTTGTTATTATGTTAATGTAAGAGAAAGTTTTTATGTAATTGAAGTTTATTTGTTGATGTGTATTTAATATTGTTGCAGATCCTTGAAAATGACTGTATGAGATAAAACAGTTGAAACGTTGGAGTTTTGTATATTAATGTATATATATGTTCAGTATTGAGATAAAAAATAAAGTTTTTGAAAAGAAAAAAGGAGAAGGATTTTTTATTTGTTGATATTAAAAAAACTATAATAGAGTTGGATTTATTTCTAAAAGAGATAATGGATTGACAGTTAAAAGTTTAAACTGAATCCAAACAGAATGCAAAAGAAGTAGAAAGAGACCATATGTAAAACAGATGGATGAAATAGGAAAGTTTTCTGGTCTGTTGTAAAGAAGAGAGGCTATAGATCAATGAAACTGGATTAAATTGAAGAGACGTTCATTTTATCTTAGATCAATAATGATTGAAAAATCTTGATGATTTTGGAAGAATGGATTAAATTTCAACATTATTTATTATACTTAATATTTACATACAGAGTATTGCAAATATTAGAAATAGAATTTGAAGAAGGTTCTAACAGTAAAGATATACACACGAAGTCATAGATATGGAGACAGTAATATAAATGAAATTGTTAAAAAGACCAAAATATAAAAAAAAAACGAAAAAATTTAACACCTACTAAAGTCTGGACTAATAATTTTATATTATATGGATATAAAGCATAAAAAATAACTGCAAAAAATAATAATAAAACTAGAAAATGGGCTGTATATTATGAGAAGATATAATATAATAAA
The DNA here is from genome assembly GCA_028023455.1 of Epiperipatus broadwayi. Lineage (NCBI taxonomy): Eukaryota > Metazoa > Onychophora > Udeonychophora > Euonychophora > Peripatidae > Epiperipatus > Epiperipatus broadwayi. The sequence goes on along the minus strand of JAQFVV010000031.1, from coordinate 10,330,307 downwards.
ACAAAAAATATAATAAAGTCATTAAACAAAAACTATAAAGCAAAAAACAATAATAAATATAATTACACATTTAATTTGATTATACACAACATATAACGATTACGAAAAATAAGTAAGATAAACAATTGATTACATATCAGAGGAGAATGAGAAAGTGGAACAATTTAAATGGAAAATAGAGAATGAACTAAGAAATAACAAGAGAATTTAGATATGGGTAACAGTGAAATAAATTATAAACTAAGAGTATATAACAAATCCATTTACTTCTATTTCTAATCACGACTCAATCCTTTTTTCTTTTCAAAAATATACAGTACATATAGCCATATAATTCTATAATTAAAATCACTTCTTTTCTTTTCAAAAACTTTATTTGATGTATATATATATATATATATATATATATATATATATAAATAAATAAAGTTTTTATATATATATATCCACTTATTTCCAACGTTTCGACTATCTTTACTCTATAGTCATTTTCAAGGATCTAGAAAAAACATTACATTATAAACAAACTTCACATAATAAAACCAAAAAAACAAAAATAATTAAAAACAATATAAAGCATATAAACCCCATAAAATTTAAAAATAAATAAAATACATTAAAATCAATTAAATTAAAAACACAAAACATACACCACACTTACTTGACTCCCTTCTCAAAAACCTATATTTTATGTGAGATATATTGATGATTATTTTTTGGTATTCAATGGGAATGAAAGGAAATCAGAATGTTTTTTAAAATATATTAATTCAATTGAGAAAAACATAAAATTTACAATGGAAAAAGAAATAAATAATTCAATTAATTATATGGATGTTAAAATTAAAAAAGTTATAAAAAATTATAGAGTAGGGATTGAGACTAGTATTTTTAGAAAAGATACTTTTTATGGATTATTGAGTAATTGGGAATCAGATATTGAATATATACATAGGATTAATATTGTTAATAATAGAATAGTTAGAGGAATTAATCTATGTTCAGAGGAGGGGTTATTTAGGGAGGAAATGGAGTGTATAAAAAATGAGGCAATAAAAAATGATTATCCAATTAAGATTATTAATAAATTATGTGGAAAAAAGAATATAGACAAAATTGAGAGGAAATTGAGAAAAAAGAAAGAAAAAAGAAGGAATTTATGTATAGTGGGTATAAAGTGCAAAAAGTACTTTTTTTAAGATTAAAAAGATAATGAGGGATATGAATAAGAAATATGGTAAGGAGTGTGGTTTATTGTTGAAACCAGTATATAAAAGGAAATGTAGTTTAGGTAATATGATAAGAAATAGGAATGTTGAAAACATAAATGGTATTTATAAAATAGAATGTTTGGATTGTAAAAAAGAGAATAAAGATGTATCATATATTGGTACAACAAAGAACAAATTAGAGTCAAGATTGAAACAGCATTTGAGAGATAGGAATTCTAATGTAAATATACATAGTAAGGAAGTTAGACATACAGATTTTAAGATTAAAATGTTGGAGGGGTTTAGACTGTATAAAGAAAGAATGGTAAAAGAGAGTTTATATATAAAAAGATATAAACCTGTTTTAAATAGAATTGGATAAGACATGAATAAAGAATTATTTTTGGAAATAAATTCATTTTTGAAGTATATAAGAAAGAAAAAGGAAATAAGTTTTTTATTGTAACAATTGGTTTTTTGGATAAAAAAAAAATGTAAAAAGGGAAAGTTTTTTGAGAAGGGAGTCAAGTAAGTGTGGTGTATGTTTTGTGTTTTTAATTTAATTGATTTTAATGTATTTTATTTATTTTTAAATTTTATGGGGTTTATATGCTTTATATTAATTTTGATTATTTTTGTTTTTTTTTTGGTTTTATTATGTGAAGTTTGTTTATAATGTAATGTTTTTTCTAGATCCTTGAAAATGACTATAGAATAAAGATAGTCGAAACGTTGGAAATAAGTGGATATATATATATATACATCAAATAAAGTTTTTGCAAAGAAGTGATTTTAATTATAGAATTATATGGCTAAGAGTATATATTGACATTTATAATTTGGCTTGAATAGAAAATCCTATTAATATTGAAAAAAAAAACCCGTTAATATGATTTAATAATAATTACAAATACTTCAACTAAAATATGGTCTTTAGAATATTTTAAGCAAAGTAAGATTTTGATCAAAAATAAAAGTCTAGTTATATCAAAAAACGTCCATGAAACCGAAAATATTTTTTCTACGTTTATATAGAATGAATCATCATTTTCAATAATTAACGATCTATTGCAGATTCAAGATTTCTTCAAGTTTAATTTAGTTTTCCTTTAGTTATAGGCTTTGTTCTTCATATTACACCATCCAACTTTATTTCTTATAACCACCCCATATGTAAACTCTTTTAAGATCGTTTGCAGTCTTTTAGGATTTAGTTTAAGAGTTCAACTGTCCATCAAATATTTCCACTTCTAGAAATCTATTCAACCCAGTTTTATTTCAGACTCTTAATTTTTTCTATGATACCAATGATACTTATTTGTTTTTGATTCTTGAATTTTGCTTTTGATCTCAACTTGATATTTTCAATACACATTTACGTATATTGTATTGATTGGTCTGAAGCCTCTGTGTTGCTTATCTCTTAAGTGTTCAAATATCAAATAAAAGCTGGTAAAATACATCCATTAAGAATATTTTTTTTTAAATATATGATCTAACTTCATTTTAATATTAATTTATTTCTACCAAAAGCATTTCATTCCAGTTTAATTCTATGATTAAATACATCCATTATCTTTCCGTTTGTATTAATAATTTGACCAAGTATTTTTATTTGTTAATTTTTTATAATTGTTGACTATCATTCTTTATTTTTCCCCTAAGAAATATATAGAATATTACATTAGTCTTTTTCTTCATCCAACGTTTTTACTTTCATCTAAAAAGCTCTTGGAACATTTGTTGCAGGTATGGGTCATTATTTTTCAAGACACCCACTTTATCTACATAACACAATTAAATAGAGAGATTTGAACTTATGATTTTTATTCTATATTCATCAACCACTACATCTCAAAAGACCGATAATCATGACCACACACACACGTGAAAAAGATAAATAACCCCCAATATATGTATTTCATGAGGAACCAGCACTCATCAGTTGGGCTAGATCATAATCTCCTACACATATGTACAATCAGTGCTCAGCTTGTACTAAGATAATTAATTTCTTAAATTTTAATGGACATGCTTCAATGTCTAAGCCTATCCAACAGTTGAACCATCCATCTCATTGAATAACCAACAATAGAACACTCAAACACCTTTATGAATGTGATACTGTGGCACATCCATGCAAACATTACATCAATCTAACTCCTTATATTAACAGACCATTACATATCCGTTTATATTAATAGGAGAGGGACTTATATTATGTTGTAACCTTTTCCCAAGATGCCTATGCATTCAGTATACTGAATGTTCCATCATCAGATTTTCAATGAAATGGATGGCTGAAGAGTTGTGGGTTGGAGTAGTTTGAAGCCTGTCCAATAAAGTATGAAGATTGGCTATCTTAATATAAAACTGAGCACTGATTGTATATATGTATGGAGATAGTAATCTGGACCAACTGATGATTGCTGGTTTAGCATAAAATACACATATTGGTGATTATTTATCTTTTCAACATATGTATGATCAGGTGGGCCAGCAATATGAAATGGCATGGAGAGTTGAGGATATTGTGAAAGTCTGAGTTCGAATCCCTTATATTACTAATTGTTAGAGGCATCTAAACTTAAAATTTTCAATCTACACATAACTACATACATGTGAAAAAAAAAAAAATGATTCTCAATATAGTATTTCTTGCAGAACCAGCACTCATCGGTTGGGCCAGAGATCATAACCCAATTAAGTAAAATATAATCAATATATTTTTATTCAATCAACTTTGCATTTTAATTCGCGAAATACTTTTGTGAGATTGATAAAAAAAGTTTTTTGAATTATGAAAACATTCTATTTTATACTCTTATTATTATTAACCCTTTTAATGTCATTGTATAATCAAATCACTGCTGTTATGTTGTGATAAATATTTTTCCGAGACCGTGAATATCCCCGATACATATCTTCATAATACAAATTTCTAACTACTACAAATTCCTTATAGAATGAAATGTTTTCTTCATAATTTACAAATCCTAAGCATAATGATAACTCACAATAATTGTTTTTGTTCTATTATTTTTCTGAATACTTGGGTGCAGTATGTTGTGATAAAAACACTTAAATTCAACTTGTTACTTTAGTTAGTTTGAATCGATAAAGATTTAGTATAGAATTTAAAGAAAAGATGGGTCTATATTTTTTAATATCTGTTTCTCATCTTTCTCAAATATCATTCTAACTACCACTTTCTTTTAATCATGGAACATCTATATTATTTCGACGTTTGATATATAATTTTTCCAATAATTTTTAATAATTGTATAATTTCCTAGAGTTTTTTTCTTGATAGATTTAATTGCGTCTCGTTTCTTCATTTAAAATGTTTGGTAATTAAAAGATGTAGTAATTATAGCAATTATTTAATTTTCTTCTTCTTTGTTGCTGTTATGTAATTCTATGTGGGCTCTTCTATATATTTTATGTCATTCTATTTTTTTTAGTAAGAGTTATATCTTTTCTTTTTACTGTTGAAATAATTTTCCTTCCAGTACCAAAGTTTGTTTTATCTTTTACATCAGATTCTATACCTTTTCACAATTCATCATCATCATCATCATTATCAACCATTATCAATCCACTGCAGGATGAAGGTCTCTCCAAGTTTAATCCATCTTCTCCAATCTTTAGCTTCTCTTCTCCATATCACCCCTGCACACTTTCTTATTTCATCCATCCATCTCACATGTGGTCTCTTTCTGGGTCTTTTACAATCTCTTGGAATCCAGTTTAAAATTTCAATTGTCCATCTATTATCATCTCTTCTAACAATATGTCCAGCCCAACTCCACTTCAATCTTTTAATTTTTTCAATGAGGTCAGTAACACCTGTTTGTTCTCTTACCCATACATTGCGTTTACGATCTCTTCTTGTTACTCCCAACATACATCTCTCCATATTTCTTTGAGTGGTCCGAAGTCTCTGAATTGCTCTTCTATTAAGTGTCCAAGTCTCAGATCCATAAGTAAGAACTGGTAAAACACATTTGTTAAAAACCTTCCTTTTCAAACACATAGGCATATTTCCTTTTAGTATCAAGTTATTTCTACCAAAAGCACTCCAACCTAGTTTAATTCTATGATTAATTTCCTCCATTATGTTTCCATCTGTATTAATAATCTGACCAAGGTATTTGTAACTGTTAACTTCTTCTAATTCATCATAATCAATCTTTATTTTCATATTTTGAGCAAATCGATTAAACATTACTTTAGTCTTTTTAACATTTATCTTTAGTCCTACTTTCATCTGATAATTCCTGCAACATTTCCTGCAGATCTGAAGCATTATTTGCAAAAACAACTACATCATCTGCGAAATCTAAATGACTTAAATAATCATCATTTACTTTCACTCCTTTAGTTTCCCATTTTAATCCACAAAATACTTCATGCAGCACTGCTGTAAAAAGTTTTGGAGATATGGAGTCACCTTGTCTTACACCTTTCTCAATGTTGACTTTCCCAGTGTCATTATGTAATCTAATTGTTGCTGTTGCATTTTTATAAATATTCTTTAAAATATGACAATATCCTGGATCTATACCTTGATGATCTAATGTGTTAATCACTAAAGAAATGTTTATAGAATCAAATGTCTTTTCATAATCTACAAATCCTAAGCATAATGGCAACTCATATTCATTTGTCCTTTCTATAACTTCTCTCAATACCTGGATATGATCTACTGTATTAAAACCACTTTTAAATCCGGCTTGTTCTCTTGGTTGGTGGAAATCCAATGTTCTTTGTTGTAACGATCCGGAGAATGTGATTTAACGTAATCTGCACTACGGGGCGCCATCTAGGCATTTGAACCTAGAAAAATTTATAAAGTAGGCAGATACGTAAGTCAAAAAAAAAAACAAAAAAAAATTTTTTTTTTTTTTTAAATATTTTGGTTCCGGTCATTAGCCCATGTCACTAGCTCAGTGGAATAGCAGAGATTTAATAATATAATATAAGAATATATATATATATATATATATAAGAGGAATAAAATAAGCCACTGCCAGTAATTAACATACAAACATTTATTTATGCACATATATATAAGATTTAAAATTATTTTAGTATTAGTTTTACATTTTAACATTTAACATTATTTTTAACTTTGATTTTTGACTTTAATTTACATTTAATTACTATTATATTCTAATTTTACATTTTAATTAAGTTCGCACAGATAAATTTATGAAAGCTTGTTTATAATGTTGAATATAGATCGGTTACATAGATTTCACGGTCAAAAACATTTCAAAGTAAACATAAACGATCAAAATACAAAATTATTGATTACTGACAATTGCAGAGGGAAATTTATACGTAACCCAATAGTATTCACCATAAGATACTTGCATTGTCACCAATAACTTAAAAGACATCCGAATAAATACATTTTAGATACTCACCGTAAGGTATCATTATTTATCGAATGTCTATATATTTTGATCAAATATGAAAACCCAAAACATACTTAACCGATAACCAATCCATGCAAGCATCTATAAACAACTTAAATTTAATGCATTTTTATTTAGGGTCAAGTATAAATAGACCACATAGATTTGCATTTGAAAATAAAATATTCTGTCCCTATTTAACCTTAGGCTAAAATTCGCAGTCAAACTGGCATCAATCCATCTGATACATCGATGTATTCAATGTAATACGGATGTTATATATAGAGTAAGTTAAAAACAAACTCTTATGAAGCTTCAAAAATACCCTCAACCTCAGACCGCGGTTTCTGCTTCTAGCGTCATCAGTGAGGTGCTAGGGAATAAAAATACTAGAACTAGTCCAGCATTTTATCAATGCCTAACTATTGAGAAGAAAATATAAAACTTTCAGACATTTAAATGTCCAAAAATCCAGCTATCTAACTCAAATAGCAGTATGGGACTGAAACTAAGTTCAGATCCACCATATATTAATAGCTCTAGCAATATAAAATCGCCAAAGCATTAATAGCAAAAAACTAAAATTAAATTGATAAAAAATCAAGTCAGATGACCTAATTTTAATAAAGCTCCTATTTACAAATGTTATATATAGAGTAAGTTAAAAACAAACTCTTATGAAGCTTCAAAAATACCCTCAACCTCAGACCGCAGTTTCTGCCTCTAGCGTCATCAGTGAGGTGCTAGGGAATAAAAATACTAGAACTAGTCCAGCATTTTATCAATGCCTAACTATTGAGAAGAAAATCTGAAACTTTCAGACATTTAAATGCTGGACTAGTTCTAGTATTTTTATTCCCTAGCACCTCACTGATGACGCTAGAGGCAGAAACCGCGGTCTGAGGTTGAGGGTATTTTTGAAGCTTCATAAGAGTTTGTTTTTAACTTACTCTATATATAACATTTGTAAATAGGAGCTTTATTAAAATTAGGTCATCTGACTTGATTTTTTATCAATTTAATTTTAGTTTTTTGCTATTAATGCTTTGGCAATTTTATATTGCTAGAGCTATTAATATATGGTGGATCTGAACTTAGTTTCAGTCCCATACTGCTATTTGAGTTAGATAGCTGGATTTTTGGACATTTAAATGTCTGAAAGTTTCAGATTTTCTTCTCAATAATTAGGCATTGATAAAATGCTGGACTAGTTCTAGTATTTTTATTCCCTAGCACCTCACTGATGACGTTAGAGGCAGAAACCGCGGTCTGAGGTTGAGGGTATTTTTGAAGCTTCATAAGAGTTTGTTTTTAACTTACTCTATATATATAACATTTGTAAATAAGAGCTTTATTAAAATTAGGTCATCTGACTTGATTTTTTATCAATGTAATACGGAATACGGCAGCACCAAAAAGGTTAAGAGAAGATATTGACTCTCATTAGACAGGAATATTACTTCTATCTAACGAGAAGAACAATAAAAAAAAAACTCCATAGAAAGGAACTGTGCTCTGCATCTTATAATTCCTTCCATAGGCAAAACGGGAGAGTGCGGCATATGAAGCGATTCTGCCAGTAGCGAATCTCTGACTACATCTACTAACTACATCAATATATCCAATCCATTGACCCAATCTAACAACGACACAAATAACCTAAGATTACCCTCCCCTAATATAACTTTACAAATCTATACAGCCATTCACGCCCGACTTAAGTTTAACATTTATATAATTAATTTAACGAAAAACAAAAAAAATCATGATAAAAACTTAAAGAATAAAAAATAAATAAATGGAAATGATTTTACATAAGTAAGAAAAAAAATACATCAAATAACACTATTAATAAAGAATTTAGTTTGGTGAGATAGGATTCTATTTGTAACAATTAAACACTAGGAAAGTTTAAAATTTAAAGTTCTTAGTGTTTTCAAATTAATATTGTTCGTTATATCTTAGAAAGTTCTTACGGTTTTAGAAATGGTCATCGTTTACAATTGCTTGCCGTTTGAAATCCAGCATTAAATTTCCCGATGATCCTGTGGTCCTCTGAATATAAGAAAAGTGATGTTTCATTTTTCCATTTTATAACAACTGAAGGGATTGAATGTGCGTCCTTCAATCTCTTCTCCCGCACCTCTGCACTAACATCTATCTGTCACATCGTAATAATCATAATAACTCACTGATTAATAATTTCCAAATTTTCCTTTTATACGTATTCGAAGGATTGACTTGGCATTATGTCATCGATGTGATGATCCTTTCGCTGAGGTCCGATTTCCCGATGGATTTCTTTCATTGGCTATTTGTTTCTATTGTTTTCCTATCTGACCGATGTTTTTACATTTAAATGCCCAAGGCTGGTTTACATTTGACTAATTAAATTTATCATTTCCATTTCTGATTAATTAACATGTTTTCCAAATCAAAGATATATTTAAAGATAAATTTAAAGATATAATTTTATTTCCAAATCTTTTCAAAATTTAGTTTTAAAATACTTTTTCTTTAATAAAGTTTTATTTTAATAATTTTTCATTATCTGTGCGATTTAATATATAAGAGTTTAAGATGATATTTAATTTCAATTTTTAATTCTTAAAGAAAATTTTTAAACGCGAACTTTTTAATTTACTTTCATGTTTAATAAATAAAAAAAAAAAACAATGTAACGAACATCTGTGCTCGTTACATATCAGTAAAGTTGCTTTAAAAAAAAATGATCAAAAAAAAATATTTTACTTAGGGTTAGTAATTACGGTACACGATTGACGAAGACATTTACAAAACATCCGGTTAATAATTTTACAAAAAGACTATATACAAAAAGAAAAAGAAAATGTTGACTATCACTTACCTAAGGACCATTTACGTTTACACCCCTCCCCACAAGAGTTCTATTTTATTTTATACATTTTATTTTTACACACGGCATGACAAGCAAGTTATTTTATAAATTATTTATTTAAGAAGGTTGCATTGAAGTAAATATGTTTTGAAAGATAATGGATTTATACGTGTATATTTGCAGCACAATTATAAATACCACCAACTTATTTATGACTGATTAAAATGCTTAAATAGGATTACACTGAAGTAAATTCCCAACAGTACTCATCGTAAGGTACTACATTTCGATCATAAACTTACGTGGCTGTGCGCGCCTATACACGTTAAAGCATAATATATATCAACAAAAAAAAACATATTTATTGCAACCTTTTGACTTTTTTTTTTTTTAAGAAAAATTAGTTTTTAAAATTTTTTTTCACTTTCTTGTGTTTAATATATATGCGCAATTTCTTTTACTGGCAGAGCTTTTATAAGATTTAAAGTATACGACTTATGTAAACAGATAAAATATTTCATTCTGACAAAATTTGCTCAGGGTATTTGTGGTTTATTAAAGATTGGCCCGAGTTGGGAAAGCCATTGTAACGATCTGGAGAATGTGACTTAATGTAATCTGCACTACGGGGCGCCATCTAGGCATTTGAACCTAGAAAAATTTATAAAGTAGGCAGATACGTAAGTCAAAAAAAAAACAAAAAAAAAAAAAATTTTTTTTTGTATTTTGGTTCCGGTCGTTAGCCCATGTCACTAGCTCAGTGGAATAGCAGAGATTTAATAATATAATATAAGAATATATATATAAGAGGAATAAAATAAGCCACTGCCAGTAATTAACATACAAACATTTATTTATGCACATATATATAAGATTTAAAATTATTTTAGTATTAGTTTTACATTTTAACATTTAACATTATTTTTAACTTTGATTTTTGACTTTAATTTACATTTAATTACTATTATATTCTAATTTTACATTTTAATTAAGTTCGCACAGATAAATTTATGAAAGCTTGTTTATAATGTTGAATATAGATCGGTTACATAGATTTCACGGTCAAATACATTTCAAAGTAAACATAAACGATCAAAATACAAAATTATTGATTACTGACAATTGCGGAGGAAATTTATACGTAACCCAATAGTATTCACCATAAGATACTTGCATTGTCACCAATAACTTAAAAGACATCCGAATAAATACATTTTAGATACTCACCGTAAGGTATCATTATTTATCGAATGTCTATATATTTTGATCAAATATGAAAACCCAAAACATACTTAACCGATAACCAATCCATGCAAGCGTCTATAAACAACTTAAATTTAAGGCATTTTTATTTAGGGTCAAGTATGAATAGACCACATAGATTTGCATTTGAAAATAAAATATTCTGTCCCTATTTAACCTTAGGCTAAAATTCGCAGTCAAACTGGCATCAATCCATCTGATACATCGATGTATTCAATGTAATACGGGATACGGCAGCACCAAAAAGGTTAAGAGAAGATATTGACTCTCATTAGACAGGAATATTACTTCTATCTAACAAGAAGAACAATAAAAAAAAAACTCCATAGAAAGGAACTGTGCTCTGCATCTTATAATTCCTTCCATAGGCAAAACGGGAGAGTGCGGCGTATGAAGCGATTCTGCCAGTAGCGAATCTCCGACTACATCTACTAACTACATCAATATATCCAATCCATTGACCCAATCTAACAACGACACAAATAACCTAAGATTACCCTCCCCTAATATAACTTTACAAATCTATACAGCCATTCACGCCCGACTTAAGTTTAACATTTATATAATTAATTTAACGAAAAACAAAAAAAGTCATGATAAAAACTTAAAGAATAAAAAATAAATAAATGGAAATGATTTTACATAAGTAAGAAAAAAAATACATCAAATAACACTATTAATAAAGAATTTAGTTTGGTCAGATAGGATTCTATTTGTAACAATTAAATACTAGGAAAGTTTAAAATTTAAAGTTCTTAGTGTTTTCAAATTAATATTGTTCGTTATATCTTAGAAAGTTCTTACGGTTTTAGAAATGTTCATCATTTACAATTTCTTGCCATTTGAAATCCAGCGTTAAATTTCCCGATGATCCTGTGATCCTCTGAATATAAGAAAAGTGATGTTTCATTTTTCCATTTTATAACAACTGAAGGGATTGATCGTGCGTCCTTCAATCTCTTCTCCCGCACCTCCGCACTAACATCTATCTGTCACATCGTAATAATCATAATAACTCACTGATTAATCATTTCCAAATTTTCCTTTTATATGTATTCGAAGGATTGACTTGGCATTATGTCATCGATGTGATGATCCTTTCGCTGAGGTCCGATTTCTCGATGGATTTCTTTCATTGGCTATTTGTTTCTATTGTTTTCCTATCTGACCGATGTTTTTACATTTAAATGCCCAAGGCTGGTTTACATTTGACTAATTAAATTTATCATTTCCATTTCTGATTAATTAACCTGTTTTCCAAATCAAAGATATATTTAAAGATAAATTTAAAGATATAATTTTATTTCCAAATCTTTTTAAAATTTAGTTTTAAAATACTTTTTCTTTAATAAAGTTTTATTTTAATAATTTTTCATTATCTGTGCGATTTAATATATAAGAGTTTAAGATGATATTTAATTTCAATTTTTAATTCTTAAAGAAAATTTTTAAATGCGAACTTTTTAATTTACTTTCATGTTTAATAAATAAATAAAAAAACAATGTAACGAACATCTGTGCTCGTTACACTGTAGACTAGTAGTAATTATCTTGGTAAAAATTTTATATAAAACTGATAAAAGGCTAATAGGTCTGTAATTTCTAATATCTTCTTTATCACCTTTTTTAAATATTAATATTATTACTGCATTCTTCCAATCATCTGGTACATCTTTATCATTTAGACATTTGGTATATAACTTTGCTAAAAAAATTTCTATTTCTTCACCTGTTTCTTTTAATATATCAATTATAATTCCATCATTACCTGGAGCCTTTCCTTTCTTCATACATTTAATTGCATGTCTCACTTCTTCATTTAAAATTCTGGGCAATTTGGAAGATGTAATAGATATAGGAGGTACTTGTTCTTTATTACTATATAATTCTTGATAAAAATCTTCTACCAATTTCATGATGTCATCTCTCCTTTTAGTAATAATTCCATCTTTTTTTCTTATTGCAGATATAAATTTCCTACCAATACCAAAATGTTGTTTTACATTCTTAAGACTTTTATTTTCTTCTACAGCTTTCCTTGCTAGTTCACAGTTATACTTCCTTATATCATTTTCAACTCTTTTCCGCACCATTTTACAAAATTCGAGATATTCAATTCTTTTTAATGCATCATTTTTGTATATCTTCATATTCCTTCTTTTTTTCATAAATCCTCTAGTCTCAGTAGAAATTTTATTGGTCAATTGCTGTTTCTTTCTACCAGCTATCTTTGTTGCAGTTTTCAAAAGTGTATCAGTTATTTTCATATTAATTTCATTCAAATCTGAATCATGTTCAAAATCTACTAATACTTGAAACCGATTTGTAAGTTCTAATTTAAATTCATTAGAATGTTTCTGAAGATTAGGAATATCAACTGTAAATATTGTTTTTCTTAATAATTTTTGTCTCTCTAGTTTTACATTAACATGTATCTTACACCTTACTAATCAATGATCACTTCCTGTGTTAAATTTATTAAGAACATTACAATCTTGAAATATGTATTTCCTGTTAGTCAAAATATAATCCAATTCTGCTGTACCTTCATTTGAATGCTTCCATGTCCATTTCCTTTTAACATTTTTCTCAAAAAATGAATTCATAATATAAAGTTTTTCTTTTTCTGCAAACTCCACAAGTCTATGTCCTCTCTCATTTCTATTACCATGACCAAAATTACCCACAGCACTTTCATCTTTCATTTTTTTTACCAATTCTAGCATTAAAGTCTCCCATAACAATTTTAAAATGGTGTTTACTCCGATCAAAAGCCTTTTGTACATCCATATAAAAATCTTCTACTACTTCATCACTATGAGAACTTGTTGGGGCATAAACCTGAATTATCTGCATTTGGTATCTGCTATTAAGTTGTATAACTAATCTTGCCACTCTGTCCGATACACCATCAATCTCCACAATATTGTTCTTCCACTTTTTATTTATAATGAATCCTACTCCACTTGTATTTCCAATATTTGTGCCTTTATAATAGAGTATATGTCCACTTTTTAAATCAATTGTCTCTTCACCTTTTCTTCTAACTTCACAAAGTCTAATAATGTCCCATTTACTATAAGAGAGTTCTTCTTCTAATTCTTGCAATCTTCCTTCACTTGAAAGTGATCTGCAGTTGTAAGTACCTAAATAAAAAGTCGTCATCAAATGGCAGCTTGGGTCTGCAATCAGGGGATTCTTAGCACCCTCTGCCTTTGGCCACCAACTGCTGCCTTGGTTGGTGACTTTACAGCCTCCTGAGAATAAGGGCCATGCTTTATTTTTGTCTGTCATAATTGTATATATGTATTGGGAAAATATTTATCCTTTACCCAAACATTCATTCTGCCTTATCAGGCACTGAGAAGAAAGATCATGGTATTTCTTGATCTTAAACTCAGAGGTAAAAAGCCATTAAACTCACCATGCTGGCTAATGCATGTTGGTGAGCAGCCCATCCATGTTCGTATACTATATGAATAATCACATAGTAATAACAGCTGCAACGACAAGAACGTATGGAGTGGACATTAGGAATTTGCCCTGCTCGGTTCCTTTAAGGCCTCCAAGAGGAATCAAAGGGTCTCCTTTCAGTTAATAGCAAAACTCCTTTCTGAAGCCTTTTCACAATTATATTTTCTTATATCATAAATAACTTTATAATGACCATTTCATATAACCGTCGCTATTTAATTGCTCTTAACTGATTATTTTCAAATATTTTAATCTCCCTTTTTTCATAGGTTGTTTTGTCTCAGTTAAAAAATTTACTAAGGAAAATTGCTGCTTTTTTTTGTACCACACTCCTTTTAAAACAGTTTTTAATAGAGTAATTATTTTATTGATTTTTCTAAATCATTTCAAATACTACCAACATATTAAGACAATTAGCAAAGTCTGATTTAAATTCATTAGAAAATTCGTGTCAGATAGAAATATGACCAGTTTTACTATCTTCCTTAATCGTTTTATAAAATCTCATTAATCGGTGATCACTTCCTATGTAGGATCTATTGAAAACATTAAAATTTTGAGGTATATATTTCTGTTAGTCAATATGTAATCCAATTCTGCTATACTTTCATTTGAATGCTTTATTTCCATTTGGAATTTTGTCAAAGAAAGAATTTATTATATTCAATTTTTCTTTTTATGCAAATTTTCTAAACTATGTACTATCGTCTCTATCACCATAATTAAATTTACTCACATATCTTTCATCTTTCAAGCATTACCGTCTACTATAACTACTTTAAATGTTATAACCAATAAACATCACATGATCACCATTTCTTATGCTTGCTTATAACTTTTATTAAAATAGGAAAAACTCACTATACTATTGCCACACACACACCAAGCTAGAGTAATCAATGGATGCCAGAAGTCTGGAGATATTGGATGAGTAGGCACTAGATGGGGATTTTATGCACAAGCCTTCTGGCATCCATTGATTACTCTAGCTTGCTGTGTGTGTGACAATAAATACATAAAGTGAGTTTTGCCTGTTTTAACTTTAAAATTATTTGATGAAATTAAAAGCTTTTTATAGATTCTTGTAAAAATTTCTTCATTTATCTATCAAAATAAGAATTTTCTATTGTACAAAACCGAATTATATACATTTCCTATCTTCCCTTAAATTACATAATTAATCTTATTACTCCAACTGATATATCATCAGTCTATGTTGTTTTTCAATATTTGGGATTCTGTAAAAAAGACTTTTTAAATTGATTGCCTCTGCATCTTTTCGTTTTTGTTTATAAATTTCAACAATATCCTACTTATTATTAAAAGTTGTTTTGCCAATCCATGTAATATTCTTTCACTGCAATGTGATTTGTAGTTGGAGGTAACTACAAAATAGACCTCCATTGAATGGCAGTGTGGTCATGAAATCAGAAGATTCTTAATACCTTCATTCAACCACAAACCATTATCTTGGCCGATGACTTTACAGCGTCCTGGGATTAAGAAACATAATTTTGTTTTGTCTGTCATAACTGTAAATATTTATTAAAAAAAGATCATTCCCACACAAATTTATTCTGTCTTAAAAAAAAACCCTCTAGTGTTAATTCAGTTCACAATTATCAGATAACTGACAAAAATACCATAATATTGTTTAGTCTTGAAATTAGAGGTAAAAAACCAGTAAACCCCACACTGGATAATGCATGTTGGTGAACAACTCATGACTCTATTTACTTCTGTAAAAATATTCACTACACTGAATGATTAAGCTAATTATATATTGCATTGGAAATAGATTAATTTTACAAATTCAGTCCTTCCCTCTCCTGTTAATATATGATACATAATGATTGGATAATATGAGAGATTAGATTGATATAATGTTTACATGGATATGACTTCAATATCAAATCCACCAAGGGTTTTGAGTTTCCATGTTGGTTTTTAATTGAAATGGATGGTAGAATAATTGGAAAAATAAGATTGAAACCCATCCATTAAAATTTAAGAAAGTATCTTAATATAGGCTGAGCACTGATTACATATATGTGTGGGAGATTATGATCTGCACCAACTGATGAGTGCTTGTTCTGCACAAAATACATATGTTGAGGATCATCTATCTTTTTTGCAAGTATATGGACATGTGTGTTTGTTGTTTGAGATGGAGTAAAGGATGAATATAGACTGAAAAATCCTAAGTTCAAATCCCTCTATTTATTTATAAAAATAACTATAGAAGACCTTATTGAATTAAACTAGGAGTTAACACTTCTTGCCCTC
Organism: Epiperipatus broadwayi; assembly: GCA_028023455.1. NCBI lineage: Eukaryota > Metazoa > Onychophora > Udeonychophora > Euonychophora > Peripatidae > Epiperipatus > Epiperipatus broadwayi. Next base: position 10,313,793 of record JAQFVV010000031.1, on the reverse strand, counting down.
CAAAAGAAATTTAAAGATCTCCTTTCTTTTAACAATGAAGTGCTTTCTGAAGCCTTCATATAGGATGGGATATGTAAATGAAAGAGTGACCTTAAAAAAAGTTAAGAAAAATATATAATGCTGCAAAATAGCAGCAAAATTCCTATACAAGTAAATGAAGAATGTGATATTTTGAAGACAATTTCCATAAAACTAAGTATTGTAAAAATAAAAGTGAATAAAAAGAGGGATAATTCCCAACAAAAGACATTAATTGGTTAAAGAAAAAAAAGAGAGTTATATGATGCAGACTCTCAGTCCCTGAATAAAATGGATGAAGATGATATTGTAGTGTTCAAAGATTGCATTGCTAAAATATTATTATTATTATTATTATTATTATTATTATTATTATTATTATTATTATTATTATTATTATTATTATTATTATTATTATTATTATTATTACTATTATTATTATTATTATTATTATTATTATTATTATTATTATTATTATTATTATTATTATTATTATTATTATTATTATTATTATTATTATTACTACTATTATTATTATTATTATTATTTTGCAGCTTGAAATTTCCAGGAAACAATACTTTCAAAATAGGATATCAATAAATGAATTTTTAAGAAAGAAACCAGAAGATGAATTAGCAGAACAAGTAAACAGGCTAGCATTTGAAACCATCGCATCTTTTGTCAACCCTTTAAATATTCTTTTTTATTCATCAAGCGTACTGCAAGTACCATTTTATAATCAGTATTTACCTCTTTATATGACTACTGGCACATTTGGATTTGATATATTTAAAAAGCTCTTTTCCATTTTAGATATTACAGGTATATTTGCATTTTTAATACGTGGTTATTACTAGGTAGGAATAGTTTTCATCTTAGTTATTTATTTCATGATGTGTGATTGCAAAAAATATTTTATTCAAAATATTTTTTTTATTTTATTTACAATCGTTATATTCAAAATGGTTGTATTATGTATTAATCAAAATTACCCGATATTCACAATTCAACCAGAAATTTAATTAGTACAATCTGTTTGTGTTTGCAACTGTATAGATAGTAAATATATTTAAAAGTTTAAGGATGTATTCATATAATGCTATATTTCTTCACTTAAAAAAAAATAGTATACACATACAAACTCTCTCACACGCGCACTCACGTATGTATATGTAATGTTAAATAATAAAAAAAACAATATTTTTAATGTTTAATAAATATGTCATGTGAAATTTAACGTCTATTTTGAATAGTAATTGAACTACCCTCTAGCTGAACATGTTTAATAATTTTTATAGTAAGAAAATGGACCATTTCTTGCCGTATTTTATATGTTTTGATTTAGAGTTATCTAGAACAATAAGAGCCAAAGTGCAAGCTAAAGCCAGACTATATATTTTAATGTAAATTGAATTTTAAATAACTGTTATCAAGTTAATATAGCAGAGAGATCTCACTCATTTTTAAAACTATGTAATAAATAAACATATGACATATATGCAATGTTAAATAATATTTTAATATTGAGTTAATAAATATAATGTTATGTGAAATGGACTAAGTCTAAATTTAATAATAATTGAACTGCTTTTTACAGTAAAAAAAATGGACAACTTCTTATCATATTTTACATTAAAATATATAGGCTAGAAGTTGCAATCTAGCTGTTTTTATTCTAGATAACTCTAAATAAAAAGATGTAAAATATGGTAATAAGTAGTCCATTTTCTTACTGTAAAATGTTATTGAACATGGCAGCTAGAGGGCAGTTCAATTATTATTTAAAATAAACTTGGTAAATTTCATGACATTATATTTATTCAATATTAAAATAGTATTTAACATTACATATATGGCATGTGTCTATTTATTATAGAGTTCTAGAAATGAGTGAAATATCTCTGCTCTATAAACTTAATATTAATTATTTAAAAATCAATTTACATTAAAATATATAGACTGTTTTAAGTTTGTACTGGACCATTTTTTTTATTGTAAAAAGTTATTAAACATGGAATCCAGAGAGCAGGTCAAATATTATTTAAATTAGACTTGTTAAATTTTACATGACATTATATTTACACACACATATATATATTAAAAAATCTGCTAAAATGATTTTGCATAACTGAAATGCGACTTTTTGATTCCTCTTTGAGGTCTTAAAGGAACTAAGCAGAACAAATTCCTAATGTCTGCTCCATATGCTCTTGCTGCCTTGCCAGATACAGCTATTATTATGTAATTTTTCATATGTAAAAAATATAGTCGACTGCTCATGAACATACATTAGCCAATGTAATAAATTTATTGGTTTTTATCTCAGAGTTTAATATCAAAAACATCATTGTCTTCTTGCTTAATGGCCTGATAGTTTTTGACTGAAATATTCTATTGAATTTCTTTTATTTACACTCATGACAGACAAAGCTAAATTATGGCTCTTATTTTCAGGAGGCTATAATGTCACCAGCCAAGATAACAATTGGTAGCTATAAGCAGACGATGGTAAGAATCTTCAGATTAAGAGCTACTACTGGTACTTAAGATGAGGTTTTATTTAAATATGTACAACTGCAGAACACTTTTAAGTGAAGGAAGATTTCAAAAATTGGAAGAAAAACTGACTAATATTGATTAGAATAGTTGGGTTTTTTTTAATTTAGAACAAAAAATGAAGAGTCAATTATTTAAAAAAAGTGGACATATATTTTATGAGAAACACAAAAATATTGGAAGCACAAATAGAATGGGAGTCATTATATAATAATAAGAATGTGGAGATTGGTAATATATCAAACAAACATGAAAAGTATCAAATGTAGATATGTCCCAATAAGGTCTCATTGTGGTGAAATAAAGCATTATTACATAATATAGCAGATCAAACAGCATTTTAAAGTTATCACAAGAGATCTAATGCTAGGATTGGTAAAAGATTGATAGATAAAGTTGCTGAGGATAAATTTGATACTGGTAACAGAAATTGATATAGCCATAGACTTGTATAATTAGAGTAAAAGAAAAATTGTATATTATGAATTTTCTTTTTGAGAAAAATGTTCAACAGAAATGGTCATGAAAGCATCCATGTAATGGCACAGAAAAAATTGATTATATTTTGATTGTTGGAAAGTATATATTTTAAGGTTGGAAAATTTTTATTAGATCTGAGAGGTCGTTATCAATTAGTGAGATGGCAAATATATGCTATTGCAAAACTAAACTGATGAAAAGTATTATTAAAGATAGTATTAGCAGTTTATATTACTAATGAAGGTAGTTTAGACTGGATTTAAATCACTGAGAACATAGCTGATAATTTCTTAAGACCTGTACAAAATAACTGGTACAAAAAAGCAGCTACTTACCAATAAATTTTCTACTGAGAGAAACAATATATGATGCAAAGAAAAATTATTATTTTTTAATGATTTATTAAGAGTAACTGAAAATGATACAGAAAAGAGTTATTAATGATGTGAAGAAATGTAACTATGAATTGGCAGGAATAATATGTAATGGAATAGAAGTTCAAAAGTATAAAAAAATATGAAGAAAAGTTATTTCAGTAAATGTGATGAGTTCTAAGCAATAAAAAAACACAATCTCTACAATTGCTACATCTTTTGAATGCTGAAAATTTGATAAAGTCAACACTTATTAATTTAAAAATCATTTACAATTAATATATTAACATTATCATACAACTTACTTATTCATATATATCTATGTGCTGTTATCCTCTTCATACTTTATACCATCTGATGAGCATTGATTACTGAAGTTTACTATAGTTAACTTTAGAGTCAGATAAAATAACTGCTCTTGGAAGTATTTAAATAAGCATATGAAAAAATCATGTGACATTGTTGATAAATATTAATCCTTCTAGCCAAAATATAGAAAGAGCCTACAATTGTCGTAAAATAGAGATCTTTAAAATGTGTAGAATATGTCTTGGTATCAGATGTGTGTAATTATGCAAATGATTTAGCCTAAGTTTAAAATCTTAAAGCTTTTTTTATTTTAGGATATTATCTTGGAAAAAGTTTAAAATCATAAAAAGTGGCCGATAAATTCATAAATGCATTGGATTTAGCTCTAAATTCTATTCACTGATGAAGGCAAAAACCAGAAAACAGTCTATACAAAAATGATGATTTCAAAGTACTAAACTGTCTGATGTCCATTGATATACTCAAGCTCCATTGATTATTTATATTTATAATAGATAACTGTAATTACTTTTGAAAGCAAATAGATCATATATTATCTTATTAGTTGAATTTTTTGGAGAGTATTTTTTTAGGGATCAGCACTTCTTAAACAACATCTGACAGTTATTATAGATCATTTATTTTTTTGTCATTTCATCATTCTATGTTCAAAGGTAATAAGATTTAGAAAAAGAACATCACCTTCATTCAAATTATTAACTCTAATACAGTATTGTCAGGGCTGGGGAAAGATAGTCAGAAAGGTAAGCAAGGTGTGAAAGCATTAATATAAGAGGAGTACAGAAAGGGTGCAGAATTAAGAATATGTTTATTTTTGTTCTGTTAGGAATATTAATTATTGTGACTTGATTCATTATTCTATAAAATAAGGAAATATAAACATATTAAAATAAATAATCACTTCTTAAAATACAATTTGTCAGTAATAATTTTCTGTAGTTTGTTTTTCTCTTATGATATTCTCAGATACATCTTCTTATGCTGGGTTTACATAATCCATATTTCGAGTTACATTGCTATGTTATCAAAAATACAATTAACATTCATGTCATTGATATAAATATGTATTGTAATGGTTATTTGTTATTTGTAAAATAATAATAATAAACATAATTTCAAAATTTTTTATTAGCTTATTATAAAAATATCTTAAATTTACCATCACATGACACCACTTCTTATCAAAATTCACTATACATATTGCCACACACAGCAAGCTAGAGTAATCAATGGATGCCAGAAGGCTTGTGCATAAAATCCCCATCTAGTGCCTACTCATCCAATATCCCCAGACTAGTTTCTGGCTTATGGACTTTGTCAGTGAGGAGCCTTGGATCTGAGAGCACTGCACCTAGATCTTAGGATCCTAAGATCTAGGTGCACTGCCCTCAGATACAAGGCTCCTCACTGATAAAGACCACAAGCCAAAAACTAGTCTGGGAATATTGGATGAGTAGGCACTAGATGGGAATTTTATGCACAAACCTTCTGGCATCCATTGATTACTCTAGCTTGCTGTGTGTGGCAATACATATAATGAGTTTTGCCTGTTTTAAAATTTACCATATCAAACAAAATTAAAAAAAAAATCAAGGATGTTTCCCCATATTGTTAGCATTTGAAATTCTTGTACCAATTTTGTTTTACTTTTAAAAATGCACAAACATAAAAAAAGGGAAATACACAAATAAATGCATAATTTTGTATTTATATCAATAAATGAGTTAAAATTAAACCAGTTAAAGCAATATTTATATTAGCATACATATATGTGTCAATACATGTAAGAATGTTTATATTTTTTGATATATTTAAATATAAAAGAATACCATTTAAAAATATTCAGGCAAAGTTATTTTAAATCTGAAATAAAATTTCATTTATTGTGAGAATGATAAATAAAATAAAAATCATTTATCTCAATATTTATAATATAAATATTTGTTTTAACATTATGAGTTGAACATTTAATTTTATTAAAATGTAATATTTTATTTAAATTTGTTTTAAAATGTTATGTGCAAGCTTCTCAGCTGTTCTAATAAATAAACAAAACAAATTAAAAAAGTTCATGGTAAATGCACAAACAAAATATTAAAAAGATTATTACCTAAACACCTGTATTGGATATTTGCTTTACACCATATTTAAAATTAACTAATTAAGTAAGAAATGGCTAAAACTAGCAAATTTGACTTTTTAGGAAATTACTAATTATCCCTATCACATCTTTAAAAATGAAAAAAAAAATGTGTTGTTATTTTCTTAAAGTTTACCACATTAATGGATTGATTCAAAAGACAAAATTTTGTCATTATTTATTGTTCTACCAGGAATTATTCTTCTCAATTCTCTGATTTTACAATTAGAGCACCTAAGGTTTTCAATCATTTTTTTAAAAAAAACATTCTGAAAGATTTCATTGGATTAAAAATAATTGGAACTCTTAAAGACAACTCTTAGAGATTTTAAGTGAAATTTACATTATAAAGGATATTTTTTATTACTTAACTATATAATATAGTTGCTTTAAAGTACTTACAGGAGGACATCTGGAGTAAAAAAAGATTCTACAGGTATTATAATTTAAATTACATGTGTAATTTGTTTAGGAGAAAGATCATTACTTAATGTTAATGTAGGCACATTAAAGTCTGTATGTAGAATATTTATATAATAAATTACATTTGACAACTATAAATAAACTTTGTGAAGCTTATGAAGAACTATATTTGTTTTAAAACTTATTTTCAATTGAATTATCTCAATTCAAAAATCCATTTGATGACTGTTATATTCATGGAAATTATTTGACTGTTTTATTCTAAAATTTGAGCATATAATTAAGAATATTAACTCTTTCTACAAGTAAAGCTAGTGGAAAAAGAGCATTTTCAAAATTAAAAATCATAAAAAAATATTTGTTTGACAATGACTTAAGTTCGGTTGGTAAATTTGTCAATGATAATTATAGAGAATGACATATGCAATACTCTAAATGTTGATGATATCGTATCTAAATTCAGTGCTGTAAAAGCTCAAAAAGTAAAATTATAATTATGTAATAATTAGATGGAATTTGAACACAGACTTTCAAGCTTCTTCAGCTATCCATTTTGTCTTCTATAACTAATATACATGACCTTATACATGTGAAAAAGATAAATATCTCCAATATCCATATTTTGCTGAACTAACATACATCAGTTGATCCAGATCATCATTTCCCACACATATACACAATCAGTGCTCACTTTATATTAAGATAGCAAATCTTCAAACTTTAATGGCCATGCTTCAATCTTCTCCACTCTTTAACACTTCAGCCATTGATATTATTGTAAATCTGATGATGGAATACTCAAAGCCCTTGTTAATGCCAATATTGTTGTTATACCCATGTTGACTTTAAGTCACTCTGATCCCTCATATATAGGATCTTAATCTGTCAATTTTAATACACAGAAAATGGATGGGCAGAATTTCTGCTGAATCTGTAATATTTTAAATACAAATGTATTATATATACTGAACTTTGGATGTAATTAGAGAGAATTTGTAGACAGACTTTCGAGCTTCTTTTAGCTATCCACTTCATCTTTTATAACCAATATATATGACCACATACATGTGAAAAGGATAAATGATCTCTAATAAACATAATTTGTACTGAATCAACACTCATCAGTTGATCCAGATTATCATCGCCCATACATATATACAATCAGTGCTCAGTTTATATTAAGATAGAAAAATCTTCAAACTTTAATGGATAGGCTTCAATCTTTTCCACCCTTCAACTCTTGCATCAGATATAAAAGATGGAGAAGATAGCTAAAGGGAGCTTGGAAGTCTGTGTTCAAATCCCTTCTAATTGCATCTAAAGCTCAGTATATATAATACACTTGTATTGAAAATATTACAGATTCAGCCTGAATTTTACCCATCTCTCTTCTGTGTATTTAAATGGACATATTAAAGTTCTTCATATGAGGGGTCAGAGTGACTTAAAGTCAACATTAGTATGACAACAATATTGGCACCAACAGTGGTTTTGGGCATTCCATCATATGAATGGCTGAAGTGTTGAAGGGTGGAAAAAAATTGAAGCCTGTCCATTAAAGTTTGAAGATTTGCTATCTTAATATAAACTGGGCACTGATTGTATATTTGTGTAGGAGGTAGGACATAATGATCTGGACTAATTGATGGGTACTGACTGAGCACGAATTATATATATTGGAGACCATTTACTTTTTTACATGCGTGTGATCATGTGTATTGGTTATATAAAAGGAGGTGGATAGATGAATGGAGTTGAAAGTCTTTGTTCAAAATCCTCTCTAATTACATCTAAAGTTCAGCATATATAATATATTTGTATTTAAATTATATAATAATAGTTTTTTTTTTTTTTTTGTTATCTTTATTTAAACATTAAAACTTTTTTTGAGGGTGTGTGTGCCAATTTCTGTTTTTGCATAAGGACGCTGACGACCCTTGCTCCGGCCCTGGGTATTATAAATAAAAAAAAATCAGTAAAAATAATTAATGTTGTTTATAACTTTTGCAAAGCCATATTTTTGCGTAAACGTGCGGTTAGGCGCAGTTGGTGAATCGTCCGAATTGGGAGCGGATTTTTACTTTTAGAACGTCCTTGGCAAGAAGATTTTTTTGTTATTTACTCGGCTAGTTAAATATATAAATAAATTTCATTGAGATAATTTTTGAGCGATTTGCTATTACCTTCTCGATAATTTATTACGTTCATTTTTAATAGCCAGAAGTATTGACTTTACCATCAATAATAACTCCATCATTGTCAAACATCATTAAGCTCAGCTAATCGATCATTTATATATTAAACAAAACAACAACTCTCTGTATATCTAAAAAATTTCATCAATCATTCATTAGATTAAAGATTATATATTTAATGAATATTTCTGTAGTGTGATTTTCAATACATCACTATAGAAATATTATTCATTAAGTGGACAATCTCTAGCCTAATGAATGATGAATACAAATTATTAATATACTTCCACGAAGTGGTTTATCTCAAAGTTGTGAGTGCAGTAAGTTTGACACATCAATTAAACTGTAGTATCTATCTATCTATCTATCTATCTATCTATCTATCTATCTATCTATCTATCTATCTATCTATCTATCTATCTATCTATCTATCTATCTATCTATCTATCTATCTATCTATCTATCTATCTATCTATCTATCTATCTATCTATCTATCTATCTATCTATCTATCTATCTATCTATCTATCTATCTATCTATCTATCTATCTATCTATCTATCTATCTATCTATCTATCTATCTATCTATCTATCTATCTATCTATCTATCTATCTATCTATCTATCTATCTATCTATCTATCTATCTATCTATCTATCTATCTATCTATCTATCTATCTATCTATCTATCTATCTATCTATCTATCTATCTATCTATCTATCTATCTATCTATCTATCTATCTATCTATCTATCTATCTATCTATCTATCTATCTATCTATCTATCTATCTATCTATCTATCTATCTATCTATCTATCTATCTATCTATCTATCTATCTATCTATCTATCTATCTATCTATCTATCTATCTATCTATCTATCTATCTATCTATCTATCTATCTATCTATCTATCTATCTATCTATCTATCTATCTATCTATCTATCTATCTATCTATCTATCTATCTATCTATCTATCTATCTATCTATCTATCTATCTATCTATCTATCTATCTATCTATCTATCTATCTATCTATCTATCTATCTATCTATCTATCTATCTATCTATCTATCTATCTATCTATCTATCTATCTATCTATCTATCTATCTATCTATCTATCTATCTATCTATCTATCTATCTATCTATCTATCTATCTATCTATCTATCTATCTATCTATCTATCTATCTATCTATCTATCTATCTATCTATCTATCTATCTATCTATCTATCGTGAATAATGATAAAGATATGTGCAAGAGATTGTGATCTGGGCCAACTGATGAACGCTGGGTCATACACCTTTTTCACATGTCTTTCATCATGTTTTTATGACTACATTCCTCCTCAAGGTATTTCAAGTGGATAAAAGCAGTCCCTACCTTATGTGAGTATGGTGTAGTGAAAATTACACTACAGAAATATTATTCTCTGTGTACTGTAAAAATACATTATACAAATATTTTTGATATGGAGATGAACTTCATAACAAATATGTCTCATTTGTATATCTTTCTTATTAAAATAGTCATCAAAGTGAACCAATTTAGTCTATATCTTATGAGAGAGTACTGTAATAATAAAATAGGAAACTGACAGCATGGGTGTGGACATCCAGGTGTTTAATATCTTTAATTCATCAGAAAAGTGAAAATTGTTTAAGAAATATGATAATAGTTTGAGAGATAACCTTAATTTTTTGTGTTGGTAGATGGTTGTGATATATAACAGTTTGAGACAAAAGATGCACAGAAGAAAATTTTTTTAAAATATTAATCTTTTGTCTTTCTTTATATTTATCTATAGTAAATTTCAACTTTTCATATGCACATCTTATATATCTACTTTCCAAAATATACACTATACTATACACACACTCATATATATATATATGATGTTCAAATCACCTTCCAAACATTATGTTTTTTCAGCAACGCCCTCTGTGAGTCATGCTTTTTGAAGTCTAGGCTTTATATTTATTCACAGAGGGCGCTGCTGGAAAAACAATGTTTGGGAGGGCGATTTGAACATTTGTATTTGAATTATCAGCTCGCAATCAGCACTGAGATATTTTCATATATATATATACGCACACATTAAACTATATTAATTTCTTGCTTAAAATTACTAACATCTACTTGATTATGAAAAGAAGGCATCTATTCTTTGAGCCTTTTCTGTATATAAGTTTATCCTTGCTAACACTGATGAAAACTCAGAATAAAATTATATACCAGCCAGATAAAAAATATGGCATTAATAATTATTAAACTAATAATCAAAGGTAGATTCTATCTATAGCTCTTCTAATTGATTATTAGTTTAATTATTATTAATATCACATTTTTATCTGGATTGTATATTAATTTCATTTTGAATTTTCACCACTGTTGGCAAAAGTAAGTTTATAAACCAAATCTTAAAGAGTAGGTGATTCATTTTATTCTTAATCTTTACTAAATATACAGTATGCTATTTATTTGTAATCTGAGGGCGATTATTGTTTTCCTGGAGATATGTGATGATGGTATTTTAGTTGGTATTTATATATTGGACTATTACCATCGTCGAATATATATATATATATTGAATGTCTTTAGAAAAATTTAACTTTATTTAAATATTCCCAATACATTCAACTGCTAGTAATAGCACACAGGTTAGTATATGCACAATGTTTTGAGAGGTATTATTTTCCCCCCTTTCTTCAAATATTGTTGATCTGACCAGTGACAGTACTAGCGTGGGAATTTAAAATTCAATAACCAAGAATCTAAGGGTCCAGGTTTGATTCTCATGCTAGTACTGTCACTGATCAGGTCAGCAAAACCTGAAGATGGGAGAATTATAACTCTTTAAACATTGATTCAACAATTATATTAGATGATAGAAAGAGTCCAATATATAAATACAACTCAGACTGACTAGTTTACTCCTCTTAATTATGTAAATATTAACTATACAAATTTCAAGTTCACAATTATTAATTTTCTTGATTATTAAAGAATTACTAAAATTTAAATTCTCTCTATATGTTTCCCTAATTGATTTTTAGTTTAATAAATTAATGCCATATTTCCATCTGTCTAGTATATTAATTTTATTCTGAATTTCCACCAATATTGGCTAGGATAAGCTTATAAAATGCTAAAAATTTAAAGAACAGGTGTTTTATTCTGTTATTAATTTTTGCTAAACATACAGAGATTATTTATTCATAGCTTAAGGGAGAATTTTTTGTTTTCCTTGAATATATATATATAATAAAATCAAAAAAATCAAAACAGAAATTAAATATGTTAAATGAAATTAATTAAACCGTCAACGTATTTGTCGTATCCATTGCTCCATATATTTATAAGCTTATTTTGTAATTTGAAAATCTACCTATTTAAAAACCTCACACAATATTGTAGCTGTATGTGAAATTAAACTAAATGTTCTAATATATTTCATTTCATTTTTTTAAATGATTATTATTATTGCAAAAAATTATCATATGTATAGTAATTATTGCTAAAATTTATATATATATTTAATAGGCTCTAACCGAACAGAAGCTATACAAAAAATATTAGATTGTGCCAATGAAAACTATTTTCAAGATGCTGTTGGAGTGACATATAATGGTACTTCATCAATAGTAAGTTGTAAAATATAATATCAAAAATGTACTATTAGCCTTCTATTGTTACAAGCACATGCCCATAACAACTATCAAAGCAAGATCAAGCTGTGGGATGCCCATCACATCCTAAAACAAAATAATCAAATCTCTACTACAAGATTAGGAATAACTAATCACAAGCTGATTACCCTATTCAAGTATTGGTCTCTAGAACCAAAATACTTAGATTACTTACTTAAAATTAATCTGGATGCCATGCCGGTCAACTGGTTCCTCAGATATAAAAGATCTATCACCAAAGTCCAATCAATTTGCCACAGCTGTGGCAGGGATGAGGAAACATTTGACCACATAATTAAAACATGCATGGGTCTAGGTAATATTAAAACAATAATATTTAACAATTCAAAGATAGATTACTACAAAATACTTAATATAAAAGAATGCATTTATGGAAGAGATATTCCTACAATCAGGCGTCAATTTTCATCACCTATGCCATTTGGATTGTAAGGTGCAAGGCACAATACCAACATCCCAAGCCAGATGAAAACTCATTATTTATTCAGAGCATAGAGAAAATTAAACAAAGAGACAAAACTCTTGCCACAACATTCATTTTTCAAGAGACATGGAAGCTATATCAGACTCTCTAATAAAGTTAACAAAGAATTTAACCACTAAATACCTAACCCTGTTTAACTCAATAATGTTAGTTCCATAACTCATCTAATATTGTAATTGTTCATTATTCATATTTGTAATATATCACCCATATTAATTAGTTTAATAAATGTTTTGAGAATTATATAATATCTTGTAACTTAATTTAAAAATGAACCAATTTAGATTACTGAAAATGCAATCATTTTTAATAATAACATAATATATCATTTTATAGTGTATTAATTACGTATGGTTTTTAAATCAATCAGTGAGATTTATATAAAATAAAATAGATTAAGTTACTACCTTTCTTAAATATATTTCTCTGTTTGAAAACAATAATATATTTATAAATTAAAATTTATAAAAGAAATACCGTGTTTACAGATATATATATATATATATGTGTATTTGTATTAAAATTATAAGGGAAATTTTTGTTGTAATGATCTAGAATAAACATTCGGTTATAATATAAGGCTACTGCTAGTTAAAACAGACAATTCATATGATCTTGTAATTGTTTAATTTACTTTAAGTTAAAAGATAGCCCAATTTTGCTTAAAGTAAATTAGACAAATGGTACTGTTACTTACTATATCCTGTGTTTCAATTCATATTATCAATTTTAATTGATATCTACTTATATTATGGTGTAAAACTTTATTATAATTTAATGCATGACAGATTTCCTTTATAATTTCAAAATTTATATTTGAAGATCATTTGATACGTATAAAACTTTAAATTACCTGTTATTCACATCTGTATTACAGATCAAGTAGGTTAGTGAACTATGGAAATAAATGATTAGGATTAAAGAAATTTATTGCCTTTTTAAACTAAACATTCACTGTTTCTTCCTTTTAGATTGTTATTATGTGAAAATTCTTTCAACATTTGCACATCAATTTTGACAAGATATAAAATGTTGAAAGAGATGTCAGTTAAATGATTACAATTTAAAATAATTATATTAATTAAAGAAAATAATAAATCCATTTAATCATATATTTTCATAATAGCTAATCTATTTGTTGTGTGATATATATAAATTAGTGGCAAAATTTGTGAAAAATAAAATTTATTATAATTTCTATCTATTCAAGATATAATCATATGAATGCTTAATAAATAATTTTAGTGATGTGATTTGTAATCTTATGGAACAAAATTAATGTTCCGATATGTGCTAATAAGCTAATATATTAAATTTTCTCACACTCACTCACCAGTAAGTATTTTAAGAGCATAAGTTAATCATTTATGCTTAGACCTTATTCTTATATAAGACAACTCTTAAATTTGGACTTGATCCTATTATGTGGCTGATATTTCAATTGACAAATTATTTGTACAAATTTATTTTATATAATACAGGAAAGAGAAAGTTTCTCATTTTTAAGTATCTGCAATTTAAATTATATTAGGTTTGAATATACATGTAAATAAATAATATTAGCAATTGATATATTTGTAATCTTGTAAAAAGAAATTAACTTTTACACATGCACAAAGGGTTGACTTATATAAGAATAAGGTCTAAGCATAAATGATTTACATATGCTTTTAAAACATTTCCGATGGGTGACTACATGTAAATTCAATGTAAGAAACTATTAGCACATGTTTAAAGGTTAATTTCAACAAGATTAGAAATATATACATTGCTAAAATTATTTATTTACATATATTTAAAACTAATATAATTTAAATTGTAGGTACTTAAAAATAATAAATTTTCTTTTCTCTGTGATATATAAAATAAATTTATACAAATAATTTGCCAATTGGAATATTAGCACATAACATGATCAAGTCCTGATTTAAGCACAGTCAGTAAGGGTTGACTTATATAAGAATAAGTTCTAAGCATGAGTGATTCAGTTATGCTTTTAAAAAACTTACTGGAAGGTGAGTGTCTGTAAATTGAATATATTAACATATTAGCACATGTGTAAAGGTTAATTTTCTTTCATATGTCACATGTATGCTTGTAAACTATAAAAAGAAGCATATTTAATAATTGTGTATGTTTTAGCTTTTATTCTTTGAAATAAAAAGTGAAATCTGCTTAATATATAAATAAGATTGAAGCCTATTCAGATTGTGGTTAATGATATTGGGGTTTGGCATCAGTTGATGAAGGGGCTATTCACTAGTGGTACAATATATATATATATATATATATATATATATATATATATATATAATCAATCAAAATTTTAATTTGCTATGATTATCATTAAATCTTAAGTTAATATCTAGAATAAAATATTATAGACCAACTCTTCTTAATATATATGTATTTCTTGGATTATTCAGATAATCCAGAGATTTACCACAACATTCACACTGAAATAATAATATGTCTTCCTAAGTGTAATATGTGTTATTGAGTTTAGCATTTGATGGTAGATATATATGGTGTTTAAGTTAGCAATGCATTATCATTCATAATTCATAATGAGTAGGATAACATTCTTATGTAATGGAAACATTACAGTGCGAATAATCTATGTCTGATAAATTTGTTATTGTGCCTGAGATTATTTGCAATGAATCAAAACCTCTATATTTTTTGTGTATACTACCTGCAATCTTTTATTAAATCATTCAATGCAAAATATCCTACACACATAAGTCATGGATTACTTTCCAATCATCAGGTCAACCAGAAGGTTGAATTATCTTATCATCCACTTATAGATATATAATAAATATGTTGCTTATTATTTTTCAAAATGAATTATGACATGTTTATCAGATATCCTTGTGATGCCAATCAGAGATATTTAGAAAAGATACCAGATTTGACTATTTTATCATGAGAGAATTCCTATGTCCCCAAAAGGCAGATGACGACACTATTTTACGATATTAAAAAACAATAATAATAAAACTCTTATTATGCAAAAAGAATCTAAATTTTAATCTACTTAATATATATAAAATATGACATATATGTGTGCAAAACAGATGTGAGCATCTTTACTTACTAACACCTATAAATAAATTGTTGATTATTCTTATATGTTAATTTCTTGTCAAAAAATTATTGGCTTGCGTTTAAATAAAATTCATATAACTTTATTCTGTCAATTAATAATGTTTATTTTAAATGAAGAAGACTGTCACAAAGATTTCTGTCAATAGCAAAAAGAATCTTTATTATATATCTGTTGGATTAAAAATTGATACCATATCTAATGGTAATTTGATAACACAGACTTAACTAGAGTTTGTTATTTTTTTTTACAGCGTTAACATTCTTTTATTTTTGAAATGGGATGTTTACAACATTTCAAGATAAATTTTTATTTAATATAGCAAAATTAATGTAGCAGTGAAATCCAATAAAGGATTAAACCAGGCTTAAATAATTACAGCTGCTTGCTTGATCATAATTTTATAGACGACTGACAATGGCGTTAATAAATTCAGTCTTTTATCATTTATTCACTTACATGCATTCATTCATTATCGCTTATATCATCAATTAAATGTATGCTGGTTAATAATAAAAAGATACCGATATATCACTTGATTTTCTCACTTTTCCCTTACAATAAATAAAAGCACTTCATTTTATCCACTCTAGAGCCACCTATTGTTAGCTTGATGAATTAGTAGTTACCTGATGGTAGTGCAATTTATTATTTTCCATTTCCAGAATAAATTTTGGCTACTGCCCTTGTCAATGAGTACTTGAAGTGCAAAACTGGAACCAAAGCAATTAGAAATTAAGCACTCTCCTTTAGATTCTTTTTTTTTTATTATCAAGCTAATAGGTTAAAATCCAAAACACATTAAAGTTTTGAACCCAAACCAACCTGTTTGTATATATGACACTAGATAAGTAACTATATATTTTAGTAACCCCATTTTACTGTAATTATTTTGACTAAATAATTCAGATTACTACAGTAATCTTCTAATCTAATAATATCTATTATAAACTTCAGTATCACTTACTGTCACATGGTAGTAGACTTTAGTATCTATATTAGATCTATTTCTTACATCTGACTTTATCAGTGATAACCTTTAGCTTCTTTCTTCACCAGCAAATGAATCATTTGAAATTAAAAACCTCAAGGTTTTTAACCCAACTCATCCTGATTAATACATATATAGAATTAACATTAATAATTGATAGGCACTAATCTGCTATTAGATTTATATAACTATACAAGCAGTTTGATTTTGTGTTCAAAACATAAGTTTGTTTAAAATTTCAGTATTTCCAAATCCTTATTGATAAAAGAAAAATCCAAGCATATTACAACCATTCATCAGACCAGTAGTATATATATATATAAACCATTATACAATTACAAATATCCAGTAACGCCCTCTGTTTAAAAGTCTATATCTCAATAATAGCGAACTTAAAAATGATACTAATTTGAAGTTGTAAGCTAAAGAATGTTAAATATTGAAATACAAACTAACTCAAACACAGAGCATGAAATTTTTAAATAAGCAAACGATCTTAAATTTTGCTAATAAACTAACAAGTTTACAAAGTTATTAAAGACAAACTAAACATTAGATTTTAATCTTTAAATAGCCTTCTCAAACTATAAATGAAAGAAAGTTACTGTTAACACTAACTGAAATAATTATATAAATATATAAACCATTGGTATATAAAATTACAAATATCCAGTAACGCCCTCTGTTTAAAAGTCTAGATCTCAATAATAGCGAACTTCAAAATGATACCAATTTGAAGCTGTACGCTAAACGATGTTAAATATTGAAATACAAACTAACTTCAAAACAGAGGGCATTACTGGATATTTGTATTTGTATAGAACGGGATCCTTAGCAACAAGAGAATATACATGTAAATGAAAAACTATGGATGATTTAGTGTGCAAATTGTGTAAGGAAGGTATAGAAAGTATTAGGCATCTGTTGATTGAATGTAAATGCTTGAAAGCAGAAAGGGTACATATAATGAAGTTATGGGAGAGTAGACATGAACAAAGTGACTATACAGAAAGTGAGTTATTAGTTTTTATATTGGGTTTGCGAAGAGATAAGGTGGATTTAGATATAAAGGCTATAGAGTTGACAAAGATTATGTTGTGGAAATGGGATGGGGCATAATATGGGAAGACTTAAGAGTGGGGAATGGAAAATAAAGTGGCTAACAGGTTTATCTGGGCATAATTGCTGAGATATTCTTGACTTCGTTTAAGGAGAAGCCAAATACATCACATCACATATAATGGTTTATATATTTGTATAATTATTTCAGTTAGTGTTAACAGTATCTTTTTTTCATATATATATATATATATATATATGGTTTAACAATTGTTATGTTGTAGTACGATTAATATTAAGAAAAAATACGTTTGAAACTGTGTGTACTCCAGAAGTTAAAAGTGTTAAATAATTACATGTGAAATTAAATGAGTAGATTTAATAAAAATGAAAATTAAAAATTAAAAATGGTTTTTCATATAGGTATTTTATTAAAAGCAAGGTGTAAAACAAGATGGAAGATCCGAATAAATAATTAATTAAATGAAGGATTAAAAATGTAAAGAACAATTTAATTAATTAGTTCAGAAATAAACCCAGAATAATTTGGTGATTAAAATTGATAAGAAATAAACAATAGAACAAAAAGTAGATATAATCTAGCAGAGAAATGACAGATTAGTGTCAGTCCTGATTTTTTGAGAGACTTAAGTGTAGCATGAATTCAGAACAGGACCAACAATGGGAGAACCAGATATTCGGGTCTGAAGACTGACCTAGGGTAATTATACAGACTATACCTGTCTTATTATTATTTTTGTAAGCCTTACAGGCGCTAGTAGAACTAATGATAATTCTGTTTATAAATGATTGTTATTTTTCATACTAATAAAATCTTGTATCTGTTAAGTGGGATATCTTAATTTTATGCAAGAGAGTAATTGTTACTTGAATTAGGTGTATTTGATTGTTTCTCGTAAGTAACATTAAATCACGTATATCACAATTTTGGTGCAGTCAACAAGATGAAACCTGTTTTTCAAGCTTATGAAAGAAATACACCAAACAATAATTCAGAAGTCGGTGAGTTGTTAAAGAATTAAAATGTCGATAGGACAAGCTAATATATCGGAATTTGGGATAGATAATCTGCACGAATGGCCCTTTTATATGTACTTCAATTACAAAATTATTTTAAGTTAAATAGTATTATTGAAAATGACAGGAAATTAGCAGCGTTATTATGTTTGTCAGGTAGAAAAGTTATTGAAATAGTAAACAAATTGTATAATGAACAAGTTACAGATAGTAGTAACTACGATGACCTGGTTCAAAGACTAACAGATTATTTTAGCCCAAGACCATCAAAGTATTTAGCTAGGTTAAAATTGAGGAACTGCAAACAAGACAAACTCAAATCGATTAAAGAATATGATATTGTTCTATGCCAATTAGGACGATAAATTGCATCAATCATTATTAATTGAAACTCAGATGACTTATGAAGGTGCTATTCAAAAGGGAATAGTATACGAATCAAGGGCAGAACAAGCTTTAGCTTTTTCAAATAGAATGGAGGAAAACTCTAGGAATACTATTTTTAAAATAGAGAGAAAGGATAAGGATTGTACTAAAGAAGGGAAAAGTTTCAAAATAAAATGTTTTTGTTGTGGTAAAGTAGGTCATTTGTCTAAAAGCTGTAAATGGAGGAATGAAAAATGTTACAACTGTGGGGGTAAAGGCCATTTAGCGGCAGTGTGCAAAAAACCTAAACGAAAATCTGAATATGGTAAAGATCAGAAACAGTGGAAATCAGTAATCAAAAAAAAAAATCTTAAAAAATGAGCAGGATCAATACATGCTAGAGATTAGGTTAAGTAACAAAAGAGTAGAACTGGAAATAGATAGTGGCTCAGGAATTTCATTAATATTTATGATAAAGTGGAAGGAAATATCCACAGAGAGCCCTCAGATTAAAATACAGAAAGCTAACATTATTGTTAGAGATGTCAATGGGAACCCGATCAAGAATTGGGAAATCCGAAGTAATAGTTGGTTTTAAAAATAAAAACTACATATTACCTATATATATAGTAGATAAGAATATTAGTCTGTTAATAGGAAGAAACTGGTTTAAAGACTTAGGCATTAAATTTAGTATAGTTAAAAAGGTCTCAGTGGAAAAAGAAATGATAGAGTTATATCCGAATTTATTTACGGAAGATTTAGGTTTGATAAAACAAAGCCCATTGACTTGCACTTAAATGAAAATGCTAAACCGGTTTTTTCAAACTGAGAAAAATACCTTTTGCATAAAGGCAGTTAGTAGAGGAAAAAATAGAAGCATTAGTTAAAAAGGACGTGTTATCCCCAGTCGAAGAGGTGGATTGGGCCACGCCGATTGTTGTGTTAACAAAACCAGATGGAAAAATTAGGCTGTGTGGAGATTATAGAACAACAGTAAATAAGTATCTTAATAAAGGAGCTTACCCAGTGCCAAATGTATGTGAGATTCTCAGTAATCTAGCTAAAGCAAAAAATTTTGCGAAATTGGATTTAAATTCGGCATATCACCAACTAAAAGTTACGGATGATACAGCTCAGTTATTAACAATTACGACCCCTTTTGGATTATTCAAATGTAATCATCTCCCTTTTGGAATTACATAAGCTCCAAACATATTTCAAGCAAAAATAAATTCAATATTACAAGGCTTGGAAGGAGTGATGCCATATTATGATGATATTTTGGTTGCTGCGATGTCACTGGAAAAATTAAGAAGTAAAATTCAGGAAGTATGCGAGAAACTAAATAACACAGGGGTAAAATTAAATGTTAAAAAATGTGTTTGGGAAATGGAAAAATTAAAGTTTTTAGGCCATCTTATTTCGGAAAAAGGGAAAAGTCCATTAACTGAAAAAAGTAGGGCAGTCAAAGATGTTCCAAGCCCAATAAATGTCAAGCAACTTCAAGCTTTCTTAGGTTTGATTAATTTTTTTGAACCTTTTTTAAAGAACAAAGCGATGGTCGCAACTCCTCTATATGAACTGCTACGCAAAGATCAGAAATGGATTTGGAATACCAAACATGAAAAAGCGTTTAAAGCAGGTAAGGAATTGTTAACCTCTAGTAGCTTATTGGTGCATTTTGATAGCGACAAAGACATCACTATTACTACGGATGCATCACAATATGAAATCAGAGCAGTTTTAGCACATCAAATAGATGGGCATGAACGTCCTGTAGCTTATGCTTCTCAGACTTTGTCTAAAGCTGAAAAAAATTATAGTCAGCTGGACAAAGAAGCTTTGGCAGTCATGTTTGCTGTGAAAAAATTTCACCAGTTTATATATGGATGGAAATTTGAATTAGTAACAGATCACAAACCTTTGTTAGGGATTATAGGAAAAAATCGTCCGATGCCAGAGCATTTAAGTCCATGCATGCTCAGATGGGCTAATACACTTACTGCTTATGATTTTAATCTAAAATATCAAAAAGGAAAGATAATTTCTCATGCGAACACTCTATCTAGAGTGCCCGGAAATAATGACAACTATGAACTGATGTGGAAGTTAATCACATTGATAATATGAAATCACAAGTCATAAATAGTAAAGTAGTTCAGACATGGACAAATGAAAATGACGGGTATGCGTTACTTAGGAAATGGATTAGCAAAAGTTGGCCTAATAAAAAACCTGAAAATGTAGCAATGGGGTTTTGGGTCAATAGAGACCAATTGTTGGTCTTTAAAGGGTGTATTAATATGGGAGACAGAGTAGTTATACCTCCTATAGGGAGAATGAAAGTTCTAGAACTTTTGCATCAGGGGCACCCAGGCATCATGTGAGCTAAAGCTCTAGCTCAGAGTTATATTTGGTGGCTGCAGATAAGTAATGATATTGAAAAGTATATTAAGAAATGTCATAAATGTAAGTCTGAAATAGCTCTGCCGAATAAACATTATTCTTCTTGGCCTAAACCAATATATCTGTGGCAAAGACTTCATATAGGCCATGCGGGTCCAATAGAAGGAAGAAATTATTTAATTTTAATCTATGCTTTCTCTAAATGGATAGAATGTCACGAGATTAAAAATACTAGTGCAAATGAAACAATAAAATGTTTAACAGACATATTTTATATACATGGATTTCCACAAGCAATCGTCTCTGACAATGGAACTGGATTTGCGAGTGAAGAATTAAAAATACAATTTGGAAAATGGGACATCAAACATGTATTTACACCCCCTTATCACCCTGAATCAAATGGTTTGGTGGAAAATGCGGTAGGGCAAGTGAAGAAATATTTAAGAGAAAACAAAAATATGGATATGAAAAACGTCTTACAGGAATTCATGATGTATCAACATATAACTCCATTAACAACGACTGGAAAATCACCAGTTGTAATGTTATTCGGTCGGAAAATACGAACTAATTTAGTTTTTTTGCGACCTGATACACCTATATATAAATATAACCAAGACCCAGTAAAAAAAACTTTAGCATTGTAGATGTGATAATATTCAGAGATATACTACGTAAACAATGGGTTAATGGAAAAATTGAACGGGCGCGATCAAAGCAAATTTATGATATTAAAGGTGAAAATGGAAACATATATAAGCGTCACAAAAATTATATTTGTAAAAGTGAAGATGATATACAACTAAATATGTTCCAGCAGTTCCAACATGCAAATGAAAAGAATTCAGATAAACAGATGATTCTGACCGACATCGAAGAAGATGCAGTTGAAGAGGATAGAATACAGATTGAAAAGAGGAAATCACCTAGACCAATACGATGTAAAAGAAGACTATTGTACTTAAAAGAATATGTATAAGATGGATAAACAGTAACTTCTGGAGTGGGGGAGGAATTGTTATGTTGTAGTACAATTAATATTAAGAAAAAATACGTTTGAAACTGTGTGTACTCCAGAAGTTAAAAGTGTTAAATAATTACATGTGAAAGTAAATTAGTAGATTTAATAAAAATGAAAATTAGAAATTACAAATGGTTTTTCATATAGATATTTTATTAAAAGCAAGGTGTAAAACAAGATGGAAGATCTGAATAAATAATTAATTAAATGAAGGATTAGAAATGTAAAGAACAATTTAATTAATTAGTTCAGAAATAAGCCCAGAATAATTTGGTGATTAAAATTGATAAGGAATAAACAATAGAACAAAAAGTAGATATAATCTAGCAGAGAAAGGACAGATGAGTGTCAGTCCTGATTTTTTGAGAGACTTAAGTGTAGCGTGAATTCAGAACAGGACCAACGATGGGAGGAGAACCAGATATTCGGGTTTGAAGGTACCAAAGACTGACCTAGGGTAATTATACAGACTATACCTGTCTTATTATTATTTTTGTAAGCCTTACAGGCGCTAGTAGAACTAATGATAATTCTGTTTATAAATGATTGTTATTTTTCATACTAATAAAATCTTGTATCTGTTAAGTGGGATATCTTAATTTTATGCAAGAGAGTAATCGTTACTTGAATTAGGTGTATTTGGTTGTTTCTCGTAAGTAACATTAAAT